>JAPPVO010000016.1:185741083-186261228 GCA_030407325.1 Camellia japonica | reverse complement strand
AAACGGAATACAAATAGGAAAATATTAAATGCGTACCATCTAATAATAGAAGAGCTGCTTGGATAGGATCAATATTTAGGAGTTCTTTGTGTAAGATTGTATATTAAAGTAAGAGGCATGTTTGCCCCATTCATAGCTCTAGAATCTCGTGGTCTCAGCTAACAGAGATTGGGCCATTTTATAGACTTCATAGGAAGAAGATACGTCAATGCCGTAACCTACAAAATATTAGAATTTAGTAATGGGCCATAATTTGGTACTATTACATTATATTTTATTTTATTTTATATTTTGTATTGTCATGCTCACCATAGAAAAATAGCTCTATTTTTCATAGATATAATTGTTGCTCATGAGATCACAAAAAAATAACAAAATTAAAGTGAAAATAATAAATTTACTTAGGCTTGATTCATGGTGGCTATGTAGAGCATGTCAATTATGACCATTATTGTCATTGCTAAATAGGCCGTGGATTTTGAATTCTTACAAGATTCAAATTCACAACTAATTTAGGAAGTATATAAAGTCAGTTATTAGAATAGAACGAATCAGACCACCATAGAAAAATAGCTCTATTTTTCATAAATATAATTGTTACTCATTAGATCAAAAAATAATGAAACTAATAAACTTACTTGGACTTGATTCATGGTGGCCACATAGAGCATGTCAATTGATGACTTGTCATGGCTAAATAGGCCATGGATTTTGAATTCTTATAGGAGTGAATTCTTGTGGGATAGATATTCCACAAGAATTCAAATTCACAACTAATTTAGGAAATATACAAAGTCGATTATTAGAATGGAACGGAAGTATACAAAGTTGATTATTAGAATAGAATGAATCTGACCATTGTATGGCCAATTTATATGAAGCTAAAAGTTGCGCATTACCAGGAATGAGAATGACAAATACAAACAAAATGCATAAGCAATTCAGAGTAGTAAATAAAAATGTTGGGATACTATTGAAGAGAATGAATCAATTTATAGTGCAATTCAGGTAACTCAGGTAATTTGGGTTTCATTCAGATTGGGTTTGGACGGACAATCTCATATTACCATTCAAATTTAGATGAACATATACATTTCTCAGCACAATTTGGGTTAAATTTAAACAAATTGCACCCCTAAATTCAACTCATTCTTGAAACATTCATTTCAAGTTCCGAGATAGTTTCGGAAACAACTACTGGATGAATTCATTAATTTAATCATTCATTTCGTGCTCCCCTCAAGTCCGGATCGTCTTTTAGTGTTATTGTTTAGTGAATTCTTGTAGTTCCTCATTTTGGAGCAAATTTTTTTAAAATATATATGTATATATATATATATAATAAAGCATGAGGGTTTTTTAAAATATGTCAAAATGTATTAGAGATACATTTTGTTTTAAGAGTTGAGATTAATTCCCAAATTCATTAAGGATCAAGATTTTTTTAATTCTCACTCACCCACCTTCTTTTCCCCTCCTCTTTTTGTTCACTCATGCAATGTCTCTCTCCTACCCACCTTCCTTCTTCTATCCCTTTTATTTTTTATTTTCCTTCCTATTTCTTTCTTTATTATTATTTTTTTTTGCTCACTTATTTTATTTACACTGTGTAAATAAAAATAAAAATTGGGAGGAAAAAAAAAAAAAAGGGATACTATTGAAGAGAATGAATCAATTTATAGTGTAATTCCAGTAACTAAGGTAATTTGGGTTTCATTCAAATTGGGTTTGGATAGACAATCCCATATTACAATTCAAATTTAAATAGACATATACAACTCTCAGCACAATTTGGGTTAAATTTAAACTTCTCCTCTGTCTGAATCAGTTCAAATTACACCCCTAATTTCAACTGATTCGTGAAACATTCATTTCATGTTCTGAGATAGTTTCGGAAACAACTACTGGATGAATTAATTAATTTAATCATTCATTTCATGCTCCCCATCAAAGCCGGATCGTCTTTTAGTGCTATTGTTTAGTGCATTCTTGTAGTTCCTCATTTTGGAGAAAAAAATTTTAAAAATATATATATCTATATAATAAAATAGGAGGATTTTTTAAAATATGTCAAAATGCTTTAGAAATGCATTTTGTTTCAAGTGTTGAGATTAATTCCCAAATTCATTAAGGGTAAAGATTTTTTTAATTCTTACTCACCCACCTTCTTTTCCCCCTGTTTCTGTTCACTCTCTCTCTCTCTCTCTCTCTCTCTCTCTCTCTCTCTCCTTCCTTCTTGCCCACCTTCATTTCTCTTTCCCTTTTATTTTTTTATTTTTTATTTTCCTTCCTATTTCTTTATTTTTTTTATTTTTCTTATTTTTGCTCACTTATTTTATTTACACTGTAAGTAAAAATAAAAATATGGAGGAAAATAAAAAAGGGGATACTATTGAAGAGAATGAATCAATTTATAGTGCAATTCGGGTAAATCAGGTAATTTGGGTTTCATTTAGATTGGGTTTAGATAGACAATCTCATATTACAATTCAAATTTGGACGGACATATACAGCTCTCAGCACAATTTGAGTTAAATTAAACAACTTTTCCTTTGCCTAAACCGGTCCAAATTACACCCCTAAATTCAATTGATTCTTGAAACATTCATTTCATGCTCCGAGATAGTTTCAGAAACAACTACTGGATGAATTAATTAATTTAATCATTCATTTCGTGCTCCCCATCAAGTTCGGATCGTCTTTTAGTGCTATTGTTTAGTGCATTCTTGTAGTTTTTCGTTTTGGAGCAAAACTTTTTAATATATATATATCTATATAATAAAGTAAAAGGATTTTTAAAAATGTGTCAAAATGTATTAGAGATACATTTTGTTTCAAGGGTTAAGATTAATTCCTACATTTATTAAGGGTCAAGATTTTTTTAATTCTCACTCACCCACCTTCTTTTCCCCCCCCTCTTTTTGTTCACTCGTGCAATCTCTTTCTCTTTCCTGTCCACC
The DNA here is from genome assembly GCA_030407325.1 of Camellia japonica. NCBI lineage: Eukaryota > Viridiplantae > Streptophyta > Magnoliopsida > Ericales > Theaceae > Camellia > Camellia japonica. Next base: position 186,258,268 of record JAPPVO010000016.1, on the reverse strand, counting down.
TTTCTTTCTCTTTTTCCTTTTATTTTTTATTTTTTATTTTCCTTCCTATTTCTTTATTTTTTTATTTTTCTCCTTTTTGCTCACTTATTTTCTTTACACTGTAAATAAAAATAAAAATAGGGAGGAAAATAAAAAAAAAGGGGATACTATTGAAGAGAATGAATCAATTTATAGTGCAATTTGGGTAACTTAGGTAATTTAGGTTTCATTCAGATTGGGTTTGAACAGACAATCTCATATTACAATTCAAATTTAGATGTATATATACAACTCTCAGCATAATTTGGGTTAAATTTAAACAACTTCTCCTCTGCCTGAACCGGTCCTAATTGCACCCCTAAATTCAATTGATTCTTGAAACATTCATGTCATGCTCCGAGATAGTTTTGGAAATAACTATTGGATGAATTAATTAATTTAATCATTCGTTTCGTGCTCCCCATCAAGTTCGGATCGTCTTTTAGTGCTATTGTTTAGTGCATTCTTGTAGTTTCTCGTTTTGGAGCAAAACTTTTTAAATATATATATATATCTATATAATAAAGTAAAAGGATTTTTGAAAATGTGTCAAAATGTATTAGAGATACATTTTGTTTCAAGGGTTAAGATTAATTCCTAATTTATTAAGGGTCAAGATTTTTTTAATTCTCACTCACCCACCTTCTTTTCCCCCCCTCTTTTTGTTCACTCGTGCAATCTCTTTCTCTTTCCTGTCCACCTTTCTTTCTCTTTTTCCTTTTATTTTTTTATTTTTTTATTTTCCTTTTTATTTCTTTTTTTTCTCCTTTTTGCTCACTTATTTTATTTTTCTTCTTTTTTAATTCTCACTCACCCACCTTCTTTTCTCCTCTTTTTTTATTTTCCTTCCTGAAGGCATGGTGTAAATAAAAATGAGTGAACAAAAAGAAGAAAAAAAATTAAATAAAAAAGGGGAGAAAATAAAAAAAATAAAAAGAAAAAAAATTGAACAGAATGAATCAATTTATAGTGCAATTCAGGTAACTCAGGTAATTTGGGTTTCATTCAGATTGGATTTGGACGGACAATCTCATATTACATTTCATATTTAGATGGACATATACAGCTCTCAACACAATTTGGGTTAAATTTAAACAATTTCTCATCTGCCAAACCGTTCCAAATTGCACCCCTAAATTCAATTGATTCTTGAAACATTCATTTCATGCTCTTTAATATATATATATATATATATATATATGAGAAAAAGAAGAAAGAAAGTACTACTATCACCACTCTCCAGCAACCCACACCACCACGACTCCACAACCCATCCCACCGTGACCCGTACCCTCCAGCACCACTCTCAACCCCTAAGATTATTTAACCTCATAAAACCTTGTAATAAACACACACACACACAAATCTAGGGAATTTTTTTTTTTTAAATAAAAAATCTTAGGATTTTAGTTTTGTGATAAAATAAATCTTTAAATTTAAATATTATCATTTAAATTTAAATTTTTTGATTTGTTTTCAGATTTAACCATCCGTTTGTTCTATTAACTAAAACTAACCCCCCAAAAAATGATATTTTAGTCATTAGGATATTTTAGGTAATTTCAGTTAATTTACACCTAACATTGAGATTAATAACCAAAATATATAAATTGTTTAAAATATCAGTTTCATTAGGTTTAATTACTATTTTTTTTTCAATTTTACTTAACGAAAATAAATTAATAATTTATATTAAAAATAAATTAAAAGATTAAAATTTAAATTGATGAAATTAAAAACACAAATTTTATTTTGTTACATAAACTTTGTTTTTATAATTTTTCCAAAATTCAAAAAAAAAAAAGAAAAAAAAAAGGCATATTTGTTTGGCCCCATGAGTGACGTATTTTATTGTGTAAAAAGTGGCAGCCACTCGCAGCATCTGTGAGTAGGAAATGTATTAGAGGATTAGCACTCTGGAATTTAGCACTTAAGCCAGACTACCTCAACGGGGGACTTAGGATTGAAAATCAATCCAATGAGATTGATGTTTCAATTACAATTTGCCATTTCCCCTAAATCAGTCTTCTAAGGCAGTGTTTGGCAAGTTGGTTTGTGGCTAAAATAGTTTCAAAAGACAAAATAGATTATTTTAGTCACAACAAATAAAACATCACATTCAACCCATAATCATTACACTCTTCTCTCATAAAAAAAGTCAAAAAATTCAAAAAGTCAAAAAGCCATTCTCAAACTAAGCTTTCTAACCCAGACTAAAATAACCAAAAAAGCCAAAAAACCAAAAAGTTAACCCACTTCCCAAACGGAGGCTAAAGCACATCTGCGTGAGACTCAATAAATTTGAGTCGAATTATAACTAAAAATTTATTTTTATTTTTTAATTATTATTATTTTTTTATGTATATACTTCATCAAATTTTTTATTTTAAAATTTAATTTTATAAAATATTTATTTTTTATTGGATGGTCAATCGAGTGGATGATTGGGTGGTCGATCACTTGGTAAAAATTGTCCAGTTTTAGGAGATATTGGGTGGTCGATTGGGTGAATGACCAGGTGATCGACCACTTGGTGAAATTTTATCTACAATAAATAATAAAATAGTATATAATTTGTGAACCATACATCGCTACGTCAAACAATATACTGTAGCAATGTCAAAATTTGTTTTGTTGTAGCTTGATGCAATGGTTCTTTCGGCTCTTGTCTGACTAATATATCTCCAAAACTAATATAGCAAGCCTAATGCAAATGCTCTAATGAAAAAGGAGTAATTGTGGAATTTCATATATTAATATTATCCAAAGATAGTAAAAAAAAAATACTATCATGTTATTACTAATCCGGTGATATGCAAACAAGAACCGGGCTCCACTCCAATCACCCATCTAAACTGGAGGGTGTTGTCCAAGTTCGTGAGACCTACCACAAGTTCAGTTTCAATGATTCAAACAGTTCATTTTATAAGATTTTTCATTCTGAACTAGAGAATGTTGTTCGAGTTTGTGGGACCTATCAGAAGCTTGGTTTTGATGACTCGAACTGTACATTTTATAGGATTTTTTATTTGTATTATCTATACAAAAAAAAAAAGGTAAATCTGATAATCATAATCTATTTAATTTATTGAGTTTATTACCACAAAAATGAATGATCTATTTTTAAAAACACATTTATTGCTTATTTTGTAAAGACAAATGTTATAAATTAAATAAGTTACGATTATCGGATTAACTTAATTTTTTTTGTTTTATGAATAACATAAATAAAGAACTTTATAACATATCAAAATTATACCCATAGTGAGCCCCGTAAGTCCGAATAGAACTGTCCAGTTGAGATGGGTGGCGGGAGGGGAGCCATTTCCTACAAGCAAAGTCTATTTTATCTTACAATTTCAATCTAGTACTTATCACACTAATAATCCTATTATACTTACAATTCCATCCAATATAAACAACCTCAAACAGAATCCCAAATAAAGTAGGTTTTGGATTAGGAGAGACACCACTACTCCAAATACAATCCTTTTGATCGCCGCCTAACACCTTTCTCTGCTACGTACGCCATTGATATAGTCCCTTGAAGCTCAAGTCTCTCTCTCTCTCTCTTGTTTTCTCTCTTCATGGAAGAACAAGTAGATCGTATTAGTGCTCTACCAGACACTATCATACTCCACTTCCTTTCATTCTTGCCGATGAAGCTTGCGATTCACACAGACATTTTGTCTAAAAGGTGGCGTGACCTCTGGAAATTCAACCCCGTTCTCGATTTTCGATGCTTTCCTTTTCTATATACCGAACCACTCGATTACCAATGCTGTCCCTCTCCAACAATCGAACCTATCGTCGATTATAGCTTTATCGATCGGTGTCTTAGCCTTCACAAATCCTCTACAATTCGAAAACTCACCGTCATCGCCTCAGTTGATTGTAATCACATTCCCAACCCCGATATCGAGAACTGGGTCAATTTCGCAATTGCAAAGCACGTTAGATTTCTCGAGTTCTATTGGCAAGGATATTATAGGTCTTTGTTCTTCTTTAAATTGCCCAATTCATTCTTTTTTGTTAATACTGAGTAGTTAGAACAATTGGTGTTGAGCCGTGTTGATTTTTGTTAGATCATCCCATGTGAGTGGCTAACCCATTTAGAGAGAGTGGGGTGGTTGAAGAACCCACTTAGAGAGAGTGGGGTGGTTGGAGAGCATTAGAGAACCTACTAGAGGAAGTGGGAGTTTAATGGAGAACCCACCAAGCCACTCACCATTGTTGTCTTCTCTTCTTCTTTGTATATATAAATAGAGGAAGAGATGGTTGAAGAAAATGAATGAGTGAGAACCATGAACAACAAAGAGAGTGAGAGATGTGAGTTAGAGAAACCGTCTCCCTCGGTGTGAGCGAGGGAGACGGGTGAATGGGTGAGTGAGAATAGTGTGAGCTTCTTCTCTGTTGTAATATTTCTGTAATTTTTCCATAAGTGATAAACGGTTACTCTCCCGTGGACGTAGACATTATTGCCGAACCATGTTAAATATGGTGTCTCTTTCTGTTTGGGTGTGTTTTTCTGCTTGCTATAATTTCTATAAGGTCTTGGGCGGGATCCCCGATCACCAACAAGTGGTATCAGAGCCTCGTCGGTGGCGTTTCGGAACAAAAACAGCGTGTTGTTCGAAACTATCCAGAAATCAAATTACTCGAAATCAAGTTTTGAGCATACCAAGAGCAAGGTCTCGAGGAGAGGAGTCCAGAACAGCAAAGAACAGAAACAACGGAGGTCGGGGTGGCCCACACGCACCGGTCAAAGTTTGGCGCGTGAAGTCAACCGTTAACCAGCAGACCCACGCGCAGCAGGAGGTTGAAGATGATCACTGTTTACCAAAGCTGAAATGTATAAATATTTATTCAGGAAAATTTAACACAAGGAATGGCGCTGGCATAGTGGATAAGGTGCTGGGTGTTCATCGTCAGGGGTTCGAAACCCCTTGGATGCATACTCAAAATTAATGTTTTCTTTTTTGGGGGGTGGATAACGTCAGCAGAATCATGCCAGCAGCACTGCCACATGGCAGGTCAGCGCCATGTGGCAGTCCAAGTCAACGCCACGTGGCAGTCAGTCGTCAGTCAGAGGCCGCCACGTCGAGGTCCAGCCAGCGCCACGTGGCAGTCACGTCATCGCCGCGTGGCCGCCACGTGGGCAATGGTGCAGCCGCAGGAGGGAAGGATCCAGTGCTTCGCGGCAAAGGTGCAGCTGCAGATCTGAGGCGTACAAAATGTTTTGGCTAGATCTAAGCCATTCGGAGTCCGTTTTTGGCGATCCAATAGTGGTTTTCAACTATTTGGAGTATTCTGGACACATCTGTACGGTTAGATTTTGGAATTGGAGTTTCTGTAAAAAAAAGGCAGATTAAAGTGACAGACGGCGGTAGTACGGCAGATGAAATATTCTGTTGGAACACGAAATATTCCTAAAATTCTGAAAATTGCAATTTTGGCCCCTGTAGTTTGTGAAATTACAGTTTGGTCCCAGTGTTTGGAAAATTTGCAATTTTGCCCCAGTTTTGGAGAAAGTTTACAGTGAGGTCCCCGGAAGAGCAGCGATGATTGGTCCTAGCTAATCGGACCGTTCCGGACGCAACCGCAAGGTCAGAATGGTGAAATTTTGAACAATTTTTAAAAACTGTTAAAACATGGGAGTTTGTCATCTTTAATAGTCGAATGAAGGTTACCGGATATTGTGGAACGCTGCGGATTCACTGAAGAGGTTAGAATGGACAGATTCTAACCAGATTGGACAACCAGATACAGATCGAGATAGATCATTGAAGACCAAAGGAGATCAGGCTTAATCAAATGGCAAATCAATGGAGATCAGGATTGGTCAAGGGCGATCAGAAGAATTGTACATGATTGTCTCAAGATCAACAATGTCTAGGAAAGTTCTGTCAAAAAGACACTGTCTAAGGAGACTGGTTCTTAAGTGGGACCGATTGTGACCCCACCAGTCTTTCCTAGGAACTTTCCTGGTTGTTGAGGTGATTAGAAGATCTAGTTCAATCAAAAGTCCACTTCATCAATAAATAGATGATTTGGCAACCAGTGCAGGCTTAGAGGAATGTTGTGGCAGTTGGAGCTACTGTCAAACATAATACAAGAAGTACTAGTAGTATGTGAACGTAGAAAGGCAACAGCTGCAGCAATACACACATAAGGTGTAGGAGCACTTAGTCACAATAGCACAGATGAGTACACAGGAATGTCATACAAGGTGCAGATATACAACAGTGCAAGAGTACGCAGCAGAATCGTACAAAGGTGCAGTGTGCCAGTTTTTGGCCTGGCAGCATCAACCAGTTCACAGAAGAAAGCTCCAGACAAAGAAATTGAAAGGAATAAGACGCTGCAATGCGCACCTAGGGAGAGGCAAAACTCTTTCTTTGTCCTGAATCTGGTTCGTGGCAGTGAAGTCGCGACGGGCACCCAGAGAGTTTGGGTGGAGTCACCTCAACAGGGAAACGATGAGCATTCTATTGGAAGATGCAAGTACCTGGTGATAGAGGTGCGAGCCATGCAAGATGATGTGTGGCGGTTGAAGACATTCCAAGTAGGAGGTGCAGATTCACTCCGGATACTTGGTGGAATTGAGGCATATTTGTACAATGGTGTTTTATCATCCATATGGGTGATGGGGGTGATTTATTTTGTTCACCCGGTTGAAGCCAATTGGAAGCCAATTGTAGACCTTTCAGAGTCAGTTGCAAAAGTTATCAGTTCATTTGGAGACTCTTGGGTTAGTTACAGAACTTCAGAGTTCATTGGGTTTTTCTCTAGGGGATAGAGAGAACCAGCATTGGCAGAGTGTACTATGGAGATTTGGCATATGTAATAAGTCCAAATGGTAGTACTTTATTGGCATTGGCCTCTGTGGAGGCGTTGGAGATCCTTCATGGATCGTTGTTGGAAGACTCGCATCTGGTGAAGCCTTGGTTTCCGCATTTGTCGATTTGAAGAAGGTGTGACAATCTACTTCAGATCTTGGTGGAGTTTTTTCCGCATTTGTCGATTTGAAGAAGGTGTGAAAATCTACTTCAGATCTTAGTGGAGCTTTGGTGTTTTTGTTCAATGTCTATTGGAGGCATTGTTGTTGGCGGTCTTTCACGGATTACTAGCGACTTTCAGAGTCGTGGTTTATTGAGATTCATTATCACAGCTGGGATCTATGATCGTGTCTGATTAGATCCAGGGGTGTCTCCGGTTTGTGAGATTTGATTGTTTCTTCTTCTTGTGGATTTTCATTTTCGCAATCTGTTCCATATTCGAAGACATCAGCTATTGGTAGTCTGGATGACGATTCAGACTCCGGGTGTTTGCTTCTCTGGAAGCGGTTTGACCGTTGGTGGTCATTGAAGATTGGAAGAGATTGTTGCGGAGAAACGTGAAGATGGTGATTTTGTGAATCTCATGTATTAGGATCCATCCCTTAATCTGCCGTTGGATTTGGAGGGGATAGATCGTTTGCAGACTCGGTGGAGTCAGCGGGGACTGTTGGAGTTGTGCATTTACGGTGCACGCGCCTTTGGGCGGTTTTTGGCAACTGTGAAGATGGTGCATCATCTTGTGTTTGCCGGTTGGAATGGCAGTTGGAGGAATCTGGAGTTTGCTCGACACTTCAGAATTTTTGGCTCTTGGTATTTTGTAAGTTCATTTGAAGTTTGTTTCGATACTTCTGAACTGATTAGAGCCTAACTGCGTCCACAGTCCAGTTTTGTTTGATAGAGAACTTGCCTCAGTTCTCGGAGAATTTGTTTGGCTCTCTTGATTAATTCGAGCTTGAAGAGAGCAGTATTGTGTTCGATGGTTGATCGGACATGATGTTTTTGGTACCGCTTTCGAAGTTGCTTTGACGGAGAATTTGAAATCTCTCTTGTTTACTCTCCTCAGCACTGGTTCAAGCGGGTTGCTCACCATGTTTTGTTTGGAGTTGTCAAGGACAACTTGTTTGGCGCCTATGGAAATCGGAACTTGGCACTATGGTGGAGCTTGAGTTGCAGAAAATCGAAGAGCTAGCTCGATTGGTTCTGCATGTTCTTTACATTGGCTCAATGTGATTTTGAGCAATGGAATCTGCTGTGTTTTTTGGAAAAGCACTTGTGTTTTGTACAGCAGATGGTATTCAGTTTTGACTGAATGGTTGGATACCTGGGTTATGGAATTGGTATTTTGATTCTGTGGCGGCGAACGCACCTCTTGGTAAAACAGAGTAGTTACGGATCTCTCAGGCGAACTCGAGCGCAGGAGGAGAGATGGAGCCACGATGAGCACTCAAGAATATGGGTGTGGGTACTATGCTAGGTGTTGCATAGTTGGTGACTTGTACAAATCTGTTGAAGTTGCTTTGGAAGAAAGAGCTACTGTCAACCATCATCTAGTAGTACAAGTAATAGATACGCAGGTAACGCGTATCACTAAACTGGAGATCAGGGATTGCAAAAGGCATGAACAACAAGTGTGTGGAAACGCTGGGAAGTTGTTCAAGAGTGCAAAGGGCAAATGCTGATAGTTCAGGATAGTTCAAGGGAAACTTCGAGCAAAGAAAACCAGGAACTTTGACCAGACAAAAGAAGAGTTTTCTATTGCTCCAATGACTGGTCCTGTGAAGTAATGCATGACAGTCAAGGGCATCCTAGCAGGGGGTGCAGGACATCCAATCAGGGGGTGTCGGATATCTTGGTTACACAAGTTCAAGCATAGCAGGTGAAGACATCCGAGACAAGAAGCGTGGAAGAGATCTGTGGGAGATAGGAGCAGAGGCTCTCTCCAAATTAAAGAGTGGTGTGAGTTGAGTTGAGGATGTATGATTCCCTCCTCCTCTTGTATCTCTGGTGTATTATCTCTAGCTTCAGGGATGCAGCGTCTCAGTAAGGAGATGAAGATTCTGTTGGTTTTTGGGCGTAACAAGATTAGCAGCAGTGTGTGCAGTGGATCACCTCACATGGGCTGAGGGGGTGATTTGTTGGATCATCCCATGTGAGTGGCTAACCCATTTAGAGAGAGTGTGGTGGTTGAAGAACCCACTTAGAGAGAGTGGGGTGGTTGGAGAGCATTAGAGAACCCACTAGAGGAAGTGGGAGTTTAATGGAGAACCCACTAAGCCACTCACCATTGTTGTCTTCTCCTCTTCTTTGTATGTATAAATAGAGGAAGAGATGGTTGAAGAAAATGAGTGAGTGAGAACCAAGAACAACAAAGAGAGTGAGAGATGTGAGTTAGAGAAACCGTCTCCCTCGGTCTGAGCGAGGGAGACGGGTGAATGGGTGAGTGAGAATAGTGTGAGCTTCTCCTCTATTGTAATATTTCTGTAATCTCTCCATAAGTGATAAACGGTTACTCTCCCGTGGACGTAGGCATTATTGTCGAACCACGTTAAATATGGTATCTCTTTCTGTTTGGGTGTGTTTTTCTGCTTGCTATAATTTCTATAAGGTCTTGGGCGGGATCCCCAATTCCCAACATTTTTGCCCACCCACAAAACTTGATTGTGAATTCAGGGGCTTTGTGTCATTGAAAAAACTAACTCTTTTTTATTCTTACCTTACTGATCAAGCGCTCGAAGCCATTGTAGCTAAATGCTCGGTTCTTGAGAGTTTAGCTTTGCACTTTTGCCAAGGGCTTTACATGGTGAAGGTTTCTAGCATGAGACTTGAGGAATTTGTCCTTTATCGGGTAAGCGGAGGAAGAGAGTTTTCAGTAGAAGTGGATGCACCCAATTTAGTGACCCTCAAGACTTGGGCTTGCGTGAATATGCTTCGCATTCACAATCCTTGTCGACATCTTGAAGTTAGACTGTTTGATTGGTGTATTACGCGATTGGAGAAAAGCAATGTTAGAACATTGCTTGGGCAACTCGTTGAGATCGAGGTTCTTGCTGCTTCTGAATGGATTATTGAGGTAGTAATTGTTTACATGTAATTGTCATTGGTATTTATTATTTATTGTTGCTAATTTTGTGTGTATTTTTTTCATTATGCCATTTTGGCCATTTAAAAGTTTGTGATCGAAGAATATTATCTAAATGGTGATCGTTGTGCTCTATTCAAGAACCTCAAGGAATTCTATATTCTAGCTTCACCGATGAAGGAAGAATATAATGTGGTTATGTTCTTGGCCTTTTTGGAAGATTGTCCTGTTCTTCAAAAAATTCAAATCGACGTAAGTTTCTTTTCGTATTTTTATGTCGTGTTTTTTATTTTAAGCTTACAATCTTTACAACAATCTTTTTATGCATCACAGTTTCGAAGGTCTTGTTGGAATGGGATACACAAGAAATTGCCTACATATGTGGATGCAAAATATCCAAGCATGTTTTCAAATGATGTGCGTGATTGTAAAGATTTGGACACTTATTTTCTCAAATTAGAGGGTGGAGAACGGTTACCTCAAGTTGGGCTTCTACATCGGCTTAAGACTATTGAGTTGTTGTACTTCTCTGGTTATAAATGTCAGATGGAGCTAGTGAAGTGTTTGTTGGAAAAGGCAGTGAGTTTAGAGACTCTATCTCTAGTTTTTGACGATCCTGAACAGTATTTTGAAAAAGAGTGTTGGTTGAGAAATGGGCATGTACCTTTTAATGAGAGAGAGTTGATTCGAGAACAAGTGAGTCTCTTCACCAGAGTTTCTCCTCATGCCCAGATCGTGATTAATTGAAAGTTGTGCTCAGGACCTTGTAATTGGGAACTTTTGCTTTGGTTAATTAGCTACATGTTTTGGTTGGAGTTGAATTGAAACTCGAACCTCAAAAGACACTACATGCTTTGATTAACTTTTGATTTTGCAAATGCTGATTTGAGTCTGTACCAGTTACTATGATTTGTATCTAATATTTTGGAGTTCCATTGTAGAATTTTAATTATTTTACATGCCCTCTTCAGCACATTCATAACATTTTTTGGGGTTACAATTCTAACATAATTTAATTTCAGTAATAAATTAAAACTTAATTTTTAATTTTATCAATTTAAACTATACATTTTTAAATGAGTTTCAATTAAATCAATCGATCCATCACTTTACATTTTTAAATGGGTTTCAATTAAATCAATCAATCCATCCAAGTCTGTTTATTATAACTAACAGAGAAATGATAAATTAGTCACTTTACCCACTATTCTATGGATGATTTTGTCAATTTACCAATAAAATTTTGTTACAAAATACACTCTCCACCGCCTCGCCTCCTCCGCCACTATCACCACCACCACCTCCCCACTTTGTCACCCCTTCACTCACCCCTACTCCACCATTACCACCAACTCTATCCACATCCCAAAATTCCATGCCACTTACTCCTCCATCCATTTCTTTCCATCTTTAGGTTGATAGATACAAACACATTCACACACATATACATCTATAATGCATCTATCTATCTATACAATTATTATATAACGTGTTAACACAAAATATCTCATATTTCAAATAATTTTTTAAAAATATCCCTATATTAGGTGTTCATGTAAAATTATATTATGAGGACAAGATTCAAAACTAAGATCATGCCTTTAATTATGAAGGCACTTGTCACTTGAACAACACATGTTATGTGCGCATTTATCTTTGTTATTATTCTCATATTATTAATTTTTTTTTGAATTGTGCGGATTGCTAGTACTATGAAGCCTTGAGATGGTATTGACACAAAATGTCTCATATTTGCTTTTTTCCTAAAATAGCTATCTCTATTCAATATATTTTAAAATTAACAATATATAATAAGAGCATAATCAACAATATCAATGTGATAACTATTTCTCAACTCTTTTCAAGAATTCACATTTTTTAAAGTACACAATTTTCCACAAGAGGATTCTCCAACATTTCCATCAACCACATTTTCATAAATCTCGTTTCTTTCGAACACCACTTTCAAAATCACGTTTGTTCAACAATACCTACTTTTCCATGCTCAAAGTTTCTCATAAATTAACGAAGACTTCAATTTCAACATTTCCAACTTCTAGTATTTTATCAAAATTTAAGATTTTGTCACGTTTTAAAGATACTTTCATAAAAATCCAAGCTTTTTACAAAGAACATGATCCACGAACAAGAACTTCAAGAAAATTTGAGAGTTTTCCCCGTTTTAGTATAAATATTGTTACCCAAAAGGCAACGCAAAAGGGGGGTGAATTGGATTTCTACAAATTAAAAACTAGCAATTACCCAATAAAAATTATGAACTAATACAACAAATAATAATTGATGATAGGTAGATTTAGGAAATGAATAACAGGTAATTATCAAGAATATCAGATGAAATATCAGTGGAGTATAGCTAACACAGTGAATAGAAAGTGAGATAAGAAAAGCAGATGTAAACAAATTTATAGTGGTTCGACTTCAACTAAGCCTACGTTCACTCCTCAAGTTTCACTTGAGATTTTTCACTATCCTTTTAGCTTCACAGGAGTGCTAGCAATCTCTCACACATAGAGCAATCCTCCACAAATTTACACAGACTGTTTAAGTCTTCAAGCCCTTGCAAACCTTAGATGATTCTCAATCTCTATCAAGAAATCAAGAAAAATGAGTATATTGACTCTTATAAGATTGTGATGAATTTTTTTGCTCTCAAATAAAGCTACAAGGATGATTTCTCTCAAGTAGATACAAAATATTAAATCTCCAATTTTTCTATAAAACCTTTCAAGGGCAAATAAGCATAAGGCTTAAGCTCAGTGTTTGATTACTGAAGAAGAATGAAGAGGATGAAGAACACTTTAGATGTCTCAGAGAATAGAGAGTTTAAGATTGATGAAGAATCAGAGAAAATTTTCTTAGCTCGTTGTTGTCTATAGCTCTTCACATCAGAGCTCTGTATATAGCAGAGTTCAGTGCTCTGTTGTATATGACATTACCCATTCTTTTCTTCTCGTTGAGGAGATGAGATGGTGATGGGTGTGATAATAGATAAGCATTGTTCAAAGAATGTCTTTTGCCCATGTGAGTTTTGCCCGTTGAATGATGAGTGAAAGAAATTGTTGGTGAAAATACCAAAAGAATTATATTTAGTTGATAAATAATACAAAGAAAATTCGATACAAATAGATCAGGCTGAAGCACAGATATCTCGTTTTCTTTAAGGAGATCAAGCCCACTGCGGTAGGAAGAACCCAAATACCGATGCAGCAATCACTAAACTCTGACTTGTTCTCTCCAGGATACAACAGCCCGACCACTTGTCGTATGGTTCAGACCAACTCTACATAAGATGGTGAACCCAAAGCTCCACCAAGAAAAACACCATTCTTTGACTAGTAATCTCTCAAGTATAAAAATAGTTGGTCTAGAAATGAGTAGATGAGAGGAACAATGTATAGGCCACTAGGACCTTACAAATTACACTCCAAAAAATGACCATTAAACTAGAGAAAATGGAGAGTCCCAAAATTTCCAAATATTAACTCACCACCAAGCCCATGACCTTCCAATTAACCTCCATTCATGGACAAAACAAAATGTCACAAAAAATAAAAATAAAAATAAATAAATAAAAGATATTAAAATGGTCCAACAATTCCCCACTCATTTTAATATAAACAAGGACATGAGAGATTACCAAACAAAAATAGACTAGTATGTATCATGAAGGTGTGCTCTACATTGAACCTTCATTAGTGAAACAGTAACCTCTACTCTAGAGTCAATACTGGTATCAGACTTGAACTATGATTGCTTAGGGGAAATAAAGTATTACTGCTCACACATAATGATCTAGGTGTTGACATGAGTTTTTAATAGCCAGCACATTATGGCCTTGTGCCAATCCTAGTGTTCATGAGCATATTTGAGAAGAAGCCTTGTTCTCATAGAAAGCGGCCCCGCTTCCATGCTCACATAGGTGAAATCTGTTAAGGATGTTCCTGTAATTTATACACCCCACTCAACAAGAGCTACAAAATTTCATTAAGAATATAAAGACTCAACCCTCCAACATTACAGGACAAATGCACTTACATCATAGGGATGCACAACAATATAGTAAGGAGTGCATTTTTTACAACCACTATATGATTCATTCTTCCCATTGAACCTAGTTACAAGATCTTTGGTCCCCAGGTTGGGTGTCCTCATACATGGTTTATGATTTTATACGCTTGAAACCTATCCCCTCGATGTATTCCAGATCATATCTCTCGTCAAAGCCTTGGTTAACGGATCCGCAAGATTATTACAAGATATTACATAATTTACAGTTATGATGCCATTACTCAAATAGAATCTTACATTACTGTGTTTCTTTCTAATATGTTTGGATTTACCATTATAAAAATGGTTGTTCACTCTACCAATAACAGCAGTGCTATCACAATGAATTAACACAAGAGGAATTGGTTTTTCCCAAAAAGGGATTTCAAGTAACAAATCTCTCAACCAATTCACTTCCTCACATGCTGAAGCTAATGCTATAAGCTTAGCTTCTATTGTAAAATTAGCAATTATAGTTTACTTTTTAGACTTCCAACATATAGCACCACCACCCAAGGTAAAAATAAAACCCGAGGTAGAGAGAGAGAATCACCTGACAAAGTGTTCGAATCGGCATCACTATATCCCTTAAGTACCGCAGGATACTTGTTATAAAACAAACCATAATTTTTGGTACCAGATAAATATCTCATAATTCTTCTCATGGCTAGCCAATGATCTTGACTTGGCTAGCTAGTAAACCTACTAAGTACTCCAACATCAAATGTTAGGTCTAGTGCAGTCAATAGTAAAAAACCTAAGTAATTCATTATTAGATCAAGATTTAATTGTACCAATTCCTAACCAATTAAAACTCACAATCTAAATCATCAAACACGTACGAAAGTGATTTAGATTGTTGTTTCAGAAACAATAAATAGACACAAACGATTTTTACGTTGAAAAAATCACTATTGGAACACCTCCAATTGTGATTAAAAAACCAAGAGCGAAATGCCACAAATCAATCCACTACTGAAGAAAGAAAGAAAGATTACAAATATACCAAACAAATTACCAAAACGCTATTAATTTGTCTTCCACAATCTGTATATCTTTCACCGCAACCTTCATTTCGGAATTGATCAGATTGACGTTGAATCCACAACATCCATTGTCGAATCAACGACTGCGCACAGCATCAAACTCCTTCGACTCCTCTGCGCTTGATTCTTTAGATTCCATCGAAGAAGCACACTTTTTAAAGAAAAACAACCAAGCTCCTTGACGTGTGCTTATCAAAACATGAGTTCAATACTCAATCAAAGATCAAGGAAAACTAGCAAACCAGCCCCCAAAAGAAAACCCTAAAACTCTTAAAGAGATCAAATAAAAAAACGTAACCCTAAATCAGACTTAAACCAGTATTTATAGAAAACAGGGGCTGGGAAGGTCACTTGAGCGAAGACTCTTGCACTCGAGTGAGGAACCAAATATGCGTGTTTTTCTTAAGTGGCGTCGCTTGAGCCAAGCTTCTTTCGCTCAGGTGCATAATCCTCCTTCTCAGAACTTTTGCAGACAAAGATAACTTCTGGGAGCAGGACTTCTTCGCTCGAGCCAAGACTCCTTCATTCGAGCAAGCAAGGCAAAACAACTAGAAAAATTACAACTCGATAAACAAGTCTGTTCGTGGGATTGACAAGACTAAGGGACCTAACAATCTCCCCCATTGTCAATTCCCAGACAAAACATTCGAACACAGTTTCCTAGAAAAACACACGCGCTAACAAAAAGCAACCAACCAACTCAACTATCTAAACAACCTTGACCAAATATCTGCAAAAGTAGAAAAACAACACCATGGGAATAGAAAGAGTAGTTATTCAAAAAAAAAAAAAAAAAACATATGAAGACATAACGAGTCAAAACTATATCATCATGCAAAAATAGTATGTCCAGTCTGCAAAATCCACAATTAGTATGCAAAATTTAACAACTATATATCCTATATATCCCATATACCCCAACCATCATGCAAAGAAAATATATACCCCAACCCAAAACACAATAATACTCCCCCTTTTTGTCCAGGAGAGACAAAAGAAACAGAATAGACAGTCCAAATAATTAAAAAAAAACTGTCCAAGAGTAAACAAAACTATGAGCCTGGTGGAGGCAGCAGCGGCATCTGTAACAAAGACAGGATCTGAGTCAACAGGGCGGTCTGCTGATCGAGGAGACCATCAAGTGTATCAAGCCGGGCATCGAGCTGATCAAGGCGATGTGTGATAGACTGCTTGAACTGCTGCAGTTGGCCACGAAATGAACGATGGCGCATCTCAGGTGCACCGGCAGTGGCTGCATCAATCTCGGCCTCCTCGGCAAGTGGATTATCACCTGCATCAGACACCTTGACTCCCGACGAACCCCCCTGACATAAGCTTGACTCTGAGACACGGTCAACTTGGTAATGGGTTTAATGGGAGAGGCAAACTCGTCATCCTTAAAGATAGGGACACCAAGAGAAATGAGAAACCGAGTGAGAAAACACCCATAAGGAAGACCCAAGGACTTGCGACCCTCAAAAACAGTAATCATTTTGGATACGATCATCTCAGGTAGGTCAATGGGAAGACAGTGATCAATGCAATACAACACATAACCCTGATCTTAGGTAATGTGAGATGTATGAGTAGTAACATGGATGTTGGCACAAACAATGATGTTAAGGAGACGGAAACAATGAAGAAGCTCGTTTTGATGAATGAGTGCCCCGGCAATCCAAGTCCGGGGAGTGCCACAAAGTTCAGTGGCCACTCGATCAAAATCAACACCGCTGCGGGTAATGAAAGGAAAATGACAATTCCGGACTTCCGGAAGACCAAGAAACTGCCTAAAAGCTTCGTCAGGTGTAAAAAGAGGGAGCTATTTCCTTGCTGATGGAGTGCATATTACAATAAAATTCTCGAACCAAATTGAGATTTTGAGGCCCAGAAAAAAGCAAGACTTGATCACCCCCTAAAGAATCAAACAACGAACGGATGAGAATCAACTCAAAAGTACTAGGATGGACATTCCATTCTAAGTGAACTTTCCTAGAAGCATAAAAATCCCTAAACAGGTTGGATTTTTCCTTAGATTCAAATTTTTCAGTATTGAAATTGGAACGAGACACGGTGGATTCACGACGTTTCGAAGGCTCAGCCATGACTGACCAAAAAGAAAAAAACAACAACAAAACCACAACCCACCAAGACACAACACGAGGAACACCCAAAAACCCATTAGAACCCCCAAAAAAAAAACCAAACATAAGATCACAGCAAACATTAGTAGTCCAACAGAGTTAAAAACATCAAAATGTTCAAAACCAAAGCAGTATAAAAATGACTGGAAAGGCAGAGCTAGGTGAATTCCCAAAATCAAACAAGTGCAGCAATAAGAGAGACAGAAGAGCAGTAGATTAAGGGAATCAACATCAATTCAATTTGTAACGATCCCGGTTTTGATCCTTCTTTCATGTTTTACCACTTCGATTGGGCCGATCGGGAGTCGAGCTACCCGGTTAGCTCGCGGGGGTCCAGGGGGCAACGCCCCTTGGCGGGTCCAAGGGCAGCACCCTGGCGGGGGTCGAGCTGTTCAAATATTAGATACCCGAGAGCAAGTGCTACGGGGCAAAACCACACCGTTGGTAAAAGTGTTATGGAAACACCATGGGATTGAGGAAGCAACGTGGAAACGGGAGGCGGAAGTCCGCTCCAAATATCTGGATTTGTTTGAAAATGTTTAAGTTACTTTTCGTTGTAATACCCCCATGTGGTTAAGAGAAACGTGTTGAAATTGTTAAATACATGTTGTTATGCGTGTTGTTATTTTAAGCATGAAGTTGTTGTGGATTATTATTACTTTTTGGAAGACTTCATGTTTATGAGTATTTGGAAGGTGGTTATTAATGAGGAAACCATGATGTGATGGTGAAAATTGGTTGAGAACTAATGTTGTAAATTATAAATGAAATAGCGTAGCTTTAATCGCTAGAAACCCTTTTGTTTAGGTAGTTTGATTTGAAATTTCGGAGACGAAATTCTTTAAGGGGGGAAGGTTGTAGCGATCCCGGTTTCGATCCTTCTTTCATGTTTTGCCACTTCGACTGAGCCGGTCGGGGGGTCGAACTGCCCGGTCAGCTTGCGGGGGTCCAGGGGGCAGCGCCCTTTGGTGGGTCCAAGGGCAGTGCCCTGGCGGGGGTTGAGCTGCCCGGTCAGCTCACAGCGGTCTAGGGGGCAGCGCCCCTTGGTAGGGTTGAGGGGCAGCGCCCCTCAAAACAAAAATGCAAAACGCATTCAAAGGTTCTTGTCCGCTCAGTCGGTCTGGAGTGCGGGAGAGGGCCACACGTGCAGGGAATGAGGCCGCACGTGCGGAAAATAGGGCAGGGGGCTGAAGCACACTGCTAAAAAGGTAGGTGCGGCTGGAGGTGCGGGAAGTTAGGTAGATTTAAAATTTTTCCTTTTCTTCTCTCTTTAGGCTGATTGAATGTCACTTTTTGTATATATATCTCTCTCTCTCTCTAAAAACATTTCATCTCTCTTCTCTCTACATTTCCTACCAAAAACCTCACAAGATCTTTGATTTCTCCAAATCCATTGGGATTTAGATCCAAGTCCTTCATCAAAGTTGGTTATCTAGGCGAGGGCTACGCTATGTGCAGTGGAGATCGAGTTTAGGCATCGTTGATTTTGGGGTTTCAACTCATTTCTTCTTCAAACTTGAGGTAGGGATTTTCTACACTCTAATATGATTTTTAGCTTAGTTATTTGCTATTGTGTATAAATGATGAGATTTGGTTGTGGTTTGGACAAATCTAGGATTTGGGTGTGAAATGAAAAAAAGGGTTTTGATGAAAATGAGGTGAACGAGTATGAGGCTTGAATATAAAATCATGTTGTGCCAAAATAGTTGATTTTGGTATTTGGGTTGATATTTGGTAAAAGGGGGATTTTGCCCTAATTATGATTAAATTATTATTTTGCATAAATAATTGGGATTAACATTGAAAACATGAAATTGGAAGGTTGTGATTATAAATGGTGATATTGGATATGTATTATCTCACCTATGGAAGTTTTGAATAAACTATTTATTTTGATATTGAACATCTCTTCAGAAATAATTGCATTGGGCTATCGGTGGAGGATAGCTATGATTGTTGTAGAAATTACATGAGGATTAGGCGATTTAATGCTAATCCATTGTTGGTGTCATTGAATATGACCATGTTATAGATACATTGTATATGTATGTTTATTGGGAGGAGAAAGGGGATGTACTCCATATGTCATTATGTTTATAAATACATTGCATATGTATATTTGTTTGGGAGGAGAAAGGGGATGGATTTAAAGCAAGTTGGCCGGAGTGTCCTGGGTGAAAGACCAGAAATTTTATATATAAATGGGTGCCGATTCCTTCGAATGAAATATCCATAAAATGGCAAGTTTGAAGTGTTTATGTGAGTTTTGCATAATTGAAAAATCATTGAGTTGTAGTTTCATTTTGATTGTTGAAAGATAACGAATTTAACTCATGAATTGAGTAGCATATATGAACTGAAAATGAAATTAACAGAAAATGGAATAAGGTTGGTCTTAGTGGCATATGGATATGCAGGTCTTGTAGATGTTTCAGGATCGATATTGTTTATGTACGTGGTATTTATACATTTGCTAAACCTCATAAATTATGTTAGATTATTTCTACTGGGCTGTTGGCTCACCCTATATGGGAATACCATTTTCAGGTACAGGTGAGATGCTTTCTCCAAGGCAATAACGTGGATGGAGTTTTGGGAAGCAAGAGCTTCTTAATTATGCCTTATGTGAGTATGTTTGTTATTTGTAAAGCCAAGGGCTTAAGATGTAATGAGCGAGACTCAATTTGTGTAACCAAGCAATGACTTGGAAACATGTAAGCCTACATGTCATTTAACTGGTTGTTAAACAGTGAACTCTGATATATGAAACTATGTTGTTTCTCATATTTATTCCGCATATGAGTTATCTTTATTGTATTATTTTGGGGGCATGACACAATTCACAAAGACATCAGAAATTAGTAAGTGAAACACAAGACAATCACAGACAAAAATTAAAGCCCTAACAATGAACCAATCTGCTAATGTTAAACCCTTACTCTAAACCCTAGCAAAAACAAATCAAATTACTAACCAAAAACCAATAGAAAGACAAAGAGAAAAAAAAAAAAACAAAAACAAAAACAAACTCAAATAATGAAGATGAATCTTAGCTAATCACAGACTAAGCAGAGTAAACACAAAAACAGAATGAGGACGAAAACAAAACAAAAAACAAACATGAAATAGAGAGAATGACTTAACAATACTGACGAGCAAGATGGATGGATGAGAGATGCCTCCAAAATCAAGTGAAAATTGAGGGAGAAACTGCAGTAGATAGGAACAAAACCCCTAGGAAAGAGATAATACGAGCAAAAAATGGGAAAAAATGAAGTGAAAAGACACAGTAACAGTATTTAAACCACGATAGGTTGCTCGAGCGAGGATTTTGTCGCTGGAGCTAAGATACTTAAGCGCACAAGTTCACTCGAGCCAAGACATTGTCCCTCGAGCCAAAAAGACATGCTCCCAGAATTTGTTCCATCTGTAAAAGTACTGAGTTGAAAGAAAGCTCGCTCGAGCGCAAACTACTTCGCTCGAGCGAAGAAGAAAAAACAAAACACTTTAAAACACCTTTTTTAGCAAAAACAAAAACTCACACTATTAAGTGGAACCTGAAACAAAAAGGAGTGAGCACAATAGCATGAATGTGACACTAAAATGAGATAATTTACAAACCATGAAGCATGAATACGTGTAATATTGACGATATGAAGCATAATATCATGAGCAAATCAGATAAATATTGATCAATGGACATAGGCTACATGAGAATGCATAACTCAACTTCAAACACGAGAACTCACAAAATGAATGTGTGTGTGTGCATTCCTTGAGAGACCACAGAGCTAGAGTTAATCCTCGTAGTGATCGGATGGCTAGACCTCCAGCAAGAGTAACTAAACATCACAGAGAAAAGTTAAACCATTAGGAATTAAGGGGTATTTGTTGAGTAAACGCGGAGGCTCCCCCTCAATCACTGAGTCCTTTATATATATATATATATATATATATTTACTTTTCTTTCTTGTGGGCACTCACTGGTGGTATGCACGCTCAAGAGTATGGAGACCAAACCAGAGAAGCATGAAATCAGTAAGGATGGCCTGGTTGGTGCCTCTGAGGTAGCCTTTTCCTAAGAAACACTGTTAGTGGTCCATAGAGAACTTTGATCACTTGTGCGAAAACCCCTGCAACAGTTTAACTCAAGGATGTGTACAGAATGACATCATGAAGTCAATGAGTATGGGCATTTAAAATAAGCTATAAACAAAGAAAAGTGAAATCTTGCAAGCAGTATGAGAAGTGTTCATATGAATCTAAATACAGAGATGACAGGAATCAATGATAATGAGATTATAACATCCAACCACACATAAAGCCCATCACTCTCACTCACTCAAGTAACAGGCAACACCCTAGTAACTGAGCATGACACCTAAGGTCTTTCTAAGGAACTTAAACCTAAGAAGATCAAGGGATTTTGTAAAAATATCAGGTTTTTGATGCTCAGTGGGTACATGTTCAAGAACAACAAGGCCTTCTTCCACTAACTCTCGAATAAAATGATGACGAATGTCAATGTGTTTAGTGCGAGAGTGTTGGACAAGATTTTTAGAAATTTTAATGGCACTTGTGTTATCACAGAAAAGGGTGACAGTTTTATGGTCTATCCCATAATCATGAAGCATTTGCTTTATCCACAACATTTGTGCACAACAACTCCCTGCAACAATGTACTCAGCCTCAGCGGTTGAAAGGGAGATGGAATTTTGTTTTTTGCTATGCCAGGCAACAAGATTATTCCCAAGGAAAAAACATCCCCCAAATGTGCTCTTACGATCATCAGCACACCCTGCCTAATCGGCATTAGAAAAACCAGTAATTTCAGTTGTAGTGTCGGTCGATAACCAAATCCCATAACCCAATGTCCCATTAACATACTTAATGATGCATTTGACTGCAAGAAGATGAGACTCTTTAGGACAGGCTTGGTAACAGGCACAAACACCTACACTAAATGCAATGTCAGGACGACTGGCTGTGAGGTACAAGAGACTCCCTATCATACTTCTATAAAGGGTAGGATCAACATCAATACTAAAGGAATCTTTAGAAAAGTGAAGACTGGTGCTCATGGGAGTGCGTGCATGTTTGGCTAACTCGAGACCGAACTTTGACACAAGGTTTTTGGCATACTTAGTCTGAGAAACAAACATACCCGAAAGAGACTGTTTAATTTGAAGACCTAAGAAATAAGATAACTCTCCTATCATCCTCATCTCAAACTCATGTGTCATGCAATCCAAAAAGTATTTCACAAGGTGATCAGCAATGGATCCAAACACAATATCATCAACATAAATCTGAGCAACAAGTATATGAGACTTAGTATGTTTCACAAATAAAGTCTTGTCCACACTACCCCTTTGAAAATCATTATCAAGAAGAAATGCAGTAAGTCTATCATACCAAGCCCGGGGGGCTTGTTTCAACCCATACAAAGCCTTGTCTAACTTGTAGACATGGTTTGGACATTTAGGGTCTTTAAACCCTTTTGGTTGCTCAATATAAGCCTCTTCTTTCAAGTAATTTAAGTTATAACTTGCAATGTATAATTCAAAGGCTATAGATGCATTGCAGTTACAAGAATGTCATGAGTTGCATGGCTATAAATCAATTATTCATAAAGAAATATTATGGTTATAATACTGGCATTCAACCATCTCACTATGAGCAAATAATCTTAGAAACAATAGAGTTAAACTCCAACAATACATAATAATGTTTGGAGTAATTCACTTGATTATACACATTAAGACATGAAAAAACCCACAACCGAAACAATAATTAATTAATAGAATTATAATGCAAAATTATTCCACCATACACTAATTCTCTCTTAGGATCCATCCACCTTATAATGCAATATAATCATAAGCAAACTTAGAAATAAGACTATTGTTTTACTAAATTTCCTCCTAAAACAAACCGGTTTGGAGATATTTGATACCTTCTGAAACCTCTTGACTAGACGAATCTCTTGAAATTCGCAAAACATAAATTCCAATACTTTGATTTTCCCAGAATTTAATTAATCAAATTAAATCAAAATTGTTACTAATCTTTCAAAACGACATACGGAATAAATTCGAAATAAAACTCAACATTAAAGCGAATCTTTCAATTCACAGATATATAAAAAAAACACTAAAAATCCAATCTTATTCCTTGTTCCACGCAAAGGTAATCCTGTTCAAAAAGTTAGTAGTCCAAATTTATTTGTTCCAATTTGTTTTGTTCATATGTATCATCCTTTCGCGTTTGGGTAAACCTATAGAGAGAGTTAGCTATAAAACAAAATAAATAACAAACAAATCAAATAAATTAGTAAGAACCTTAAGAAATAAATTTCTTATTTTATTTTATAAACTCCTACCAACTTAAGCACTAACAACCAAATAACTCATACAATAACAACTAATTAACATAAAATAAATTGCATGAATAAATTACTTAAAAAAAACAACTCAAATTCCAATAACTCTAGGCAATTAAATTAATTTTAATTCCGAGAGTCACTAAAATAAAATTATAATAAAACTAAATTGTTTTATGAAAACTATTTATAAAAATCTTTTTTAAGATTGTTGGTAATTTTTCCATAATAATACAAGAAATATATATATATATATATATATATATAAATGAATTAAATAGAAATGACAAACAATTATTATTATTATTATTATTATTATTATTATTATTATTATTATTATTATTATTATTATTATTTAAAGAATGACATATACAATAAACTATAGAACTAAAAAAAAACACAAGAATGAACTAAATTACACCGTGGAACATATTACAAGATGGGTTCAAATTGACATATAAAATAATATATGAGAAATTATTTAAATTTAAAACTTTGAAGAACAAAAGATAAAGATGCAAACTGAAGCCTGTGTGATACCACATGTTACCTAAAAAACAACTTAAGAGGGGGGTGAATTAGGTTTTTACAAATAAAATAATAATATCCTAATAAAAATTATGACTAGCACACAATAGATAAATATAGTTAATGAAATAAAAAATAATTAAAACAAGTGTTCTAACAACTATGTCAATAAATGATTTTAGCACAATAAAAAATATAAAATATAGCTATGGCAATTTAAATAAAATAACGAGATAAGGGAGAGAGGCAAACAAATTTATAGTGGTTCGGCTTCAACTCGGCCTACGTCCACTCCTCAAGCTTCACTTGAGATTTTTCACTATTTTCTTGTTTCACAAGGTGCTAGCAACCTTTTCACAGATGGAGTAATCCTCCACGGATTTTATACAGACTTTCTAAGTCAAAAAAACACTGAGAGTACTACACTCTTACAGGATTGAAAAGAATGTGTTTTTGCTTTCACAGAAAACTACAAGAATTATCTCTCAAAGATAGATATAAAAATGAGACTCTAATTTTTCTGTAATCCTCACACAGGAAAGATGGGCTTAAAGTTATACGACTTAATGTATAATTTCTGAGAGAGGATGTAAGCAAAAATTGAAGAACACTTCTCAAAAAAAATTTCAGAGAATAGATGAGAGTGATTTTAGATCAAAAAATATTTTCTGGTTTCTGTAAATTGTTTGTAATTACTGTCTCTTGTTCACATCAGAGACTTTGGTATATATAATGAAACTTATAGCCGTTTATAGCCGTTGTATTCATTTGAATATCTTTCACTCCATCATTACTAATTTGAATATCTTCCACTCCATCATTACTAATTTAAATATCTTCCACTTGAACCTTTTGGCCTACTGCTGTGCTAGGCTATTTGAACCTCTGGTTTGGGTATTATTTTTGGGTTGAAATGAACTCCTGATTTAAGCAAATATTAAATATATTCAAACAATATTTAGGATAAAAATTTAGGTGAGAAATAATGGGACAAAATAAATTTTTATTCAATTTTTCTCTTTCAAATAAATTAAAACATAATTAAATAAATCATCAAAATAAATTTTGGATTCTATTTTTCTTTTTCAAATAAATTAAAATATAATTAAATAAATCATCAAAATAAATTTTGGATTCTCTTTTTCTCTTTCAAATAAATTAAAACATAATTAAATAAATCATCAAAATAAATAAGCCTAACAATCTCCCCCTTTTTGATGATGGCACACAATGATGTTTTGATTTGATTTAGGAGTAAGAAAGACCCCTCCTCAAGTCATGCTCCCTGAATTCATTTCTAAATGCATAGGTTAGCACATGTGTAATAAATAAGCTTTAATCAACAACATGATATGAGATTAAGATATCAAACTATAAATACATAACATCAGATTAGTTTGAAAATAATATCAGAATACATAACATCATAATATATAACATCATAATACATAACATCATCATAATACATAACATCATAATATATAACATCATAATTCATAACATCATAAGTTTCTCCCCCTGTGACATTATCAAAAAGGAAATCATGACTCAGAATCGGGAGGAAGAGGAGGAAAATGAGAGGGATAAATGGCATTAAAAATAGATAATCAAAACAGAGATATATACATATATATATATATATATGATTCGCTCGCCTCTCTTTTTTCCGCCAAAAATCGCGTCGGACACGCGGCCTCGCTTTTGCGTCAGTCGACCGACAAAAGCGAGACGGGTCAATCAACTGCCTCAGCTCTCTCTCCCGCTTGTCTTCTTCTTTTTCGTCTTCTTCTTCTTAATCACTTGCTTCGCCTTCTTCTTCCTCATTCGCTTGCATCCCTTTCTACGTCGTCTTGAGAGAGATAGAGCAGAAAGTCTGCCAAAAACAACCCTCCTTTCGATTACAGCTCTCTTGTCGACCACGTGGCCTCGCCCCGTCCCCTCACTCTTTTTCTGGACCTGAATGACCCTTCAAGCGCTGTTGGGCCGAGTGCCCTGGCGCCTACTTTTCCCAACCTTCCTATGATGTCGATTGAGCAAATAATGGCAGCGCAATCAAATATTGAAGCCAATCATTTCACACTAACGTCCTGTATAGAGACGGTGACTACAGTCATAAAATTGGTGCATTGACTGCAGAACAGAACGAGTGAGTTCCACCAAGTCAACACCCAACTATCTCTGCTCCAGCACATGTACAAGGATGCGCGAGCAGAGATTTGCGCACTGAAGGCCAAAAATAAAGAGCTTAAATGGAAGACCACCTCCATGGCCCGATTTGGAGCAACGTCGTTCTTGGCTTTTGATAGTCGGTGGGGAGTGCTCGCTCTCGACGAAAACACGGGGGCAGAGACGTCAAGCGTTGGGATAAAAAGAAGAAGAGAACAGTGGAAGAGGCGAGTAAGTGAGGTCGGCCAATGGCCGGAAAAATGAAGGGAATTTTTTTTTTAATGTAAATATGTATATTTTGATTTGTGTTTGTTTTTATGTTTAATGTAATCAATTGAAGATGAAAGTAAAGTGCAAAAAAAATATATCAAAATTAAGCCTCAGGGCAAAACAACAAAAAAAATAATAAAATAATGAAAAGAAAAGAAGAAAAAAAATAATAAAGGAAATGAAACCTATTAGTAAAACAATAAAAAAAATAAAAAAATAAAACATATTAAGCCTAATAGTAATAAAAATAAATAAAATAAAATAAAATAATACTAGTAGAAATTATACTTAATGGACGTCGGTGTTGCTGGAAGGGTAATGCAAAAAAAATACCATGAGGGTTTTAAAGAAAATCAATGTATGCAAAGTTAATTTTACCTCAAGATGCAAAACGCAAAAAAAATTACATAGTTGAGAATAGCAAACTGTTAAGGATAATAAATGTATGAAGGACTTGAGAGCATGCAACTGATATAAATGTTTCCATGTCAATGTAGCAATACACATATATCATTTTAACAAAAATTCAAGTTTCACAGTCATAACAAAACTTTTTAAGTAGAAATCGACATTCCAAACTCGCCACGAATAAAATTGAAGTGATCCTCGCTTAGGTGTTTTGTGAAAATATCCGCCAATTGCTTGTCGGTATTTACAAATTCAAGTACAATATCCCCTTTTTGAACATAATCTCTTAAAAACTGATGTCGAATTTCAATATGTTTTGTTCGTGAGTGTTGAACCGGATTTTTGCTTAAATTGATGGTACTAGTATTATCACATTTAATAGGGATATGATCATAATGCAAATCAAAGTTCTCCAATTGTTGTTTCATCTAAAGTATTTGGGTACAACAACTTTTGGAAGCTATATATTTAGCTTCGGTCGTTGATAAAGCAACAAAATTTTGCTTTTTGCTAAACCAAGATATTAATGAATTACCAAGAAAGTGACAAATGCCACTGATGCTTTTTCTATCAAGTTTGCATCCGGCAAAATCGGCATTCAAGTAACTAATTAAATCAAATACAACACCTCTAGGATAAAACCAGTCCCAAATTTTGAGTGCCAACAAGATATCTAAAAATTCTTTTAACAACACTGAGATGTGATTCCTTAGGATTTGATTGATATCTAACATACATACAAACACTAAACATAATATCGGGTCTACTTACAGTTAAATAAAGAAGTGAGCCGATCATACCTCGATATTTTGTTTGATCAATGGACTTATCTTTTTCATCTTTGTCTAACTTAATGGATGTGCTCATAGGTGTTCCAGCTATTTTTGAGTCATACATACCAAACTTTTTGAGTAGTTCTTTTGTGTACTTAACTTGGTTGATAAAAATTCCTTCCTTACATTGTTTGATTTGAAGCCCAAGGAAATAATTTAGCTCCCCCATCATGCTCATCTCAAACTCAACTTGCATACACTTAGCAAATTCCTTACACAAGGTTTCATTAGTAGCACCAAATATAATGCCATCCACATATATTTGCACAATAAGTAAATCATCATTTTTAGTTTTAACAAAAAGTGTTGTGTCAATCATTCCTCTAGAAAAATTATTTTCAATCAAAAATTTACTTAATCGTTCATACCATACACGAGGTACTTGTTTCAAACCATATAAAGTTTTTGATAGTTTAAAAACATGATTTGGAAAAGCATGATCTTCAAAATCTGGGGGTTGTTTAACATAAACTTCCTCATTTATAAAACCATTAAGAAAGGCCCTTTTTACATCCATTTGATAAAGTTTGAAATCTCTGAAACATGCAAATGCAAGTAACATGCGAATGGCTTCTAATCTAGCAACCGGAGCAAAGGTTTCATTGAAATCAATACCTTCTTCTTGATTGTATCCTTGTGCAATAAATCTAGCCTTGTTTCTTATAATTGTGTCGGATTCATCAAGCTTGTTTTGAACGATCCATTTGGTACCGATAATGGTATGATCTTTAGGTTTTCGCACAAGTTTCCACACTTTGTTTATCTCAAATTGGTTAAGCTCTTCATGCATAGCTATCATCCAATGTTTATTGAATTTGGCTTCTTGAAAGTTTTTAGGCTCAATCTTTGAGAGAAAAGCCAAGTTACTACAAATGTTTCTAAGTGAAGAGCGAGTTTCAATACCTTTTGTAGGGTCACCTAGGATTAAATCCTTAGGGTGATTATGAACAAACTTCCATTCTCTTGGCAAATCATCATTGTTTCCTCCTTCTTCTTGAGGTGGGAGAATAGGTTGTTCAATCTCTTTGTTTAACTTACATGGTTGGTTCCCTTCTTTGTAGATACTTGAATCTTCCACAGTTGGTTCCAAATCTATATAATCACTAACAATTTGCTTTTGAGCAGAGATGTTAGTTTCATCAAATGCCACATGTATACATTCTTCTATAACAAGAGTTCTTTTATTAAAAATACGATAAGCTTTGTTAGTTAAGGAATAGCCAAGAAAAATTGCTTCATCAGATTTTGAA
The DNA here is from genome assembly GCA_030407325.1 of Camellia japonica. NCBI lineage: Eukaryota > Viridiplantae > Streptophyta > Magnoliopsida > Ericales > Theaceae > Camellia > Camellia japonica. The sequence continues at coordinate 186,229,240 of JAPPVO010000016.1, read as the reverse complement.
TCAAATTTACCTAAGTTATCAGTACCATCATTATGCACAAAACATTTACAACCAAAAACATGCAAGTGACTAATGTTGGGCTTTCTATCATGCCAAAGTTCATAAGGAGTCTTTTTGAGAATAGGTCTAATTAATGCACGATTTAAAATAGGGTAAACTACCAATAGGTCCTAATAGTTGGACTTAATTCCTATCATGTCCTATTGAAAATAAGCCTTGGTAAAATTGTGGCTAAAAATATTTTTTTTTTTGACAATTTTTTATATATGTCACTAAAAATTGATAATTAGTGACTTTTTTTTGTCATGATTTTTATAAATTGTCACTAAAACTTACAATTAGTGACATATTTTTATGACAAATTTTTCCCATAGGACCTATTAGATAATAAGTCAACTTATTAGGATCTACACGTAAGTACCCCTTTAAAATATAGCATGCGGTGTGAATGACTTTGGCCCAAAAATATTTAAGAAGATTATTTTTGCAAAGCATTGTTCTACTCATCTCTTCTAAAGTTCTATTCTTCCTTTCTACTACACCATTTTGTTGAGGGGTTCTAGGTGCTGAAAAATTATGTCCAATACGATGCTCATCACAAAACAATTCAAATTTCTCATTTTCAAGTTCTCTACCATGGTCGATTCGAATATTAGTAATAAGAAAGCCTTTTTTATTTTGAATTCTACGACAGAGTTTTGTGAAAGAAGAAAATGTTTCATCTTTATGTGCTAAAAACATAACTCATGTAAATCTTGAATAATCATCAACAATAACAAGACAATAATGTTTACCACCTAGACTAAATGTCCTTGAGGGACCAAATAAATCCATATGCAGTAGTTGTAAAGGTCTAGTTATGGAAATGTGAGATTTTGATTTAAACGATGTTTTAGTTTGTTTTCCTTGTTGACAAGCACTACAAGGATGATCTTTTTCAAATTTCATTTTTGGAAGTCCAATGACCAAATCATTTCTCAAAAGTTTAGTAATTAAATCCATATGAGCATGACCAAGTCTTCTACGCCATAACCAACTATTTTCATTATTAACATATAGACATTTAACATCACTAGCATAGAGATCATTGAGATGAAAAACATAAACATTATCATAACGATTACCAACGAATAAAGCTTTATAATCATTTGTGCTTTCAATTGTATAATATGATTTATCAAAAATAACTCGATTACCTTTATTACATAATTGACTAATACTAAGTAGATTATACTTAAGTCCATCAACAAGTAAAACATTTTCAATAAAAGGGTTAGGAGAAATACTGATGCTACCAATACCGATGATTTTTCCTTTCTTGTTGTCTCCAAAAGTAACAAAGCCTCCATCTTTAGATGATAGTGTAGTAAAGAATGATTTATCTCTGGTCATGTATCTGGAGCATCCACTATCAAGGTACCACTTCCTTTCTTTAGCTTTGGACTTAAAGCAAACCTACAAGATGACAATCAAGTGTTGGTTTTTGGTACCCATAGTTTCTTGGGTCTTTCTTGGTTAGTTTTGTTAGATCCCTTAACAATCCAAATCTTTTTAATTCTCATATTTATATTATTTTTGAATGGACAAGAAGCTATATAATGGCATTTCTTTCTACAATAATAACAAGTAATATGAGAGTGAGTCATGAGAGGTGCCTTTTCAAAAATTGTATTGAGATTCTATAGGGACTCCGGTCTTTTCCCATTTGGTTGTTGTATCCGAACTTAGGTTCCGTGGATCCTATTGTTATAAAATTGTTGTTGTCGTCCTTTAATTTCTTATTTCTAAGTTATGGGATACAATGGGCAGGTTTGTTACAGGTTGGTAGTGTTTGGGAGCAAAGGGTTACTGCCCAGAATTTGGACTCTTCGCTCGAGCGAGCAGTTCTTCGCTCGAGCGAGCTCCTTGTTTTTGGTCCGTCGCTCGAGCCAAGGTTTCTTCGCTCGAGCGAGAGATTGCGTCTAGGTATAGACCTGAGAGTTATGTTTCTTGGCTCGAGCGAGCTTTTCTTCGCTCGAGCGAGCTGGTTTGTTCTTCACTCGAGCGAGCGTTCCTTCGCTCGAGCGTGCGTTCCTTCGCTCGAGCGTGCGTCTGGTTGCAGACCTGAGGGGTTGAGTTGTTGGCCCGAGCAATCTTTTCTTCGCTCGAGCAAGCTTCCAGGTTGTTGGCTCGAGCAAGGCTTTATTAGCTCAAGCGAGGGTTTTCTGTGTCTGGTAGCTCGAGCAACCAAGTCTTCGCTCGAGCGAGCCTGTTTTATTTAAATAGGCAGCAGCGGTTTTTAAAACAGTTTTCAGCCTCTTTTTGATTTTAAAACCCTAGGTCCGTCTTCTCTCTCCCTCTACACATCTTCTCTCTTAGGTTTGATCTACTTAGAGTGTATTTCTACCCTAGATCCTTTGTTAAAAAGATAGAGTAGGTCGAGAGCTACTTTTTAATCTGAACAATCTTGGATTTGGAGCACATTGGGTTTTCGCCATCTTCACTGTTTGAGTTCTTCACTTCGAGGTAGGGATTTCCTACTCCATATTATAGGTGTTGTTCTAAGTTTTGGCGTTTTGATATGTTGGGGTTGTTTGGTAATTTTGGAAAAAACCCTAGTTGTTGTAATAAATTAATTTGTATAATTAATTTAAGGAAAATTGGGGAATTTAGTTGAATCCATGGAATTGGGAAATTATAAGCTTAAATGGTGTAGTTGGATAGTTTAATAACACACCCATGAAATTGTTGAGTTTATATTTGTTGTAACATTTATTTCCTGTTTAGAGATAATTGTTTTGGGCTATCGGTGGAGGATAGTCATGATTGTTGTAGACATTGCATGTGGATTAGGGAAAACTGAAACTAATCACATTGGTTAAGTCATCGATATTGACTATTGAATTAATACAGAAAATACGTGTATTGATTGAGTATTGTATATGGCAAGTGTTTAATACATTGTATATGCATATTGTTGGGAGGAGATAGGGGATGTACTCCACGGTTTGGAAGGAGATAGGGGATGGACTCCTAAACCGAATATTGTTTGGGAGGAGATAGGGGATGGACTCCATTAGCACCACTTATATGTGTGCTTATTGATTTATGGAAGTGTTTTTACATGTTATTGATACATCACTAAAATGTGTATCAATTGGGAAGTATGGAAGTGAATTTTGGTTGAGGTTGATACAACACCATCATGTGTATCCATTATGATATAAGAAATGTTTAATATGATTTGATGTCCCCATTGAATTGGAAATATTGTTAATGTGAGATGTAGTCTCACTGTTATAGTTTGGCCAGGTTCTGAGCCATATTGATAATAATGGAAAGTGAAACGTGTCATAGACATTAGTGTCATGAGACTGTGTAATGATGTAATTGATTATCTTGGTTAACCATCTATCGAATGCTTTTGCTTTATTCAATGCTTATATTTGGTTTAGTATATTTCTACTGGGCTGTGGCTCACCCTATACGGGAACATCATTTTCAGGTCCAGGGGATATGCTACCTCCAAGGACTTAGCTTGGATGGATTTGGAGTTGCAGACTCTGTTTAGATTAGTTGTTTATTTTGTTTTATTTTGATGTTACATGTAAACTCAAGCCTAGGGCTTAATGTGTAAATGAGTTAGTACTCATACTTTTGTGTCCAAGTGTTGGCTTGGAAAGATGTAAGCCGGTAGGACATTTACTTTCGTTATTACATGTAATGTCTTTTAATAAGATTATTCTGATGAATGAAATAATATTTTGTTTTCTTATATCGATGCATGTTAATATTATATATTGTGGGTTTAATTTTGAGGGCGTGATAGATTCTTTTGTTTTTTAATAGAGTCATATCGAATGCCCGCTTTATCGAAAACACATCTTTGATTTCCAAGAAGCATGTTGAGATTATTTCTACCTTTTACAAAATTTTCAAGTGTTTTTATTAAATCATCAATATTGTTTTTTAAAGTAGTTTTCTCATTAGAGATAGTATCAAAATCATTTTTTAAAACAATTTTTTCTTTCTTTAATTCTTCTACATTAATAGATAAAGATGTAACAGATTTCTTCAAACACATTATTTTTGGCACAAACTTTTCTAAATTCATCTTGTAGTTTATGGAATGTACTTTCAAGTTCTTCATAAAGAGTAGTTACATCATCTTGAATAGAATCTTCATCTTCAAGAGCCATGAGATATAAGTTGGCTACTTCATTTTCAATTTCATCACTTGAGCTTTCATCTTCACTTTCTTCCCAAGCTGCTACCATGACCTTTTTGTTTCTTTTGTAGTCTTTTCCATGATTATTCAATTTTGGACAATCTATCTTCATATGTCCAGGATTTTTGCTCTCATAGCAAATAATAGGCTCTTTCTTGTTATCTTTGTTGTACTCTTTCTTGAAAGGTCTTCTTCCTCCATAATTGTTTTTCTTGAAGTGCTTTTTGATATTTCTACTAAACATGGCATAGCTTTCATCCTCACTAGAGTTTTCATGTTCTTCTTCATTTGATGAGGCTTTGAATGTAATTCCACTTTTCTTTTTATTTTCAACATCCTCATGTCCTTTCATGGTGATCTTATGAGTCATAAGGAAACCCATAAACTCATCCAATCCAAGTGTGGAGAGATTTTTGGCTTCTATAATGACCGTAACCTTTGCTTCCCAATTCTTTGGTAAACACCTAAGAATTTTTCTCACCAACTCACTGTTAGTATAAGTTTTGCCAAGAGATTTCAAAGAGTTTACAATTTCAGTAAATCTAGTAAACATACTTGAAATAAGTTCATCAGAGTTCATTTTACACAATTCATAACTATGAACAAGCATATCAATACGAGATTCCTTCACTTGGTTTGTACCTTCATATGTTACCTCAATTTTGTCCCAAATTTTTTTTGCCGAATCACAACTTGAAATTCTATTATACTCCTTAGAGTCTAATCCACAAACAAGGGTGAGTTTGGCTTTAGCATTGGCTTGCAATAATTTATGATCCCTCGCATCACATTCATCTTCAGTTTTAGGTACACTAATATTGTCTACTAATTTGGTAGGAATTTTTGGACCTTTGGTGACAATAATCCACATGGCATAATCAGTGGCTTATAGGTATATGATCATCTTATCCTTCCAATGACTATAGTTGTTTCCATCAAACAATAGTAGCCTATTTATGGCTTGTCCTTCAGCTAAGGTTGTCATAGATCGAAACTCCCAGATGGTTAAATCTAAAACAAGAGTCTAGGCTCTGATACCAATTGTTACCCAAAAGACAACCTAAGAGGGGGAGTGAATTAAGTTTTTACAAATAAAAATAATAATACCCTAATAAAAATTATGACTAGCACACAATAGATAAATATAGTTGATGAAATAAAAAATAATTAAAACAAGTGTTTTAAGAACTATGTCAATTAATGATTTTAACACAATAAAAAATATGAAATATAGTTATAGCAATTTAAATAAAATAAAGAGATAAGGGAGAGAGTGGCAAACAAATTTATAGTGGTTCGGCTTCAACTCAGCTTACGTCCACTCCTCAAGCTTCACTTGAGATTTTCCACTATTTTCTAGCTTCACAGGGTGCTAGCAACCTTTTCACAGATGGAGCAATCCTCCACGGATTTTACACAGACTTTCCAAGTCAAAAAAACACTGAGAGTACTACACTCTTACAGGATTGAAAAAAAATATATTTTTTCTTTCACAGAAAACTACAAGAATTATCTCTCAAAGATAAATATAAAAATGAGACTCTGATTTTTCTATAATCCTCACACAGGAAAGATGGGTTTAAAACTATACGACTTAATGTATAATTTCTGAGAGAGGATATAAACAAAAACTGAAGAACACTTCTCAGAAAATTTTTCAGAGAATAGATGAGAGTGATTTTTTTCAGAGAATAGCCGCGTTAACCAAGCTTGGTTGACTAAGCCGCCTAGCCGAGCTGGATCTAGAGTCGAGTTGGAGCTGACAAGCTGATTTAGAGCTGTTGACCAAGCCGCGCTACTGACCAAGACCGAGCCACTGACGTCAGCCTGACGCTAGTTGATCCGGAGAAATTATCCAGTGCTTCTTAGCTGCACCAGTTTCTGCCGATCTGAGCTGTCCAACCTGTTTTGGCTTGATTTGAGCCATTCTAAGTCCGTTTTTGATGATCCAATAGTGCTTTCCAACTATTTGGAATATTCCAGACACATCCGTATGGTCATATTTGTATTTTGAAGCCTTTGTAAAAGGGAGATATGTCGATGGAGGAATCCACATCAATTTCAGGGTCGATGATTCGGTTGAACGCTTCCAATTATGCGATATGGAAGCCGCGGATGGAGGACATCCTGTATTGTAGAGACTTGTTTGACCCTATAGCGCTAAAAGGGGTTAAACCAAATGGAGACAAGGATGAGTACTGGATAAAAACCAACCGAAAGACTGTCGGTCAAATCAGACAGTGGATTGACCACAGTGTGTTCCACCATGTCGCCCAAAAGACAGACGCATATGCCCTATGGATGGAATTTGAGGGCATGTACCAGTCCAAGACCGCACGGAACAAAGCCTTGATAATGAGAAGGCTTATAAACCTTAAACTGAAGAGTGGTGTGTCTGTTACTGCACACACCAGTGAATTCCACAGCCTTGTGATCCAGCTTGCATTAGTCAAAATGGAGTTGGAGGATGAGATGCAAGCATTATTATTACTCAATTCCTTACCAGACAGTTGGGAGACATTGGTGGTTTCTCTTAGTAATTATGCACCCAAAGGGAAGCTAACCATGGGGATAGTCACAGACGCCTTATTCAACGAGGAAGCAAGGAAGAGAAAGATGGGAGGAGAGAAGTCTCAGGCCCTTGTCACAGAAAGTAGAGGTAGAGATAGAGAAAGGGGCAGAGGTAGAGGAAGAAGTAAAAGTAGAGGGCGTTCACAGTCTAAACAGGGCAACACGAGGAGGTGCTTTTACTGTGATCAAGAGGATCACGTAATAAGAGATTGCCCAGAGAAAGAAGCGGACAGACAAGCCAGAGAGAAGGCCAAGGGACACAGAGGTCCCTCAACTACAGCAGTTGTAGTGAATTCCTCTGATGATGAAGATGTGATGCTTACAGTTTCGTCAGAGTTGGAGAAATCCGGCTGGATTTTGGATTCAGGGTATACATTCCACATATGTGTGGATATGAAGATTTTCTCCACTTACAGAAGAGTCAGCGGTAACATTATTCGGATGGCCAACAACACAGTGAACAGAGTTGTCGGCATAGGGACAGTGCGGTTCCTTACTAAGGATGGAAGAAAAGTGGTTTTATCTGAGGTCCGACATGTGCCAGGAGTACGGAGGAATCTAATCTCCCTGAGTATGCTAGATCTAAAAGGAAATTGTTTCTCATCTAGTGGCGGAGTTCTTCATGTACACAGAGGTGATAGAGAAATATTGCAAGGCAAGTTGTGCAACAAACTGTACAGACTGGAAGAAGAAGTTTTGACAAAGATGAGTGTTGTCAAACGCCATTCGAAGGATACAAAGGGAGAACATACGCAACCAAAGCGTATGACTAAGCCAGGCTTTCATCAGGAATGGCGAAAAAGGTGCACGGGAACGCAAGGAGGCAGTTCAAAGGTGCACAGATCTGAGCTAATGAAGCCAATCTTGAAGAGAGTTCAGAGCAAAGAAACCAAGTCGATAGAAACTGTGCCAGTGAAGAAAAGAGTTTCTTTTGCTCCCGTGTTAGAGACATTTTACAACCTCTCAAAAGATCCATGGAAGGGAGGGATGCAATCTCGAATCACAAAGTGAGCTTTGCACAACATCCCAGTAAGGGGGTGCGAGCACTATGCACGGAGTTGCATAGTGGTAGCTTGTATAGATCGGTTGAAGTTGTCTTGGCAGAAGGGCTAACTGTCAAACATCAGTACAGACGTACAAGTGAGACAGAACCGGACATCAGGGATTGCAACACAGATAACGGGCGTATAAGATCGCTGGGAAGTTGTTTTGAAGTGTAGAAAGCAAAGGCTGGTTATTCAGAAATAAGCTCCGAGCAAGGAAAATTGAGGATGTTGATGTGTCAAACTCTAAAGTTTTCTAGTTGCTCCCGTGTCCATCATGCAAGGAGTTGCACGGCAATGCAGGGTATCTCGAGCAAGGGGTACAGGGCATCCAATTAGGGGGTGCCGGATACCTTGGCAGTAGGTTTTGTTGCTGATCACCTCACATGGGCTGAGGGGGTGATTGTTGGAGGTCACCGCATATGAAAGGAGTGATCCTTATTTCTTTTTCTAGATAGTTCAACCATGAAGGCTGGCTCAAGTCAAGGAGCAGATGATCAGCTCCACCGAAAATGAAGAAAGAATGAGCTTCCTCTTGCCATTTCTGACTTCCACCTGGTGGAAGTCTTGGTGGGTTTGTCCTTCTCTCTTTCTCATCATTGTGTATAAATAGAGAAGGGAAGTGAAGAGTAGTAGAAAAGCAGTGAGTGTATGAAGAGTAGTGTATACTCCATGTGGTATCAGAAATTTGAGAGAGAGAGAGAGATGTGAGTTGAGTGAGAGTTTATCTCCTCATTTGTTTTGTATTTTGCTTCATTTTAGTGAAAAATTCTCATTTCTGTCCGTGGATGTAGGCATTGGGCCGAACCACGTAAACATTGTATTCTATGTGTGTGTGAGATTATATTCTAGGTGTGTTTGATCCTAACTGTGTAGCCGATCAATTGAGTGTTCTGCATAAACCAAGACAATGAAATATTACTTAATGTGAGTGAAAAAAAATTAAACTCCAATATCTACTGTTAGTTAATTGTAATTATGCCTCTTAATTATCACTGAAGATTATTTTACATCAATATTTTTAAAATCCTAATTATACAAATCATTTCAAATTATACATTTTGCATGGGTGAAACTCAAATAATTTTGATAGTAAAAAGGATTTAAATGTATAGCATTAAAAATTAAAAGAAAAGGTGATAATATTCAATTGATAGTTAAGGGTATAAATTGTAATTAATTATTTTTTTATTCAAAGAAAAAAAATATCAATTATATATACATTTTTTGAATTCAGACAAAAGATAGCGCCAGTGGTGGAACCTTTTTACTACGCTTTAGGTCTGGGCAGCCAGGATTCATGTGATCACGATAATATCTAATTCGTGTAAATGCAAAGGTTGGTGCTCGTTTCAACTTCTAGTAGACACCGTAAGTGTAATTGCAAAGGTAGGTGCTCGTTTCAACTTCTAGTAGACACCTTAAATAAATTTCACAATTTTCCTAAAACTGCACCTGCTATCACATGCACCCACAACCCTTCACGTGGCCAGATGATTGGTTTTTTTTCTTTTTAAAAGTACACATAATTTTTATCAAAAAAATATATATTGTAAAATTTTAAATTTTAATTTTCATTAATATAAAAAAGTTAATAATATTACTATGGGTAAATTACACCTTGCCCCTTTATATTTGATCTTTTTTCACTTTAATTCTTAAAGTTTATTTTTTTCCATTTTGATCATTCATGTTTCAAATTTTTTCCAATTTACTTATAAAGTTAACTTTTATTCAAAATTATACGGAAAATTTTAAATTTTCGTTTTCCCTTTTTTTTTTTTTTTTTTTTTTGTCTTCACTGAATTTTTTAATATTTTAAATAATTTTTAAATATTTTAGACACACCCAACATAAATACACTTAGAAAGTATAATATTCGTGAAAAAATCTTTAAAAAATTCACTAAATACCAAAAAAAAAAAAATTCAATATAATTTTCATATTTTTGTGTATTTATTAATTTTTTAAAAATATTTTTTCACAAATAATTTACTATTTAGATACATCTAAGGTACATCTAAAAAAGTAAAAAAAATTGCTTAAAATTTTAAAAATATTCACTAAAACAAAAAAATACGAAAAACAAAATACTCAATTTTCAAACAACTGAATTCTGAAAACTGAAACCAAACACACTGATTAGTTTTTGATTACAAACTAATAATAATTCTTGAACATAAAAATAGTGATAAATACTCATATAATATTAATAATAATTTTATTTCCTAATGTTTCTATATTTTTTAATTATTTTGATTTTATATTCACTATGCTTCCGAAATAACAACAGTATCTAAAGATTTCAACCCTTACCTAAACATTGTTCCAAACTATACTTATTCAACTTCATTAGTTTTTCGAACACACACTAACGTGTCAATTTATCTATAATACTTGTACTTATATTTGGTTTTACATGTTTAGTAGAGTAAGTGACTAACTTTTCAAAGGTTAAATTGGTTTTGGCCTTGGATTGTCTATATGATGTCGTGGCCGCGAGTGAGTGTGGTGCAGGAAAATGGCTGGACGGAGGAATCGCAAGAAAGGATCTGATCCTTTTGGTTGTCTACATTTACTTAACAAAAATAATAATAATAATAATAATAATAATAATAATTATATATCTTTATTTATTAAAGTTAATTATCTAAAAAATATTGTGATTGTCACTTTTTATAATATAAATAAAAATATTTATGATAGATTCAACGTTAAAGCCTCAAGTAAAATATTTCTCAATAAATGTGGTCAATTAACTTATTATGAAATCATCTTCTATCATACTAGGTAACTTAGTCTTTGAAAATTTTTATAGTTGAAAATATATGTTCCTATGAGTAGAATGATATTTCATTTCAATACGTTATATTAAATTTTATGAATTCATTTTCAAGAATGTCATGTTGAACGTTGATAATATTTTTATTTCCAGATAGTATTATTGTAACTAGAGAATGAACAAACAATAACGAAAGCAAAATAAGGTGCATAAGTAAATTAAAGTGTGATTTATAGAAGGAAAAAAAAAAAAACATACGAACAGAAAATAAGAATAGTAACAAATAAGAACAAATAAAAAATAATAAGTAATTGTAAATAATACAAAAATATAACAAATAATACAAGTAACAAACAAAAGGGATCAATATTTGACAAAACTCGACTTAAAACCTATATTTAAAATTATCTTATTAATTATTAATATAAAATAGGGCAATCAGCCAATAAATCCAAAATCGAATTTTATTTGTGCAAAAGTCTAAACTCTAAAATATTTTTCCCATCAGGACATGCTTAGGCAAAATGACCAAAATATTCATATATATATATATATATATAGACTGTATACATCGTGGTGATGTCCCAAAGTTGAACCAGGATTTATACAGATTTGGCCTAAGCAAGGTGGTCCTCCCAAAGTTGAACAAGAATTTGGATAGTCGTCAATAGTTGATTGGTATGGTGGTGTTGGATTAAACAGATAAAAAAAATATTTGAACAGATAATTAAAAAAAATTAAATAGATAAAAAAAATTACAGATAGATTAAGGGGTAAAATTAAAAATAAAATGTTTTCTAAAACAATAAAATGTATTTCTCACCACAATATTTTATATGGATTTCTCATCAAGAAAAAATACCTATGGGAACTAATGCCTTGTATCCTTTTTAGATTGGACCTTTCAATAATTTTTTCTATAATATAAAAATTTTTGAGAGTGTGACCGCCCTTCCCTAAATCCATCCTCCGTATAAATAACAATTGAATTATAGATAAATATGCAAAGTCTTTATTTTAAAGTACAAATAAAAGAAAAATAAAATATTTATTTTAATAGTATGCTAAAAGAAAGCAATAAAAAAGACCTTGATTACATTTAGAAATGAAATGATTCACAGGATTTATAAATTTACCTAATAATAATTAGACAAGGAAATGATTCACTGAGAATTTGTAAATTAGAAAGGGAAAAAAATAAAATAAAGATACACTTACAATGAGGATATATCAAATGGTTGGAATGAGTAAGGCAAGGATAGAGCATCCCATCTAATGTTGAGCAGAAGTAAAATTCCTGAAATTGATTAACGTTTTGTCCAACAAAATTACACTTCATTTGCAAATATAATTGTGTACTTATTGCCGACACAAAGTCCTGTGGAAGATAAAAGTGATTATTTGCCATGACACCTGTTTCATTCAAAACTCTTGTTTTCATTTTTCAGAAAATTATACTTTCTTATTTTTCGTGTTTTTTTATTTTTACTAAATTTTTTTAATATTTTAAGCAATTTTTTTACTTTTTAGACATACCTAACATAAATACACCTAAAAAGTAAAAAAATTATAAAAAAAAATCTTTTAAAAATTCACTAAATACCAAAAATATAAAAAAATATAAGAATTCATTATATTTTTTTTTTGTATTTTTATGTATTTATTAATTTTTTAAAATATTTTTTCACAAATTTTTTTACTTTTTAGATACATCTAACTAAGGCCCCGTTTGTTTTCAGAGGTAGAATGGAACGAATTCATAGTGAGGGGATTGCTAGTGAGGGGATTGATAGTAAGGGGATTAAGTAAAATTGTGTTTGTTTTGATGATAGTTGTTAGTGTAGGAATTGTTAAATTATTTTTATATAAAATAATAAAAAAATATAAAAATACAAAAAATTAAACATTAATATTTAAAAAAAATTCCCAATATATAAAAAATAAAAAAAAAATTTCTAATCCCCTCACTATTTTTCTAATACCATCTCCACCTTTTCCATCTCAATCCCCCTTCCAACCTCCATCTATATCACCTCATCCATCCTAATTCACTCCCCAACTCTACAAACAAACACAACACTAAATAACCCCATCTCCATCTTAATTCCCTCCCATCTATTTAACCCCAAAACAAACGGGGCCTAAGGTACATCTAAAAAAGTAAAAAAAATGTTTAAAATTTTAAAAATACTCACTAAAAACAAAAGAATACGAAAATTAAAAAACTCAATTTTTAAAAAACGTAATTCAGAAAACTCAAACCAAACACTAATATGCAAAGTTAGAACAAAAATGAAAAAGAAAAGTACAAATAAAATGAATAAAACAACCTTAAATACTTTACCAGTTGCTGTCATCGCTGCTAGAATAGGATCATAATTTCGGACCAATGGTGCACGTTTGCACCGAGCACAGATTCTCCCCTTGCGCTCTCTCCTTACAAGGCTTTCGGGTTCACTTTTAAGTTCAATTTTGATAATCCGAATTATTCATATTTTAAGATTTATTCAGTATATCATACTTATAAAAAATCAAGTTGATCGGATATCAGAAAACATGTGTTCGGAAAAATCGAACTAAAAACTATTTTTTTTTAAAATTTAATAAACAGTTTTCCAAACACATGCTTTATGATATCCGATTAACTTGATTTTTTACAAATATAATATACTGAATAAATCTTAAAATATGAACGGTTCGAATTATCAAAATTGAGCCTAAAATAGACCCGAAGGCCTTGCAAAGAGGGAGTGCAAGTAAAGAGTGGAAGGGAAGGATCCCAATTCGTTTGCACCATACGGAGATTCAGTTATAACGAAATCGATTTCCAACTTCAGAAGAACTGCTTGTGAGAAAAAGTTAATGGGTTCAATGTTGAAACATGAGGCATGTTTGCCCCATTCATAATTCCAAAAATTCGAGTTATTCCCTCGAAGGTCGGGCCAATGTTGATTCAATAGAGGCATAATATAATCTAGCTTTGCTCTCTACAAAATATCATAAATCAATATCAGCTTACTAAAATATTTGTTAATAAATTATATTGGTAGTTTCTATATTTTATTTTTTATGTCATTTTGATTTTTATATTTTTAATTGATTCAATTTTGATCTTTAATTTTAAATTTTGTAATAATTTAGTTCAATTGATTACAACTCTTAACATTTTCTTATGAAAAATACGCATAGAAATGTCATGTGTCATATATTTTAGGCCAAATTATAAACTTCTTTAACTCAATGAATTAATTTCAATCAATTTAGTGATAATTTTTTTTAAAAACACTAACGATATTATTAATTAGATCAAATTAATACAAAATTAAAAATTAAAAATCAAAATTATACCAATTAAAAATATAAAAATCAAAATAACACAACATATAAAATATGCAAACTACCAATATAATTTACTAAGATTTAACCCATCATTTAAGGTCATTGTATCGTACTACTTATCATATGACTAGGAAAGATGCCCCTATTTGCACCGCATCTTATTTATTATTAATGAGTTTTATTAAATTTTAAAATATTATTGGAAAACAATATATTATTTATCTTTTAAAGTAAATTATTGATATCACTAATTTATAAAATTTGAATCCTTAGTAAATAGTTAAAATGAAATTTTAAAAGTCTTAGTATATTTAATTATGAAGTTATTTTATTTGAATCTTGAAATTGAATAGGACTTTGTAAAAGGAGAATAAAAATATGAGAAAAAAATAATTTACGTTTCATTCTAATTTCACTTCACAAGTCTCTCTCTAAATGAATTTTCTAAACAAAATTTTAGGATACAAAACATGATGAATCATCATGTTTGGTTCCATTTTTTTAAATTATTTTTTCAAACAGTGATTTGAAAAGAGAAATTTGGCTATAAACCCCCTTTACCTTCCTTTCATTGTTAGAAGGATTAAGAAAAAAATTATACTTTCTAAACCCCCTCATAATTATAAAATCTTACATAAAGGACAAAATTTATTATTTAAATATTTTATTAGACTATTATACTCTCAACTAAATTTTCCCACCTTCTCCACCCACTCTCTCCCCACCTTCTCTGTCTTTCTCCTCCCTTTCTCCTTTCTCTAACTCTTTTAAGCTTCAGATCTGGAAGCTTCAGACCTCGCCAATGCCGCCGGCGTTCGATCCTTTTCCGCCGCTCCCTCTGGAATCGAGCTTTGATTCAACAGGTTAACGAGAATCACCAGTCGAAGATACTTGACAATCTCGTCAAGAACGTTGCCTTAATTCGAGAGATCAACAGTAATATATCCAAAGTCATATGTGATACCCCTGTTCCGTAATATGCTAATTGGTCCTTAATATGAATGTGATTACGTGTTTTGATATAATTTTGTGCACCATTATGTGAAAATATGTGGTTTTGAATTTCTATCTGTTCACCGTAGGAATATCTGTTTGATTTTTCCGCTTCAGAAATTAAATTGGAGGCCTTATCGGCCACAAAACCCGAAATTGATTACGCCATTGTGATTGGCATAATTGTTAGAGCCTACGGTGGAATTTAATTGAAAATTGATTCGGGTCAGATTAAATCGATTAAATTGGTGGATTAGTACCCAATTGCCTTATTATTATTATATTGACTTAGTGGGACTTGATGTATTTGAGCACTACACCTCATTTCTCTCCTTTAGCTCATTTTGACTGATTCTTGGACTCAATTTGAGTGAGAGAGAGAGAGAGAGCCGACTATAGAGAGGGAGAAAGAGGGATTGTGCAATTGTGGTCTTGAAACTTGGGGATTGGAAGCCTAATTCAAGATTTAATCATAGATTGTGAGAATCAAGCTCCTAGGTGAGTAATTCTTGGATTATAGTTTGTAATTTTTGTGTGCTCAAACTAATTTGGTGATCAAGAGTAAGATTGAAATGGAATTGGGTTGTATTTGTTGAATTGAAGCTTAATATGTGCATGCATGTAGGAAATCACCTTGATATTGCATGTGTTGAGCACAAATATGTATAATCCATGTGAAATGTTAAAGGAAACTCATGTCTTAATCACCCTTTGTGTTATCTAAGTAGGGAATGTGGCTAATTCATCATATGCATGTACAATTTGAGAAGATATGAGCTTGAATGCATGAGTTTGTTATGTTGGTGTTGAGTTTAACACATTTTGGAACATGCATGTAGATAAATCAAGAAATTGAGCTCCATAATGTTATAATCTTGCATTGGTGCCATGTTAGTATGATTATATTGGGATTTGAGTCATTGCATGCAAGTATTGTGGTTGGAAAGTCGAAATGAAGCTCAAGAACACAGTTCTGGATTTTCCAGAATTTTGAGGTCCGCTCGAGCGGGGAACCTGCCGCTCGAGTGGGAAATGCGTGCTCCCAGTACTTTTTGCAGACTTGATGTCCGCTCGAGCGGGGTAATTCACGCTCGAGCGGGGGAGCTATTTTGACAGGCTTTCCGCTCGAGCGCTCTATTTAACGCTCGAGCGTATTTTTGATGCAACCAGCACTTTTGCAAGCCTTAAGGGTCCGCTCGAGCGGGGTATTTCACGCTCGAGCGGGGACCCTGTTTTCTGAAATTCTAAAAAAGCATTTTGTGTTCTATTTTTCCGTTCTCTTTCACTTCTAAGCACTCTTAGGCATACTCTGAGCATTGTAATTGAATTAAAGAGATAATAATGAAGCCTAAAGAGGAATGTGTAAATTAAAGAACGGATTGAGTTATTTGTGACCCGTACATGTTATGTGATGTGTAGGGTCAAGCTCCAGGGCAAATCTACAAGCCGATCACTGTGAGTAATATCTGACATATGTTATTGTCCAATGGCTACTTCTGTGTAAGTTTTGTAAAGTTCATTAATTTGAATGGTGGACACAATTTGATGTGAAAGGCCTATGAGCCAGTTTGACATAAATGAATAGACCGAAGGTCGTTTTGGCATAAATGAATGGACCGAAGGTCGTTTCGACATGAATGAATGGACCGAAGGTCGTTTTGGCATAAATGAATGGACTGAAGGTCGTTTTGGCATAAATGAATGGACCGAAGGTCGTTTCGACATGAATAAATGGACCGAAGGTCGTTTCGACATGAATGAGTGGACCAAAGGCCGTTTTGGCACAAAAGAATGGGCCAAAGGCCGTTTTGACATGAATGAATGGGCCAAAGGCCAGTTTGACACGAATAATAGTTTGACACGAATGATAGTTTGATATAAGTAATAGTTTGACACGAATAACAGTTCGATCTGAATAATAGAATGAATGGGCCAGAGGCCGTTTTGACATGAATGAATGGGCCAGAGGCCGTTGACATGAACGAAAGTCTGAATGGGCCAAGGGCCAGTTTGTTATGGAAAGATAAATGGGCCAAAGGCCAGTATGTTTGGAATCACAGTCACTTGACTTAAATTGTATATATATATGTTAAACAGAAATATGAATTGGGCCCAAGGCCGTTCGGAATATGTTGTTCTGCATATTGTTGTATCTTCTTATTTGATATTATTCACTGGGCTTTCGCTCACGCTCATTCATGTGTTTGTAGGTAAGTTAAGAGAGGTCCAGACCCAGCCCCAGTGAAGCCATTGTGGAACAACCAAGGTTTTGAGAGAGTCAGCCCTTGTGTCTCACGCACGAGACCCGTCTTCGCCCTTTTGTTATGTATTTACATTTTGTCAGGTTGGCAAAGTTTTGAATACGTGTGTATATAGTTTTCATGGGTTGACTTAGTTTGGATGATCCTGTCTGTATAGAGTCTTATGTCATTACACTTTCTGTTGTGAGTTATTAACACATGTACGTCTGGAATGTTATGGTGTGCATATAAGCACGACTCTATGGACAAAGTTTTAAATTTGCTTCCGTTTGGCCCCTTTTACTCTGATGAGTCTTATCTTATTTGGTTTGAGGCCGTAGGTAATCTTGTGATTACTGGTCGGTTATGGCCTTAACCCATAGGGGCGGGTTCGGGTCATGACAGAGTGGTATCAGAGCATGAGTTAATAACTCACACACTTGTCCAAATGAGCAATAAGCGCCTAGAAAAGATCTAGGATGCATTCATAAGTATGAATTTGAAAGCATCGATAATATGCTTAACCTCTTGTTACAAATGATTATGTGCTATAAATTGTGAATTTCTTGCATTGAAATTGTTCGAATATGCATGCTTTCTAGTATATACACACTTGTGTATCTTTGTATAAAGTATGATGCAAGTTTAATCAGATGGTGAACTTTAAATATTTTCTGACGATATGAAATGACGAGTTCCCTGAAATGCTACTTTTGCATGAATGAATGATTGCCCAACTTTTCCTTGAACGTAATTGTGGTATCCTTAGCAGAGGCCCTCGCCCAGGGGACATAATACTGTGGCTTATGGTCATGAGGCCCTAGCCCGGGGAAAATAATACCGTGGCGCAGGCCCTCGCCCGGGGGAAACAATACCGTGGCCTATGTATGAGATATGTTACCCGGTACCAGAGGTTCCGTTATGGAACTTGATGTACTTGACCAACATGATATGTTACGCTAAAGGAAGTACCACACATGATTTGAATATGAGATATGAATTGCTGCACTAATGTGTACAACAAGTTTGTTTTGTTATAATGCACAATCATGAACATATGAATCATGAAAAGTTGCTTATGTGCATTCGATTATGCAAATGGGTGTCTATGTGAAATATGAACATGATTTGAGTATATAATTACTTAGTTAATGTTCAGTATGCGATATTTGATGAGTATGCAATTATCTGTTACGTATGTGATTAATTGTGTACGATATGTGAAATGAGAATATAACAATGTACCTATGTGCGAATGTACCCATATGTATTTGTGTTTAACTTCGTATTGGGCATCCCAGTGTTTGGTAAAGTTCGATAAGAAATTGTGTAGAGTATGGGCAAATTAAGGGCATACGGGTTGGAAGGTTCTTCCACAGCCCGACTTGATAGTCCGAAAAGAGTGGTACAAGAATTGGCAGAGATCTTGAGACAACAGCGTCAGTTGCCGCTACGGCAAGAACCTTTGCCACCACCAGTGTAAGAAACACCGAGGAGTTTGTTATCGGATTTCTGGGGCTCGTTATAGATGTGGTAAAATGGACCATACAGTAAGGAACTGTCCCTGGATTGAACGAAATGTGAATAATCCTCTGCCTCGGCTAAATCCGTACCAGTGGTAGGAATTGCTACTCAGGATGGAGTAATTGCACTCATCCTAGGATGCACTCAGAATACTATGATTGTTATCCCAAGTATTCTATATTGTTTATAAACGAATGCCTATGTGTTGATTGATTCTGAATTAGTATATTTGTACATCTTCGCTTGGGATATTATTTGATTCGAATCGGCATATTTTTCCATATCTGCTGCATGTGTATCTAGATCGGTTAGACCCACATGATCGAGACTGTATTCATTGGAGGTATATGCCCCGTTTGGGAAATTTGTGAAATACGTTTTAGGATATTGATTGACTCTACACATGCACATGTATATCTACACCTATGCTCAGGGTGATTTATTATGTTACCGTCTTCAATGACTAAACCACTGGAATTATGACTCTGTGATTGTGTGACCGAGTTGAGCACTCCAAATGATGAATTCTATGACTGTGAGGCCATGTATTTTGATTGGTAGAACGTTGACTGGATTATGTGACTAA
This sequence comes from Camellia japonica, assembly GCA_030407325.1. Lineage (NCBI taxonomy): Eukaryota > Viridiplantae > Streptophyta > Magnoliopsida > Ericales > Theaceae > Camellia > Camellia japonica. Next base: position 186,209,955 of record JAPPVO010000016.1, on the reverse strand, counting down.
TTTGGAACTTTTGCGTAACAATCCTATACTATGTGTACCTGAAGAATTTTGTTTAATGTGTTACTGTGCACCATGTTCTTGCATATAAGACTTATTTGGGAACTGCTATACTGATTATGATACGTACCTCCTGATACGAATAACTGCATGTATATGCAACTACCCCCGAATTTACGTAGACAATACCATATTATACCTGATTTGAAACACTTTGATATGAACTATTGTGATGAATGATTCTGATATGACTTTAAGAACTGATGAACTTAGGGCAGTTGAGAAACTATCAACCATGTACCTAAGCAAACAAAGTACGCCCTACAGAACCGAAGGTGTCCTATTTGAGAAAAATTTTATCTAATTCGATCCGATAGAACCTTTGCCTGATATTGTTCCGATGGAACCCTCATTTGATATGATTTGATGGAACCTTTGTTTGATTTAATTTGGCAAGACCTGTGTCGGGATTGTTTTGATAAGACCCTCTGTCTGATTTAATTTTGTAAAAAGGGATTGAGGATTGCTTGTAAATAAATAGCCGGATTATTCTTGGCAGAAAAACTGATAGACCCAAAACTTGAATCTGTTTAGAGTACTTAACCTATTTGAAATACCTTTTGTGGGCTATGACAGATTGCTCTAACCATGAACATCGTTGAGAACCAACCCCCAACTATCGAGGACATATGTGTTGAAAATGAGCCGAATTGTACAAATCCTGTGATTGGGTGTCTTAAGGAACGATGCTTGTGTATTGTCCCATCCTGGTTGGTTTGACGCTATGGGGACTGATGATGGCAGATTGATTTGATTGTAAGCAGTACTGAACATTTGTCTTTAACTGATCAGAATATGTTTTGTAAGGGAGAGTAGTTACTTCAATGCTATCAGATTTTGGGGAATCAGGTTGTAGTGAATGGTATTATGTTTGTTTTGATGACATTCTTGGAGCGTCCTTTCGTGCTAAGGGACGTTAAGCCTATGTAGCACCCTTGTTGGGATATCTTTTGCCACCGACGGTCTTGTACGGGTGGGTTTGACTAATCGATCTCGAGTCGGCCACCGACGGTCGTGAACGGGTATGCTTCGATTCCGAGACGATTATTCTTTTATTTTGTCCGGAATGTCATCCTTTTGTAATTTGTAGATGTTTAAACATCCAAGAAACTTTGAAAAACCCTGATTGTCCGTAAGTGCGTGAATTCAGTACGCTTTGTGAATAACTGCTCCGTGTCGTCATATTCTGTGATTGGGGCTTTGAGGATGTGTAAATTGTGTTTAACACGTGATTGATTGTTTTAGTATTACCTTTGACGCCATGGGGATCAGTATATGAATTGCCTTATGCTTTTGACGACTATCAGATAATGTGGGGAGACTCGATGGAACAGAGAATTGAATACTGAACTGAATTGGAAACTGTAAACTGTCGGATGATTGAGGGAACATGTATTATGTTAGAAATGGACTGCTTTAGTGTTATTGTACTCTACAATTGGTATTATGGGGATACATGAGTTACGTATGTCGTGTGGTGGATTGTTTCGTTATTATCTTGCTAACTCGGGAATCAGTGTCTGGATCCACTTTAAATTCCTGAAGACATTTGATTGACCTTGGATGACTGTGATGAGTTACTGGACTAAATACCGAATCGGGTTGTGAATTGTGGAATTATTGAAAAACGAATTGGACTTTTGTGACAAGGAAATAGACCGAACTTCTGTGATAAAGTTAGCTGACGTTTGAAATTAATATGTTGGCAACCTATTGTGAAGAGGGAAATTGTTGAATTGTGTCTAAATGTTTTAGTGCCAACAAGTCAAAGTTGAATATCGGGTATCGGCAGAACTACTTTAATCTTTCTCTATTTTGGAATGGAAATGGGAATATGTAACTACAAATTCGTTCTGGGGCTACTTTGAGCACTCGAGGTATAAGTCTCGTTTGAGTTTTGTATGTAGGATCACTAAATTGCTCGTTTCCTCCCTGTGAAATTTTCGTATGATGCTAGTAGACTAGCCACTGTTATATCAATAAGATTGCTCGTTTGCATAAGGTCCCAGTATCTATTGTTTTAGACAAATTCTAAAATGTGTTTGAATTGTGACAAGCCTTCAAGAGGCAATGAGAACTGAATTGGAATTCAGCGCTACTTTCCATCTGCAAATTGTTGTATAATCAGAAAGAACTTTTTTGATTCTGGGAGAAATGCTCCAAATGTACGATTTAGATTTTCGAGGAATTGGAAAAAATCTATCCATCGTTGACAGACTTTGCTTACAATAACAGCTCACACTCTAGTTTCAGTTTGGCACCATACAAGTCTTGTATGGAGGAAAAGTTGAGTCTTTGACTGATTGAGAACAGAGTGTCGCTTGATTTTGAGACTAAGCAGGTGACTATCAAAAGGATTGGAACCATTGAAGGAAAAGTGTTCGGAATTGTTTCGACTAAAGGTAAATTAAGTTTGGAGGACCAAACTTCCTAAAGGGGGGAAGACTGTGATACCCCTGTTCCGTAATATGCTAATTGGTCCTTAATATGAATGTGATTTTGTGTTTTGATATGATTTTGTGCACCATTATGTGAAAATATGTGGTTTTGAATTTCTATCTGTTCACCGTAAGAATATCTGTTTGATTTTTCCGCTTCAGAAATTAAATTGGAGGCCTTATCGGCCACAAAACCCGAAATTGATTACGCCATTGTGATTGGCATAATTTTTAGAGCCTACGGTGAAATTTAATTGAAAATTGATTCGAGTCAGATTAAATCGATTAAATTGGTGGATTAGTATCCAATTGCCTTATTATTATTATATTGACTTAGTGGGACTTGATGTATTTGAGCACTACACCTCATTTATCTCCTTTAGCTTATTTTGACTGATTCTTGGACTTAATTTGAGAGAGAGAGAGAGAGCCGACTATAGAGAGGGAGAAAGAGGGATTGTGCAATTGTGGTCTTGAAACTTGGGGATTGGAAGCCTAATTCAAGATTTAATCATAGATTGTGAGAATCAAGCTCCTAGGTGAGTAATTCTTGGATTATAGTTTGTAATTTTTGTGTGCTCAAACTAATTTGGTGATCAAGAGTAAGATTGAAATGGAATTGGGTTGTATTTGTTGAATTGAAGCTTAATATGTGCATGCATGTAGGAAATCACCTTGATATTGCATGTTTGAGCACAAATATGTATAATCCATGTGAAATGTTAAAGAAAACTCATGTCTTAATCACCCTTTATGTTATCTAAGTAGGGAATGTGGCTAATTCATCACATGCATGTACAATTCGAGAAGATATGAGCTTGAATGCATGAGTTTGTTATGTTGGTGTTGAGTTTAACACATTTTGGAACATGCATGTAGATAAATCAAGAAATTGAGCTCCATAATGTTATAATCTTGCATTGGTGCCATGTTAGTATGATTATATTAGGATTTCAGTCATTGCATGCAAGTATTGTGACTGGAAAGTCGAAATGAAGCTCAAGAACACAGTTCTGGATTTTCCAGAATTTTGAGGTCCGCTCGAGCGGGGAACTTGCCGCTCGAGCGGGAAATGCGTGCTCCCAGTACTTTTTGCAGACTTGATGTCCGCTCGAGCGGGGTAATTCACACTCGAGCGGGGGAGCTATTTTGACAGGCCTTCCGCTCGAGCGCTCTATTTAACGCTCGAGCGTATTTTTGATACAACCAGCACTTTTGCAGGCCTTAAGGGTCCGCTCGAGCGGGGTATTTCACGCTCGAGCGGGGACCCTGTTTTCTGAAATTCTGAAAATGCATTTCGTGTTCTGTTTTTCCGTTCCCTTTCACTTCTAAGCACTCTTAGGCATACTCTAAGCATTGTAATTGAATTAAAGAGATAAGAATGAATCCTAAAGAGGAATGTGTAAATTAAAGAACGGATTGAGTTATTTGTGACCCGTACATGTTATGTGACGTGTAGGGTCAAGCTCCAGGGCAAATCTACAAGCCGATTACTGTGAGTAATATCTGACATATGTTATTGTCCATTGGCTACTTCTATGTAAGTTTTGTAAAGTTCATTAATTTGAATGGTGGACACAGTTTGATATGAAAGGCCTATGAGCCAGTTTGACATAAATGAATGGACCAAAGGTCGTTTTGGCATAAATGAATGGACCAAAGGTCGTTTCGACATAAATAAATGGACTGAAGGTCGTTTTGGCATAAATGAATGGACCGAATGTCGTTTTGGCATAAATGAATAGACCGAAGGTCGTTTTGGCATAAATGAATGAACCGAAGGTCGTTTCGAAATGAATAAATGGACCGAAGGACGTTTCGACATGAATGAGTGGGCCAAAGGCCGTTTTGACACAAAAGAATGGGCCAAAGGCCGTTTTGACATGAATGAATGGGCCAGAGGCCGTTCTGTCATGAATGAAAGTCTGAATGGGCCAAAGACCAGTTTGACACGAATAATAGTTTGACACGAATGATAGTTTGATATAAGTAATAGTTTGACACGAATAACAGTTCGATCTGAATAATAGAATGAATGGGCTAGAGGCCGTTTTGACATGAATGAATGGGCCAGAGGCCGTTTTGACATGAACGAAAGTCTGAATGGGCCAAGGGCCAGTTTGTTATGGAAAGATAAATGGGCCAAAGGCCAGTATGTTTGGAATCACAGTCACTTGACTTAAATTGTATATATATATGTTAAACAAAAATATGAATTGGGCCCAAGGCCGTTCAGAATATGTTGTTCTGCATATTGTTATATCTTTTTATTTGATATTATTTACTGGGCTTTCGCTCACGCTCATTCATGTGTTTGTAGGTGAGCTAAGAGAGGTCCAGACCCAGCCCCAGTGAAGCCATTGTGGAACAACCAAGGTTTTGAGAGAGTCAGCCCTTGTATCTCACGCACGAGACCCGTCTTCGCCCTTTTGTTATGTATTTACATTTTGTCAGGTTGGCGAAGTTTTGAATACGTGTGTATATAGTTTTCATGGGTTGACTTAGTTTGGATGATCATGTCTGTATAGAGTCTTATGTCATTACACTTTCTGTTATGAGTTATTAACACATGTACGTATGGAATGTTATGGTGTGCATATAAGCACGGCTCTATGGACAAAGTTTTAAATTTGCTTCCATTTGGCCCCTTTTACTCTGATGAGTCTTATCTTATTTGGTTTGAGGTCGTAGGTAATCTCGTGATTACTAGCCGGTTATGGCCTTAACCCATAGGGGCGGGTTCGGGTCGTGACATCATATCTCTCTACTCCGATCTTTCTGTTGATTTCTCCAACATCGTTCAGCAACGACGCGCGATCAACAATGACGACCACGTGGAGAAGAGTGCTGGTGGAGTTGCTTGGTTATACATATTTTTTTAAACACAGATTTGAGTTTTGAATATATGTATATATATATATATATTTGTGTGTATGAGTGTTGTTGAACACAAGTATTCTTTTATTGAGATTTGTGATTGTTGATCGAGTTTTAGAAGTTTTTCTTCTAAATTAGATATGTTGATTTGTTGATTAATTTGTTTTGTTTTTGTTTGTTTGTTTGTTTTTTTTTTTTTTTTTTTTATTATTTATTTTTGTTGTTTTTTTATCTAATTTCATTTGACAAAACCAGAGTAAAATTTTACTCTTGTTCTATTACTCTGTTTTTTGTTTCAGATAATGAGAGTAAAATTTTACTCTGGTTCTATTGCTCTGTTTTTTGTTTCAGATAATGAGAGTAAAATTTTACTCTTGTTCTATTGCTCTGTTTTTTGTTTGAGAGAATTAGAATAAAATTTTACTCCGGTGTTAGAATGACAGTAAAATTTTACTATCAAGAGGTGGTCATTGCCAAACACTTCAGCCGCCACAAACACTGCCTTCGCTTTTTTACTTTTGTGCAGAGTAACATTTTAATTTTAGCTTCAGAGTGTCACAATTTACTCGTTTTTCACAGTAAAATTTTACTTTTATACAGAGTAAAATTTTACTTTTGTGTAGAGTCTAATATTTTACTAGTTTTTCAAAGTAAAATTTTACTTTTATACAGAGTAAAATTTTACTTTTAGTTTCAGAGTCTCACAGTTTACTCGTTTTTCAGAGTAAAATTTTACTTTTATACAGAGTAAAATTTTACTTTTATGTAGAGTCTAACATTTTACTAGTTTTTTAGAGTAAAATTTTACTTTTATACAGAGTAAAATTTTACTTTTAGTTTCAAAGTATAACATTTTACTCTTATTCAGAGTAAAATTTTATTCTGAAATACACAGTGAAGATGACTTAATAGAAGAGCTGATAGATATAAGGGTAATATAGTAAAAGAAACAAGTTTTAAAATATTAGGGTGTTTTGAAAGTATTTATATAATTCTTGTCCTTTTGAAAGACAAATTAGATAGTGAGGGGGCTATCACCAAATCCCCCATTTGAAAACTCTATTTTGAAAAAAGATCTTTGTTTGGTTTTCAAAAAAATATATTATTGTAAATTTAAGTTTCCCTCCAATTTAAGGAGAGAGACAATTTAAAAAAAAAAAAATTTGTCACATAAAAAAAAAAAGTGCTTTTTTAGTAAATCCATTATCTAAGAGTGTTATTCCATAAGACCCATAGTGTTTTATAATATTTCATTAGGTTCAATTCATACTAAAAGACCAAAAAAACCCTCAAACAAACACGCGTCTATCTTTTCTTTGAATCTAATAACCGTCTCTCTTCCCCTCTTTTCTTGCGCAGGAAATCACGCACAGTATCTTTACCATTCCAGAAATCCAAAGTCGTATTCCATATCGTCTCAACGCCCAGAAGATTGTCTTTGTTCCATCGTCGCATCGTCGCATTGTCTGAACATCTTCTTCGTCGTCCCTACGCCGTCGGTTGCCGAAATTGTGAAATCACCATTGTTGAAAATCCGTAAGGTCTATATTTGTCAAAATCACCTTCGACAACAATTTGTGACAATGCAACCGTCGAAATGGGCAAAAAACGTAAGTAATCTACTCATTCGTGTATTGAAACCCTAAATCTCTTTTTCAACAAACAATATTGTGTACTTTCACAAATATCCCCTGTTTCTAGTTATACAATATATAGGAGTCCTTATTGTTCATACCCTAACTTTTAATTTAAACCACTCAATCGTACTTTCTAATTATATTAATTTTTTTTCAATCAAAAATATTACAGTTGCCATTATGTTGTGTTCACAACTACGAACATTCAAATGGCTTGGAAGAATGTTGGCCAAACCAAATTGTTTCTACTGTTGTTGTTGTTGTTGTTGAAAGCTCTGAACATTCACATGGATTGAAAATATTTGGATAATCAAATTATTTCAGATATTATTGTTGTTGTTGTTGAAAGCTGTCAACATTCACATGGATTGAAAATGTTTAGCCAATCATTATTTTGTAATATTGTATATTTTTTTCCCCCTTTTGTGAATGTTTGCCTTGTTGATATTGTTGATTGTTAATGGTGATCTAATAAGTTGAACCTTCAATTCTTGATTATTTTATATGAAAGTGGCATGAAATACAGTCCCTGCAAATATTGACACTATCCTTCAAATTGTTGTTATTAATCATAATGAACATTCACATTTAAAATTCCTTGTGTTAGATGTTGTTGTGATACATAATTATGTTGTGAACATTCATTACATGTGTAAATTGATTAGACACTTTGTGAATATTAACCACTGTCTTTAGAGGAAATATATCACTTTTGTTATCCCATGTTTCAAATTGTATTTCAATTTTGAGGTTGTATTATAAGATTGGCATTGCATGATTGTAGTAAGAATATACATTGCCATACAAATTAGGACTGTAAATGTTCACAACATCCTTTTATATGTTTGTGTTAACATCCACATGTTCTTGAATGTTGTTCATGGTTGTACAAACATACATTGATTTTTACACACTCACACAATATGCACATTGTGTTTGTGCTAACACAGTCAACATACACATCCATGTACAGATATGGATATTCACATCTATACACAAAATTGTGGTCATTCACACCCATGCACATAACTGTAAACATTCATATCAGTGGCAATGCTATGAATGTTCACATCTATTCCACTATGCTAATCATATAAGCCTTGACTTAATTTTTTTTAAATGCTCCATTTTGCAAATCTTGCACAGAAGAAAACCTCAAAGAGAAAAAGAGATGAGTACCATGTTAAGGAAGAAAGCGCACAAGCAAATACTAGTAGCAATGTTGACATGCGACGTGTCAACTACAGATCTAACATGACCAGACTAGTGAAATTAATGAAAAGCACCAAATTCACACAAGCATAGCTTGGCTGCCTGTGGCAAACACCTTTTTGGTATTTATTAGATGCATTGAGAAACAGTGAGATCGACCTTGACAAATGCATGAAGTACGATGATATTGTTGTGCATGTCCTACAAATGTACAAAGTTTCAAAAGATGCCTTCTACATTAGGGAAAAGAAGATGAATATATACGACAACAACATCAAGCTGATTTTTGGTGTGGACTGTGGCACCAAGCCAATGGACATATTATATAATGCGAAACCAAAGACTGGCATTATAAACAAAAGGTGCAAAAATGTCAGCCGGTTGACTTCAAAATGGATACACACCCTTTTGATCGAGGCATTGAAAGGTAAAAAGAAAGATGACAACGAAGAAGTCGCCTGAGCAGTCTACGTGTATACTTGCCAAAAAAAAATTTTCTCGACAAACGGTGAGACAATATGATGGGGCTACTACGCACATATGGTCCCATTGGAAAGCATGCAAGAATATGATTGGGCCAAGCAAATTAGAACAACATTGACATCCTCCATTTCCCAAAATGACAAAAAGCCAGCAAAAGTCACTGACTATGTCATGTTATTGATGGTAAGTACCCATGTTTTCAAATAATAACATTCATATGTCCTTCAGTGTTGTTCATCTATGCAACCTGTGAACATTCACACATGTACCATTAATGTGAATGTCCATATGCAATTATTTTTAACAGATGTGAATGTTCACATCTGCACCACTGATGTGAATGTTCATATTCACTCATGATATACTAATGTGAATATTCACAATAGTGTCACTGTTATTAATGTTCACATATGTTGACATTTCTATGCAAATACTAAATAACATATGTCTTTGTTGTTTTGTTGAAGTATTGATTATGTGAGCACACAACCCTCCAACAACCTCACAAGCCCAATGTCATTCCTCGCTGTGTCAAGTAGGATCTGATTGCTTTACAAAAGAATCTGATTCCTCGCTGTGTCAAGTAGGATCTGATTGCTTTACATATGTTGACATTTCTATGCAAATACTAAATAACATATGTCTTTGTTGTTTTGTTGAAGTATTGATTATGTGAGCACACAACCCTCCAACAACCTCACAAGCCCAATGTCATTCCTCGCTGTGTCAAGTAGGATCTGATTGCTTTACAAAAGAATATGAAAACCACCTCTTTGGCTGATATTGGTTTTAATGAGGTATGACCTTCAATTATTGATCAAAACATTCATATTATAACACCACCCAAATATATACGTTAAGTAACATTAATTTTTCATTTCAGGTTAATACTGGCGAACTCTTTGTAACCCCAACAGAATTACAAAAGTTCAGGTGTACAACATTGAAGGTGGAGCCCGAAATTTATGAACCAGCCACCACTTCTCTCAACCTCTCTAACATCAAGGAAGAACAACACAATGGCAACAACTCCCAATTTTCTAGGGGTGGAGTTGAGCTAAATGATAGTAATGAGGACATTTACATTCCATTTAGTAGCCCACATAATGAGAGAGCTATTGTCATAGCAAACACAAGCCAACCCGATATCATTGATGTGCTTGTCAAAGAAAATTGGAAGGCTTAGGGCATCATAAGGCAATGGGAAGCAAAGTACAAACACCTTCAATTCTCATGGAAGTTAAGGGCAAGAGTCATAGCTGATCTTGAACATAAATTGTTCAACCAGTCAAGCCCACCCAACATGAATACCGAAATAAAAAAGTTCATGGAGTAGAAGGATGAAGAAATTAAGTGCTTAACGCAGCTGGTCATCGACTTAGAATGCGAGAAAACAATTCTTCAGGACCTTTATGATGACCAGTCAGTCCACATTGTCACACAAGCTGAGGCGCAGAAGCAACCCCTTGCCCTAATGCAACACAATCTCAGCCCACCTTCTAGGATGAAACGTATAAAAGAGAAAGATCGAAAAGAGTATCGTTTGCCTGACTTCCAGTACCCAGACTTACCTGGCCAAAAACAACCCCATATAGTTGAAATGGTTGAAGATGTGGACAAACACCCACCAGCGAAGCACCTAAAAAAATTATTGACATTGATCAACAAGTTCAAAGTCTTGAGCAAGATGTCCAAACAAGACAAACAAAAGGTCCAAGCTTTACAAAAGAGTGGAGGTGATGAGTAAGTGACCGTACAAACACCTAATGTCAACATTCACATTCCATAATTGTCAATATTTACCACCGTGCTTATTTATTTGATTTGTTCAAAACTGTGCAATGTTAATATTCACATTGGTTTGTTTAAAATGCACAGGCTGCTTGTGTGGAAAGGAGACTCAAAGTCTACACATGTGTATTTTGATAACATTGTGAACCTTATCAAGGAGGAATCGATACACAACAATGTATGCCATTACAAAGATGATTCACTCTTCATGCATATACACACAAAGACACACACACACAGCCACAGGCACACATTGTTCACCCACCACAAATAATATAATATGACCCTATGTTTGTGCAGCTCATAGATGCATATGCCGAACTATTACATGAACAACAAGAGGTGGTCAGCCCAACTTCAGATAAAGTGTCATTCATCTTCACGAGCATGTGTTTGGTAAAATCTATCATTCCATTTTTGCTAATGTGAATTTGAAACTTCACAGTCTATTAATTATTAGTCCAATGTGTACAGAAAGTGATACGAGAGTACCATCTTCGCAAAAGAAGTAAACACATTAATGCACATGTGAAAAACTACCAAGGAGAGAGATACCTACTATTCCCATTGCACCATGACTTCCATCGGAGGATAGTTGTGTATGATGCTAAAGATAATTTGTGGAAGCATTACAACTGATTGCGTCCAAGGACAGGCATACATGACCCACATATCGACCAAGCACAGAAAGTTGTAAGTGGCTTTTTTTGCACACAAATATAACTTGTTGTCATGCGTTAAATTCCAAAAATGAATGTACACACACATATGTTCGTTGGTGCCTAATGTGAAATTCCCTACACAGAGGAAGTTCATCAAGAACGTTGTGCGCGTTATTGACGAGTCAACACCGCTATGCACTAAGTTAGAAGGCCAATATCCGTCACAACCAATCATATCAGTTGATGTCTATCCTCGGTAGAGCGACGACTCGTAAGCCTCACTACATTTTTTTACAAATCCTTCATAACCATTATGCAAACATACATGTCAAGTGCTAATCAAAACCATTTTGCATTTACAGGGTGGACTACGGACCTACAGTGTGTTACATCATGCGGGCGTACATATACCATGAAGAAATTGTTGGTAGCCTCACTAATTCTGAATGGTGTGGACTATGAGACTTGTTAGTACATAGTTTTTTGAATCATAAGAAATCAGAGCGTCATTAAAACCTATAGATGGGGGGTGTCCACCTATAAACTAACCAACACTCGACATGAATGTTAATATCAATTGCTTTGACATTTTGACATAATAACTGATTGTAAATCAGTGATACAACATCTATTAATGGGAAAAAGCCACTTGTAAATTTTGATTTACCTTTGGTGTTGTTATGTTATTTTATGCGATTGTTTGAACCCGATTGTTCTATAGTACACATATTTTGTGCAGGAATGTCTACATGACATCATTACGGATAACATATACATGTGTGAATATTCACATTTGTTCTTATTCATAACAGTTGTGAATGTTATTCTTCTCTGCCGAATGTGAATATTCATTTATGATATTCATATGCACTAATGTTTTACAGATATGAATGTTCACAATTGCACCACTGATATGAATGTTCATATTCACTTATGATATTTATACTGTTGTGTTGTGATGAGCATAATTTATGCGATTATTTGAACCCGATTATTCTATAGTACACACATTTTGTGCAAGAATGTCTACATGACATCATTACGGATAACATACACATGTGTGAATATTCACATTTGTTTTTATTCATAACAGTTGTGAATGTTATTCTTCTTTGCCAAATGTGAAAATTCACTTATGATATTCATATGCACTAATGTTTTACAGATGTGAATGTTCACAGTTGCACCATTGATGTGAATGTTCATATTCACTTATGATATTCATACTGTTGTGTTGTGATGAGCATGATTTATACGATTGTTTGAACCCGATTGTTCTATAATACACATTTTTTGTGCAAGAATGTACACATTGTCTACATGACATCATTACGGACTACATAGACATGTGTGAATATTCACATTTGTTCTTATTCATAACAGTTGTGAATGTTCACAACATGTCAATCTCTATGCATGTGAAAGTTCACATCACAGTTTATATTCATGTGAACATTGACAACAATAATGTAAAAAAGTTCAACCCATGTGCGAGTTTTCACATAATATGAATTTTTTTACGCAAGTGTGAATGTCCACATCATGTATTCATCATTAAAACTTTAACAAAATATCAGTTTTGTGATAACCCTCACCACTGTTTACTGATAATACCACTGATTAGTGCTAATCTATGATTAAGCATGTTAATTGACTGAAATTTCTGAACTGATTGATTGAGTGTGTTAGTTGAATACAATTCTATCTGCTGACTATTAAATGATCTGTTCATGTTTTATGTTTTAAACTGCAAATTGAAGGCCTTATCGGTGGCCGAACCAGAAATGGATTAGTGCTTTGTGTTAATTAGAATTAATGTGATTTTATGGCATGTTTAATTGAAATGTGATTTGGTATGATTAAATTAGATTTAATAATATTAAATTACATAGTTGGCCTTAATCACTATTTTGCCACTTAGTGGCCTATCTCTACAACACCTTGAGACTTGATTGCATTACATTTCATCAGCCCATTTCTTGAGCCATAGCCGACTAGAGAGAGAGAGTGAGAGGAAAACTTGATTTCATCAATTTTAGCTTGGAGACTTGAAGGAATTGAAGGTTGATTGCATAATTGAACTCTCATTCTTGTAATTGAGGGACCTAGGTATGGAATTTATCCTCTTAATTGTGAATTAAGTTAGTCTTTGCATGGTTCTTGGAAGATTAGAGGTTTTAAGTCAAGAATTGATTTAAGATTGTTGAATTGGAGCTTAGATCATGCATGCATGTGTATATATTGAAGTTTTGAAGTTGTTTAATGAAAATTGTTGCATGTATGTTTATATTTTGGGTCTTGATCCATGAACTCACCATGTTTTGAAGTTAAATCTTGTATTTGATCTTGTTTTAGCACATTGGAGTTCCAAGGAACCCATACATGTGTTGAATTTGCATTGTTCTTCATGTTCATGAAAACTTCTTTGAAATTTTGTTTAATTGAACTACCTTTGGGCTTCGATTTCTCAAATTGATCTTTGAAACATGTTATATTATGAGTTTAAAAGTGTTTTTCTAGAAAATTGGCCCAAAAGGATCGAATTTGATGCATTAAAACTTGATTTTGAGCTTGAGGCTCAAATCTAGAATTTCCAAATTTTGGACCCACGCTCGAGCGAGGAACTCCACGCTCAAGCGTACAATCTGAGATCATGCCGTCCGCTCAAGCGAGTAAAGTGACGCTCGAGCGTGAAATGCGTGTATCCAGTACTTTGCATGAGTTTACAGTCCGCTCGAGCGAGAGAGTTCACGCTCGAGCGAGGACTTGTATCTCACGCTCGAGCGGGGGTCCAGCGCCCGTCGAGCGTGAATTTTGAGCATCCAGTATTTTTACTGTAGCTTGCAGTCCGCTCGAGCGACGGAAGTCACGCTCGAGCAGAGCTCCTTTGTCTGCATGTCCGCTCGAGCGTAGAAAGCCACGCTCGAGCGAGACCCCTATTTTCTGAAAATTTTGAAAAGTGTTTACAAGTACATCTTTGCATCCTCTTTCCATCCTAGGCATTCCTAGGGCATGTTTAAGGCATCTTAAGGAGGATATTGATGTAGAACCACACCGAGTCTAAGTAGGGACTAAGTCTTTGATTCCCAAGTATGTGATTAGTGTGTGTTCATTCTATAACTGTGTAGGGTTGGCATCCGAAGACACGCGCACTAGCTTATCCGTAGCCCAGAACTCTGTGAGTAACAATGTTGTAAAGATATGTTCAATTGAGATTATTTTCTGAACAAATGACTGTACTACTTTATGAAATGACACTGTTTACTGAATGAATGTTTGTCCTATTTGTGAACTGTATTCGTGGCATCCATAGCAAGTTACTGTTACTGTACTGTATTGCTACTGTCACAAAGATCTCTGTCGGTTTCCCATGTTGGAACCACTACTGTTTACTGATATGATGGCCATCAACTGGCTGTTCGGTCTGTTAAGACTACTGTACTGTTTTGCTATTGATGTACCACTTATGACTGCTAATGATCGGATAATTGATATACTGTTCGAATGACTGTTTTAAAATATTGAAAGGACATTCATTCTTAACCTCTTTCCGCACATTTTATTCACTGGCTTTAACTCACTGTTTATATATATTGTAGGTTCCAGGCACCGGACCGGAGCAGGAGCGTTTGTTTAAACTCCTTTTTGTCAAGCCACCACTATGCCCCTCACTTGCGAGGTTCCCAAGCCTGCCGATCCAAGGCTGTTTGGTGGTGTTTTAGATTCCCCTTTTTTTTGTCTCCTGTTTGTGTCACTGTATAGACTGAATGATAATTGTCTACTGTTCCAATAGGGATTGGGTTCCCTGTCCCAGATGATTGTAGGTGTATGTGTAGCACGTCCGCGGGGGACCTCGGCTACAGTTCGGACTCCCTTTTGTGTCGCGGTTCTAAATCTGAACCAAAGAGTCCAATCCGGCAAATCGTTTTGAAGAAAAACAGATTTTTGAAAAGTAGTGCCAAACATGGACTGCTTTGCCAGATTACAGAGTCGCCACCTAAATATTTTTTAAATGGGAATTTAGGAAACCCTGACTCGGTGCCGAAGGCCACTTGTCCGTCATCACCAAAGTGACTTGGCTCGGGAGCTTGGGTACGATCGGGGAAGGTCAGCTATGAGCACCCCCTTTCGCCCGGTCCGAAGACCGGCCTCTACTAACCGTGATATCCGTTTTTGAAAACTTTATGCGTTCTTATTCCGGTTATTAGCCTAGAATTACTATGTTATGCGCACAGCAAACAAGTATAGACTAATTGCCTAAGTTGGAACAAACATTGCATGTTTGTTTTGAAAATGATTTGCTACTCAAAGTAGGCTAAATGCAGGTTTGCCACTCTCAAGCGGGCTTTTAGAAAAGACGGTTTGCCACTATCTAGTGGGCTTTAAAACTCACAGTTTAATGTGTTGTCCCAATTTAGGTATTCCACCTCCATCCACAGGCATTCATGCAGTTATATCACATAAGCACTTAGCCTCATGGTAAGCATACTGTCATGGCAACATTCACACGCATGTGATATGCTAAAGCATAAAAACTTACATCGTACTCCGTGCCAAAACAGTAAACTATTAGCAAACATGCATGACCTAGTTCATGTTAAGTGGCTAATGCAACACAGGCATAAATGTAATCTAAGTAGGCTCGGCTATCCTAAACATGGCATGTGAAATGCCAACTATCACGTATTCAATTTGGAATTGAAAGTACGATGCAGTTTGTATGATGTGCCGAGCCCGATGCATGTAAACAAATGCATGAATGCACGCATGCATTGCATAAGGTATGCTAATTTAAAATGCCCTAATCTACCATAAAGCAGGTAAATAAAAGGGTTAGAAAGAAGTGGGATTGGAAGACATACACCCACTCACACACACTTATTACAAAATTGCCCTCACACGGAGGGACCAAAATAATAATATACAGTCCAAAATAATGAATAAATATTACAAAATTCTAATTATCAAATTAAATTAAACAATGAAATAAATGGAGCCTCAGCCCTGCCTCGGAATGCGCGAATGATGTATGCTCGTCGCGACTTGCCCGGAAAACCCTGTCATGGCATTGCTGCTTCTGTTTTTACTGCCCTGCCTGCCTCCCCAAAAATTCCCAAAGCTCTGAAATACCTCCCAAGTGTCTGAGATGCTTCACCGGCTGGGGGGAGAGCTCACCGGCTGCTTGAATTGACACCGGCTGCTTGCAATGTTTTATATCGGCACAAATAAAGTGCCGATCGGCACATTAAATTGCCGGCCGGCAGAAAGTTCCTGCAGACAGATTGACAGCAGCAGCAAGACAGCAATGCATGGCATGGGATTTTTGGGACATGTAAGCATGGTCATTGCCTCCTATCATGCTTGGGGACTCAAGGAGGTATGACTCTTGGTTCTAGGGCCACCAATTTGCATTTGATGCATGATAGCCTAAGGAATCAAGGTTGCACTTTTGATATGAAAATGCATGCAAACAAACAAATGAAGACTAAGTCCCTATCATATGGAGATCAAGGGCCTTGGTGACTTGAGGATGGAGACAAGTTTCACCACTCAAGTGTGAACTCCTCTCAATCTTCATGTTTGGTTTGACACCCCAAACCAAACCATGGAATGCAACTCATGCAACATGGCTCAAATGCAATGCAACCTATCATGTTAGGCATGCAAGGAGCTAAGTATGCAAGGTACAAAATGTCATGTAACATGGCCAATTAAGCATGGAACTAGCATGTATACTAGGTTTCATCAATCAAACATGCAACAACCATGGTATGAGCATGCAAAGGTGGACTAAGCTCAATGAGGCAGCCCTCAAAACTCCCTAAATCAGTGGCAAAATATGCCTCAAAACATGAACAAAATGCTACACAAGCATGCAAGCTATAAGGCTCAAGGCTAAGGCACAAAGTGAACATTGAATCACCACTTAACAAGACCAAACATGGCACATGTGACAACCAAAACAGGTTTTTAGCATACAAAATAGCACCCAAACCCCCTTCATGGCATCCCCGAAAATGCACTAAACATGTAAGCATGCAAAGGCCTACTTCAAAGCATACAAGAGCACACCCTTAAAGTATGAACTAAGCCACATATGCCAACATACAACATGACTAATGGACTGAAATAGGGTCTAATATGATGCCAAATCATGGGATAAAGTCAAGTTAAGCATGCTAGAACTCCATACAAGCAAGGCCTACAAGCCAACAACAAAGCAACCATGCTAAGCATGCCAAACATGGCCAAAACAGTGGCTCACAGCCCTTAACATGGCAAAATAATGCTTATCTTCATAAAATCAAGCTAAAACATGCGAAAATCATGGCTTCAAACATGGCATGCTTTTAGGCATAAAGAGCATTTCAAAGGAAGTATGAGAAGCATGTTAGAGGCTATAATTCCAACCAAAAACAGAGATCAAACATGACCTAAAACAGCCCAAAAAGTCCTGAAATGAAGCCAAATGCAAACATGCACACATGCTATGCTATGAGCCCAAAACAAAGGCAAACAAAGAGCAAGGGGAGAGGGGTGTCCCTCCCCTATTTGAGGCTCGAAAATATCATCCTCACCACTGAAAACCCACTGTTTTCAGTGGTGAGAAGATCAAAGAACACCAAAACAAGAAGGCCTAAGAAAAAGGCACCAAAGATGGCCAAACAAGGCTTAAAGTGATGAGGCTTAACTCAAACCATAAAATGACCTTAATGAAGGTTCAAGAACAAGTAAAAACAAGACTTTTTTATCTTAAACACAAACTCAAAAACACAAAGTAAGGAGGGTAGAAAGAGGTTGCAAGAATGGGGAATCTAAAAAAAGCTTACCCTTGAAGATCCACTGAAGAACAGGTGTTCCAGCCACTCTAGTGATCAAAACCAGCCCAAAACACACAAACAACCTTCCAAGCCTCCTAATCTCGAGCTAGGTGTAATGGTGTGTGTTTTAGTGCAAAAGTAAGGTAAATCACACTATTTGGTCCCAAAACACACACACAAGGAGGAGAGAGGGAGATATAGATATATATGGATGTATATCAGAGAATATATGTAAGCTCTGGTTTTTGACCTAAAGTTCTAACCTAAACAATGGAGATGAATGCAAGTATATATAGGCCAAAAACTAAGCCAAAACTTAATGACTAAGTAAGGCCAAAGGGTTCAAGGGGTGCAAAGGGTTCCTAGCTTCTAAGGGAAGCCAAGACAGCTGGCCAAGCTTCTCCAAGAAGCTTGGCCAAGGGTTCAAGCTTCTAGAAGCTTCAAGGGGTTCAAAAGGGCAAAGGGTGCAATGTTATGCACGGGGAGGAGTGATGGTGTAATCCAGCTGGCACAGCTGTCATGCACCATCCTCAGAGGGGTTCAGAAGGGTCACCGGCCGGCCAAAACAGTCACCGGCACAAAATGCCGGCCGGCATCATACAGTGCCGATCGGCCAAGGATCTTTAAAAGAGTGCCGATGGCTACTAGGAGAGCCGGTGGAGGTGTGAGGCAGCCGGTGGGTTTCAGGGATGGCTAACAGGCCTTCCCCTACCCTCAACAAAAAAAAAAACACAAGCCTTGGTGGAAAACCAAGCACAAAACAAACCGGTTAAGAGATCCTGAGGCACGGCGCGCAGTCGGGACCTCCGGGAACTCAAAACGAACACAAACATGGATAATCACCGGGTGTTCAAGCGGTGATGTCCAAGTCTTGAGGACGGTCAAAAATGGGGTGTCTACAGTTGCCCCTCTTTGACAGAACTCGAAAGTCATAAGAATGACGGGAGTGAATGTCAAAGCCCAGAGACGACCCATTTTTGACAAGGCCGAAGACTTGGACAGACATACAAAGCGCAAATGGTTGAACTCGCAAGCTGCCTACGTATCCCTTAGGGAATCAAACCAGCGTAGTTCATGCAGGAGGCACACATGCCAAAGATAAGATATGCGCCCGTAGGCGGGGGCAAAATGCAACTGATGATGCAAGAAGCCGAGCATAACTTATGATCATGCAAAGAAAGCTGTAATGAAGCAATACATGCGACAGTTATAAGCTAACATGCAACAGTCTACACTACAATGCAGAAAGGATGTAAGAAAATTATGGAATTCTCAATACGTCTCACTCGGGGGGATAATACCTGTGCGGCTCGTCCGGTTTCACCGGCCTCAAATGAGCCGTACATACAATATCGTGCCTGAAAAGAAAGCAAACTTAACAGGTATGACATTGTTAGCAACATTCATAACAGTGCAATCGAAAGTGCGTGACAACGCATGCAGTGTGTATAGAAAATTGTAATTGAACACACATAGTAAAGCAGAGCACGCATACAATGCAATGTGTGTAATAAGGTTGCATAATATAGAACGCACAATGCAGCAAAGCATGTGTCAATGCAATGTGTAAAGGTGTGTAATTGAACACATGTGCAGTAAGCTAAAAGAAATGCACACAAGGCTAAGCAATGCAATGTGTTGTGTGATGTGATTGCAATGTATACAATAACATGTACGTTAAAACATGTCATAAATAATCACTGTCAGTATGTGCAAGTATACAATGCAATGTGTATATAAGGTAATTGAACACATGTCAGTAAAGCAAAGCACGCATACAATGCAATGTGTATATAAGGTAATTGAACACATGTCAGTAAAGCAAAGCACGCATACATGCAATGTGTATAAGGTAATTGAACACATGTCAGTAAAGCAAGCACGCATACAATGCAATGTGTATATAAGGTAATTGAACACATGTCAGTAAAGCAAAGCACGCATACAATGCAATGTGTATATAAGGTAATTGAACACATGTCAGTAAAGCAATGCACGCATACAATGCAATGTGTATATAAGGTAATTGAACACATGTCAGTAAAGCAAAGCACGCATACAATGCAATGTGTATATAAGGTAATTGAACACATGTCAGTAAAGCAATGCACGCATACAATGCAATGTGTATATAAGGTAATTGAACACATGTCAGTAAAGCAAAGCACGCATACAATGCAATGTGTATATAAGGTAATTGAACACATGTCAGTAAAGCAATGCACGCATACAATGCAATGTGTATATAAGGTAATTGAACACATGTCAGTAAAGCAATGCACGCATACAATGCAATGTGTATATAAGGTAATTGAACACATGTCAGTAAAGCAAAGCACGCATACAATGCAATGTGTATATGACAAAACATGATGTTGAAATGCAACATACTGCAACACAGTATAATTGAAACAGTTTCTTTCGAAATTCACAAAATATAAAAGGATACGAGAAGGGACATCCTTCGCATGTTTCGAGCATCGCTCACAAAAGTCGTGTCTTGAAATCAATTCGAAGATCCATTAACATTCCGAAAGTGCATTTTTGTATTGTCTTGAATAATGAAGGTGCCAAACCTACCGAAACCAAACAAGGGCGCAAAAGGTACGATGACCGAAAGGGGAGGTTACCGGTGTCAAACCCAGCACTTTGCTACCCTGCTATTCTTCTGCTTTATTTTCCTTTTTACTAGGAGTTTAAGCACATTGCACTGCCTTAGGCAGGTTTTATGTCTCAAAAGCGCATGTTTTTACAAAGCACATGATGGAAATGAAACGACTGTTTGTTCAAAAGGTGTTATATTTGCACGTTCTATGCATCGCATCGCAAGGCATCACATAACAATGTGACTGAAATTGAACCAGTATTTTTGAAAATCAAAGCATCGCATCGTAATAATCAGGTAGTAAACCGATTACAACTCGATAAGCAAAAAAAGGGTGGCTCAGCAAACTAGCCAAATGCGAGTACACCTTGACAAACAATTACAAAGACTCAACGAGAGTGAGACACAACTCGATAAGCAGATATGCAACAACTCGATAAGCAAATATGCAACAACTCGATAAGCAAATGGGCGCGCCCTCGTAAGAATTGATCACTGGAGGGCATCGAAAGTAGTGGGACTTCCCAATTCTTAGCATAAACAGCTCAGAGGGCAAGGGGGAGACTCACCGGCCAAGCAAAATCCACCGGCCGGAGTAATGGCCATCGGCCGAGATGGTGCTCCATCGGCCGAAACAGATGGCCGGTCGGCACTATAAGTGGCCGGTCGGCACTAAATTGTCAACACCAGCAGAATGTTGACAGCTGTCCTTCCCTCAACCTTATCCTCTTCAAAAGGTTTCAACTTCGTGGTTCTCTTCATTTTCACACTGATTTGCTCCAAATGGAAGCATTTCTAGCCCAAAATCTCACGACTTGGATTAACAACTTGAACGGCTCGGAAAAGCTTAATTTCCGGGCTTTTGGCATAAACGCACTATTCACTTTGCGCCGTACCCCGCTGCATTTTCCATTCCTCCATGCCGCGGCAAGGTTTTGGAACCCGGTAACACATGTCTTTAGCTTTAGCGGACAAGAGGTGTGTCCCACTTTTGAAGATTTCCGAACTCTAATGGAATCTGAGCGCGATGAGGAGATCCTGCCCCAGCTTCGTTTTGGCCATGCTCAAGCCTTGGGAGAAATGTGCGGGCTTTCAATGCCCGACGCTCGTTCTCTAATTTGTGACGGGACATTAGATGTTCCGAGCTTGGTTTGTCGCTTTTCTGAGACTGGTGATCGTGGCGACCATCACTGGCAAGGTTTTCGGCGACATGCCCTTTGTTTATGCCTGCTATCCCATTTTCTGTTTATCTCTGGTTCTGGAGGGCCCAGTGTCCGGTTGATTGAGGTTGCCCAAGGCTTGAAGGGGGCAAAAGCTGCATTGCCATGATTCTGGCTGAGACACTGCTGGGCTTAGACGCCTTTTATCGTCGAGAGACGATCAGATTAGCAGGGAGTCCACTATTACTGCAGGTAATGTTTCCCCCCTAATCTCATATATATGCTCACGTCACTCGGCTCTCAAGCTCGGTTTTTCTCACAAAAACCCTTTCTCACTTTTCTCTCATCATACATCTCTCTATTCTTTATTCTCTCATTTTTCATCCCTCCCCAGGTGTGGTTGATGGATAAACTGCAGGTTGTG
The DNA here is from genome assembly GCA_030407325.1 of Camellia japonica. Taxonomy (NCBI): domain Eukaryota; kingdom Viridiplantae; phylum Streptophyta; class Magnoliopsida; order Ericales; family Theaceae; genus Camellia; species Camellia japonica. The sequence continues at coordinate 186,187,788 of JAPPVO010000016.1, read as the reverse complement.
GACTCTTGTCCGGCATATTCAGCTCGTGGCTACTTCTTCAGGCAACGCCTAGTTGACGCCCTCGATGAGGGTTGGTGGTTTGAATGGATGTGCAACTTGTCCGCAGACCGCATTGCTTGGCGGTGCCCTTGGCTCAATCTTCCGGTGATGAGCTACAGCATGACCCGTCAACCCGGGATCCAATTGATTGGTTTGACTCACTGTGTCTTCTACTTCCCATTCCGCATCCTGCGCCAGTTTGGTCATAATCAGACTTGTCCGCCGGAAGGGATAGAGTACCCGGTTACATTCCCGATTCGAGGCGCACAGCTGGCCCGGTATGCCACAGCATGGAGAACGAGAGAACTCCTGGCCCCCGCTCCCGCTTTCAGTTGCACTTTGTCTGATGAGTGCTTGGATTGGCTTAATGAAGAGGCACAGATTGGGCCCAGCTTGGCATCAGAGACTTCAGCTAGCTCTGGGAGGGGGCGCAGGGACATTTGACTTGACTATGCCCCGGGTTTATTGCTTTATTAGTACTTTCAAGTTTTCTTTATGAATGTAATAAAAAGCAACTTCAATTGTATGCAAGAGCAAGAGAACTCTATTTGAAATCAATGAAATTGAAGGTTGTGGTACTGAAAATTTCCGTTTTGGTCCAGAAATGGTCTTAGTTGTAAAAAGATTTATTTGAACAAAGTCAACTTTTATTAAAACTTTTCAAAACCATTTTCGATATGGATCAGAACTGGACACGCCTGAAATTTGTCACTGAGATGCACAACCCCAGATTCCTGCAATTGGAAAATTGCCCCTAGTTTGAATAGTACCGCGGCACTGCATGGCAACGGAAAGTTGCCCCTAGTCTGAATAGCACTGTACCGGAGATTGCGATGAATGCTGATGAACAAAGATGACCAAGATGATCAAATGGACAAAGCTGATCGGGGAAAAGTTTATGGCTGAACTTCAGGATGAAGCTGCCTACGTATCCCAAGGATGGGAATCAAGCCTTACGTAGTTCAGGCTTGGGTTCACTCGAGTATTTTCACTCTCCTTTTGCGCTCTAACTTTTGCCAAGGCCGCCCTTTGCGGGTTTTCAACCTTGCGAGCTCAGTTTTTATATTTTCTAATTTTTTGTGCTCTGAATTTTGCCTAGGTCGCCCTTTCGGGTTTTCGGCCTAGCGAGCCTCTCAGGGTAATATTTCTTCAACTTGTCCATGTTGATCGGTTGGGAGAACTCCAGGCCATCTAGGTCCATCAGAACCACAGCTCCACCTGACCAGATAGACTTGATGATATAGGGGCCAGTCCAATTGGGTCTGAACTTGCCCCTTGGGTCGTGGATGGGAGCTCGGTTGTCTTTGAGTACCAAATCTCCTTCCTTCAAGTTCCTGGACTTAACCTTCTTGTTGAAAGCCCGGGCAATTCTGCGCTGATACCCTTGGACATGGTACAGTGCTTTCAGTCTTCTCTCATCAAAGAGCATGAGTTCCTCAAATCTGCTCTGCTGCCAATCTGCCTCGGCTATCTGACACTCAGCCAATACTCGTAGAGACGGAACCTCAATCTCTATAGGTAGAACGGCCTCCATCCCATAAACCAAGGAATACGGCGTCGCCCCGGTAGAAGTTCTAATCGACGTTCGGTAGCCCCACAGAGCAAACGGCAGCTTATCCGGCCAGTCCCGATAGGTTTCCACCATCTTCTGTAGTATGTGTTTGATGTTTTTGTTAGCGGCCTCAACTGCTCCGTTGGTCTGCGGCCGATATGTGGATGACTTATGAAAAGCCACATTATACTTCTCCAACAGATCAATCACCTCCTTCTTGAAGTGAGAACCATTGTCCGAAATGATCTCATTCGGGACTCCATAACGGCAGATAATGTTGTTTCTGATAAACTTGCGACATGCGAAGCCTTCAACACGGCATAAGATTGGGCCTCGACCCACTTCGTGAAATATCTATTGCTACCAAGATAAACTCATGCCATTCGACCCTTTAGGAGTAACAGCTCCAATCACATCGATCCCCCAAACTGAAAATGGCCATGGCGACGTCATGTTGTACAGCTTTGACGGCGGGATGTTCATGCGGTTTGCGTGAATCTGGCATTTGTGGCATCGCCGAACAAAGTCGATACAATCTTCCTCCATGGTAGACCAGTAGTAGCCCTGTCTGAGGATCTTCCGTGCCAGCATCACCCCATTCATATGTGCCCCACATTCTCCTCCATGGATGGCCTCCATCAGGCGCTTCGACTCTTCGCTTCCACACACAGCTTGTGCATTCCCAGATGACCTCTTTTGTACAATTTACCCCCGCAGATGATAAACTGAACAGCCATTCTTCTAATTGCCCTTTTGTCCTTGGCATTCGCCCCTGGTGGATATGCCTCCTTTTCCAAGAAGTTCCATATGTCGTAATACCAAGGGTTGTTATCCTGTACTTCATCTATGGCGGAGATTGACTCGTAGGCAGGTGCAAATTTCTGGTCAATAATGACTGGACGCATCCGGACCCCAGATGGGATGTCTATCATGGAAGATAGAGTTGCTAGCGAATCTGCGAACCTGTTGTTCTCTCTTACTAGGTGAGTGAAATTGAGCTTTTCAAACCGCGGAATTAACAAATCCAAGGTCTGGTGGTAAATTATCATCTTTTCCTCTTTTACTTTCCAATCTCCTTTAGCTTGAGATACAACAAGTTCGAATCCCCAATGACGTCCAATCGCCTTGCCCCTAGTTCTAGGGCAGCCTCTAACCGGCAATACACGCCTCATACTCCGCCTCATTGTTCGAGACTTTGAATCTAAGCTTGAATGCTAAAGGGATACGGGAATCGTCAGGCGCTATCAGCAACACCCCTATCCCATACCCGTGTTGATTTGACGCTCCGTCAAAGTACATTGTCCAAGTTTCATCTTCGATGTGCAAAATGGCTTCATCTGGGAACAGATACTCAACCGCTTCATCCCCTTCAACCGGGTGGTCGGCAAGGAACTCTGCTACCGCTCTTCCTTTTACTGACTTGCGCGTCACATACTTGAGATCAAATTCGGAGAGCAACAGCAGCCAACGAGCTAGCCTACCCGTAAGTGCTGGTTTCTCGAAAAGATATTTGATGGGATCAAGTCGTGAAACCAACATTACAGAGTGAGCTAACAGGTAGTGCCGCAGCTTCCTAGTAGCCCATACTAAGGCCAAACAAGCCTTCTCCAACGGAGTGTAGCGGGTCTCGTACTCCAGCATCTTCTTGCTCAGATAGTAGATGGCCCTTTCCACTTTATCTTCCGACTCTTGTGCGAGCATGCAGCCCATTGTGGTTTCAGTTACTGACAGGTACAGTATCAACGGTTTTCCCGGCTTTGGTGGTGACAACACGGGTGGATTCTGTAGATATTCTTTAATCTGCTCAAATGCAGCTTGGCATCGGCCGTCCCATTGGAACTTCTTTCCTTTCTTCAGGAGACCAAAAAGTGGTTCACAAGTTAAGGTTAGTTTAGAGATAAACCGCCTTATGAATTGCACTTTACCCAGAAAGCCTCGCACCTCCTTTTCAGTCATTGGTGGTGGCATTTCTAAGATGGCCTTGATTTTGGAAGGGTCGACTTCGATGCCCCTTTGTGTAATCAGAAATCCTAGCATTTTCCCCGCTGTAACACCGAATGTACATTTCTGAGGTTCAACCGCAGCCGAAATTCCCTGATCCTTTGGAAAAACTTTTGCAAGGCGGCGTAGTGGCCCTCTCTTTCTTTGGACTTGACAATCATGTCGTCCACGTACACCTCGACCTCTTTATGGATCATGTCATGTAATATTGTGGTTGCAGCCCGTTGATATGTAGCCCCGGCGTTCTTCAACCCAAATGGCATTACTCTGTAGCAATATGTACCCCACGGGGTGGTGAAAGCAGTCTTCTCCCGGTCCTCGGGTGCCATTACTATCTGATTATAGCCTGAAAAGCCATCCATGAACGAGAGCAAAGCATGCCCCGCTGTGAAATCTACCAACTCGTCGATATGCGGCAAGGGAAAGTCATCCTTCGGACTGGCTCTGTTCAGATCCCTGAAATCCACACATACCCGGATTCTGCCATCCTTCTTCGGCACTGGAACAATGTTGGCCAACCAAGTCGGGTATTCGGATACCAGCAGGAAGCCTGCGTCAATCTGCTTGGTGACCTCTTCCTTGATCTTAATGGCCCAATCAGGGCGGATCCTTCTGAGCTTCTGCTTGACAGGTCGGGCCTCGGGGTCAAGAGGGATCCGGTGCTGTACAATCTCAGGATCGATTCCAGGCATGTCTTCGTAGGACCACGCGAAAACATCTTTGAAATCTTTTAATAAAGCGACTAAGCGCTCGCGTTCCTCCGAAGACAACGTGGACCCGATCTGGACCAGCCGCGGGTCCTTCTCAGTACCAATGTTCACGGTAGTGATTTCATCCATTAAGGGTTTAACAAACCTCTCCTGCTCTTGTTCAATTAGTCGTTGCAAAACCGGAGGAATTTCGTCCTCGTCGTTTTCATCAAAATTTTGAAAGTCCTGATTTAAGCAATAAACCAAAGGCACAGAAAAGTACTCGGAAACCACAGTTACCTCATTCTCATTAGATACTTCCGAACCGTCCAATTCTTCTGTTACAACAGACTCAAAAGAGAAAGAAAAAGACGACCTGGACAGGACTGTGGCATCCGGGTTGTCACCCCCAGGAATACCGAACTCAGACTCAGACGAGCTGGAACCTGATTCCGACTCACAAGACTCGGTGGAATCAGATTCCGGCTCACTACCTGATCCGGTGCTGCTAGATAAAAATCCCTCCTCATATTGCCAGATGAGGGAAGGTGCGATGGATGCATCCAAAATAGCTGTTGGTAGGCCCGCAGCCGTTTCATCTCCAATCATAGACACCGAGGAGTTATCCCCCAAGCACAACTGGTCGATCGAAGGATCTGAAAGTAGACATGCCAGTGCTACCCCTATTTCAAACTCTGTGTCCGCAGACTCTGCTTCCTTGCTATGCTCGGTCTCAACCGCTGGGTCTGTCTGCTTTTCAACAACATCATCCCCAGATAACTGTAGGTCAAAGAAAATTTCAAACCCCGGGACGCGCTTCTTCTCTGCGTTCCACCACGGCTCCGGAAAACCACAGAATGGAAAATCTTCCCCCTCCCGGACGAAGCGTCCGTTCAGGGTACCCGGATGGGCCGATGCATCAATTCAAAGGGTTTTCCCATCTGTTTCGCCTTGGCTCTTGCAGCCGTCTCTTTTCCTTTTCTTACCCAGTCTTCCTTGGTGGGCGTATATCCCAGGCCAAAGGTATGGGGGTTGTGCGGCACCTCGGCCAACGCTGCGATACCTTTACGGCCGCTCTTCCCTAATCCCATCCCGGGGATGTATTGGAGCTTATTCATGAGATACACTGCTTGGGCACTGACATATATCTCCTCATTTGTAGCCATAACATTCCGTACGACCTGAGCCTCGGCCAAGGTAAAGCCCGATATGAACACATCTTCCATGCCATGCTCGATTTCTAGAACAGGCGTGGACACCTCCGGTGGCGGGTGGATTGACGAATTCCCAAAGACGATGGCTACTCCCTTCCCGTAGGGGTATTTCACCATTTGATGCAAAGTAGATGATACGCCTTCACCTGATGCAGCCACGGCCGTCCTAAAAGCAAATTGAAGGTTGCAGGGACCTCTAGGACATGGAAATCTATCTCGTGCTGCCCCGGCCCAACCTTTGTCTGAACTTTAACTGTTCCCATTACTTCTCTACTTGTATTGTCATATGCCCGGATGACCTGGGCTGTTGGTACAAAATCTGCGGTTTTCAAGCCAATTGCATATGCCGTCCTTGCTGGGCAGACATTAATGGCGGACCCTGTATCAACGAGCACCACTGGTATCCACTTATTCTTACACTCCACGGAGATGTAGAGGGGTTTATTATGATTCGCGCCCTCGGGCGGAAGTTCTCTATCGGAAAAGGTCAGCATCGGGGTACCTCCCCCGGGAAGACCAATCCCACCAGCTGCTCTGGCGTGGTTTCTATCGAAAGCTTTGCTTTGTCCATGGCTGATAAACAGCCTCTCTATGTACTCGCGAGGCCATGAGCAGCCCCCAAATAGAGATGTCCGCCTGTATCTTTTTCAGCTGTTTGAGTACAGCTTCTTCTTCAAGCTGCTTCTCTTTTTGCTTCTCAGCTTCTCTGTCCTTTCCTGAGGCTTCCGGTTGATCTAAGTGTGGGGGTTTAAAATACCGCCCACTCCGTGTCATGTGGTCAACCTCTCCGAGGTACCAAGTGTTATCAGGTTGGTTAATCCCCCAATCTTCGTCGGTGTGAGCAAGACATAAATCTTCGTCTTCCCACCACATTCCATTAGCAGCCGACAGACACCTGTCCGGCTCTGGTACAGCTGTTCTTGCGCTCGCAGCACCTTTCATCCACATACCTGAGGTATTCTCGGTTCCCATGCACACAGCGGTTTCAACTCCCACAGGGGCCTTTGCTTTCCTGGTTCTCTCGGAATCTTCAAAACTTGCTTGTTCTGGCATGACTGACTGTTCCATCATCTCCGCACTCAAAATGTTCCAATCTCGGACGAAATTCTCGACACCGGTGCCCCCCGGCGATGTGTTCTGCTCTTCGACCCTCCCGGCCGTTACTGACATTCCTGTCCCTACCGGGCCCTGCTCTGCCTGAAATTCTCCTATCACATCAGGTTGATCGTCCAACCACCCGGTAACTTCGGCTGAATTCTCATAATCAAACCATGCGACTGTCGCATCCTCTGGGTCCTGGTCACTGTAAAACTGGAGTTCGGCAAAGTCCTCCCCCACAGCTGTTACATTATCTGTTCCCTGTCCCAAATTATCTCCGTGAATCACGCACAATTCTCCCTCTGTTGGCAATTCTACTCCGGGCCCATCTTGGCCTACTGATGAAATGTAGTCTCCCGGACTATATGTTTTCTTGATACAAATTCCAAATCCCGCAGATTCTGGCCCAACAATCCTCCTTTCCTTTGGGATTTCCTCTCTCCTGTTCTCGATGGTCACCACCGCTGGTTTCGGTTGGGTTTCGAAGACGTCCATCATGCACAAGGCGGTGCAATCAGGAAGAAATACTTCTGGTTTAGGGAGGTGGGTAGGTGTGATATAAATACTAGGGTCGTAGAACACGTCCCCAATATGGATGAAATTGAGTCTTTTGGGCGGTGGAGCTTGGTTATGTGTGGGGAGAGGGTTTGTGGTAACATTGGGTTTTTCAGGAGGCAGGATCACCCCATTATCAATGAGATCTTGAATCTCATGACGTAACCGATAACACTGGTCGGTGTCGTGCCGTGCTGTTGGTGGAACGCACAGTACTTGGCCGGGTTGTGGTTAGGGGGAAGTTTTTCTGGTAAGGGCCGCGGCTCCAGGGGCTTCAGATGCCCTTTCTTGATCAGAACCCCCAGAGCTTTGGATAGAGGCATATATAGTGGGGCGAAGGTTCTGGTGTTTCTGGGTGGGTATTTGGTTGTTTGTGGGTTGCTTCCGGACGCGCCGGAAAATGGCGCAGCTGCCGTATTTCTTTGAGGGGGATTGGCGGTGACCATGCTTACTTCGGTGGCTCTCGTAGTAGTGGTGCCACTCGGGCCTGCATTGCTACCACGGTTGAAAGTTCGTCGGGGTTGCTCCCGGTCGTTGTCAATCAAGCCTTGCTTTAAGGCGTCTTCAATCTGCACCCCCATTTCGTGAAGGTCAGAAAAAGTAGGGAAGGGGAGAACTATCATCTTTTGCATCAACTTCGGCTGAAGATTGCGCACAATCATCCGAATCTGGTCTTTGTCCGTAGGCCTCAAGGCCATCATCGAAGCCTTGGCCCTCCACCTGGTTACAAACTCTGAAAAACTCTCCTTAGGTCTTGCCTAGTCGTCTCGAGATCACGGGTCGTAATCTCAATCTGTGTATTATACGAATACTGTGCGATGAAGGCCTCAGCCATTTCGTCCCAATTTCTCTTGACGTCATCTTCCAACTTGGCATACCAAATGGCCGCCACACCTGATAGGGTCCGGCCAAACAAAGACAACTTCTGAAGCCTACTGAGGCCCATTGGCCTTAGGACATCTGAAAACAATCTCAAGTGCACCATGGGGTCCCCGGACCCGTCAAACCGATCAATATGAGGCATTTTGAATCTGTCGGGCAGCGTCACAGCTGCATCAGTGTAACCGTCTTCAATATCAGGGATAGTCTTGACCCCCTGTGATCTCTTGAACAGCTTTTCAAGCTTGCTCAACTTTAGTGCGGTAGGATCAGTCTCGAACTCAAAGGGAGAGTCCGGTAGGTTGGTAGGTGTTTTTGATAGCTGAGGTTGGATCTGAGGTAGGGTTGGAGGTGGGGGTGGTCCTGTGGGCAGTTCTGTATCAGTTTGAACATTGGCTGTCTCCCCGACGTTAGGAACTCCTGGCGGGGGAGGAACTGGATGCGAAGCAGACGCTCCGGTCTGCTGCTCTAGCCTGGCAATTGTCTCTGCCTGTTCCCTCACAACTGTGGCCTGTTGCCTGGCGAAATCTGCCTGACGGACGGCATCCTGCTGCATTGCTTTCATGCTTTCCTGAAGGTGGCGCACCATCTCTTCTAAACTAGCCATACTGCCTTGCTCTGACTGAGTTATCGGTGTATATTCTCTTTCTGTGGGAGGAGCGGAGTCCTGATCCCTACTGTACACAGGTGGGGTAGACAAAGCCCTTTGTACTGAATGCTGAACCGGTGCCTTTTGCCTGACTGACCTCCGTTTAGTAACCGGGGGTAGTGAGTAATACACTGGTTGTCCGTCTATCAGATCCTCAGATCGATGGAGTCGGCGACCTCTAGTCCAGAGTGCTTGGGGAGTATCTACTGGGTCAGAAGCAATCGTGCTCAACTACCTAGTAAAATAAATAAAGCGTATAAATAACAGAAAATCGGACAGCATAACGGCATAAAATAAAACACACACACAGTCGGATAACATGCTGATAACTGATTCACTGTCCTCAATACTGATCACTATTTCTGAATCATTCCCCAAAACTGAATCGTATCCACAGATAACTGATTCCAAATACTGATTGATGCCCTCAGGCCGGATGCCCAAACTCATATACTGATATGTGCATTCCTGTAGAGATACACTCTAAAAGCACATAGCAAGTAAATGAGAGCCAATACACCCCTATGTTGGGGTAGGGTTTCCCTGTCCTATTTTGTCAGGAGCTAGGGTTTCACTACGCACGCAGCGGTTTCAAACAACCTATAAACGGGTAAGCAACCTGTCCTAATTTGGAATGGTCACTATGGATCCGAATATGCACTAGGTCGAATGGTCAAAAAGGGTGCCCCGGTAAAACCGGGGTTTGTGTTCCCATACTGGCAGAGCCCGCAACCGGTCAGCCTTATGGTCATGCCTTGACAAGACAAGCCTCCGGCAAACCGCTCAGGAATAGCAGATGGCCAACACGGTGTCCTAGGCGCACCAATGCACATGCAATGCAAAGAAACACATAAGTGTAGTCAAAACAGGATATCACGAGTTCGAGTCAAGCTCTCTAAAATCCCCAGCAGAGTCGCCAGAAACTGTAGCACGTCCGCGGGGGACCTCGGCTACAGTTCGGACTCTCGATTTTGTGTCGCGGTTCTAAATCTGAACCAAAGAGTCCAAATCCGGCAAATCGTTTTGAAGAAAAACAGATTTTTTGAAAAGTAGTGCCAAACATGGACTGCTTTGCCAGATTACAGAGTCGCCACCTAAATATTTTTTTAAAATGGGAAATTTAGGAAACCCTGACTCGGCGCCGAAGGCCACTTGTCCGTCATCACCAAAGTGACTTGGCTCGGGAGCTTGGGTACGATCGGGGAAGGTCAGCTATGAGCACCCCCTTTCGCCCGGTCCGAAGACCGGCCTCTACTAACCGTGATATCCGTTTTTGAAAACTTTATGCGTTCTTATTCCGGTTATTAGCCTAGATTTACTATGTTATGCGCACAGCAAACAAGTATAGACCAAATCGCCTAAGTTGGAACAAAACATTACGTGTTTGTTTTGAAAAATGATTTGCTACTCATAAGTAGGCTAAAATGCAGGTTTTGCCACTCTCAAGCGGGCTTTTAGAAAAGACGGTTTTGCCACTATCTAGTGGGCTTTAAAACTCACAGTTTTAATGTGTTGTCCCAATTTAGGTAATTCAACCTCCATCCACAGGCATTCATGCAGTTATATCACATAAGCACTTAGCCTCATGGTAAGCATACTGTCATGGCAACATTCACACGCATGTGGTATGCTAAAGCGTAAAAACTTACATCGTACTCCGTGCCAAAACAGTAAACTAGTTAGCCAACATGCATGACCTAGTTCATGTTAAGTGGCTAATGCAACACAGGCATAAATGCAATCTAGAGTAGGCTCGGCTAACCCTAAACATGGCATGTGAAATGCGACAACTATCACGTATTCAATTTGGAATTGAAAGTACGATGCAGTTTGTATGATGTGCCGAGCCCGATGCATGTAAACAAAATGCATGAATGCACGCATGCATTGCATAAGGTATGCTAATATAGTCGTGCCCTAATCTACCATAAGCAGGTAAATAAAAGGGTTAGAAAGAAATGGGGATCTGGAAGACATACACCCACTCACACACACTTATTACATTTTTGCCCTCACACGGAGGGACCAAAAGAATAATATACAGTCCAAAAATAAATGAATAAATATTACAAAACTCTAATTATCAAATTAAATTAAACAAATGAAATAAATGGAGCCTCAGCCCTGCCTCAGAATGCGCGAATGATGTATGCTCGTCGCGACTTGCCCGGAAAACCCGTGTCATGGCATTGCTGCTTCTGTTTTTACTGCCCTGCCTCCCCAAAAATTCCCAAAGCTCTGAAATACCTCCCAAGTGATCTGAGATGCTTCACCGGCTGGGGGGAGAGCTCACCGGCTGTTCTTATTGATCACCGGCTTCTTGCTATGTTTATCGGCACAAATAAAGTGCCGATCGGCACATTAAATTGCCGGCCGGCAGAAAGTTCCTGCAGCAGACAGATTGACAGCAGCAGCAAGACAGCAATGCATGGCATGGATTTTAGGGGACATGTAAGCATGGTCATTGCCTCCTATCATGCTTGGGGACTCAAGGAGGTAAGACTCTTGATTCTAGGGCCACCAATTATGCATTTGATGCATGATGGCCTAAGGAATCAAGATTGCACTTTTGATATGAAAATGCGTGCAATACAAACAAATGAAGACTAAGCCCCTATCATATGGAGATCAAGGGCCTTAGAGACTTGAGGATGGAGACAAGTTTCACCACTCAAGTGTGAACTCCACTCAATCCTCATGTTTGGTTTGACAACCCCAAGCCAAACCATGGAATGCAACTCATGCGACATGGCTCAAATGCAATGCAACCTATCATGTTAGGCATGCAAGGAGCTAAGTATGCAAGGTACAAATGTCATGCAACATGGGCCAATTATGCATGGAACTAGCATGTATACTAGGTTTCATCAATCAAACATGCAATAACCATGGTATGAGCATGCAAAGGCGGACTAAGCCCAATGAGGCAGCCCTCAAAACTCCCTAAATCAGTGACAAAATATGCCTCAAAACATGAACAAAATGCTACACAAGCATGCAAGCCGTAAGGTTCAAGGCTAAGGCACAAAGTGAAACATTGAATCACCATTTAACAAGACCAATCATGGCACATGTGAGACAACCAAAACAGGTTTTTAGCATATAAAATAGCACCCGAACCCCCTTCATGGCATCCCCGAAAATGCACTAAACATGTAAGCGTTGCAAGGGCCTACTTTAAAGCATACAAAAGCACACCCTTAAAACATGAACTAAGCCACATATGCCAACATACACACATGACTAATGGACTGAAATAGGGTCTAATATGATGCCAAATCATGGGATAAAGACAAGTTAAGCATGCTAGAACTCCATACAAGCAAGGCCTACGAGCCAACAAGCAAAGCAACCATGCTAAGCATGCCAAACATGGCCAAAACAGTGGCTCACAGCCCTCTAACATGGCAAAACAATGCTAGTATCTTCATGAAGCCAAGCTAAAACATGCGAAAATCATGACCTCAAAACATGGCATACTTTTAGGCACAAGAGAGCATTTCAAAGGAAGTATGAGAAGCATGTTAGAGGCTACAATTCCAATCAAAAACAGGGATCAAGCATGACCTAAAACAGCCCCAAAAGTCCTAAAATGAAGCCAAATGCAAACATGCACACATGCTATGCTATGAGCCCAATACAAAGGCAAGTAAAGGACCAAGGGGAGAGGGGTGTCCCCCCCTAAATGAGGCTCGAAAATATCATCCTCACCACTGAAAACCCACTGGTTTTCAGTGGTGAGAATATCAAAGAACACCAAAACAAGAAGGCCTAAGAAAAAGGCACCAAAGATGACCAAACAAGGCTTAAAGTAATGAGGCTTAACTCAAACCATAAAATGACCTTAAAGAAGGTTCAAGAACAAGTAAAAACAAGACTTTTTTATTTTAAACACAAACTCAAAAACACAAAGTAAAGAGGGTAGAAAGAGATTGCAAGAATGGGGAAACTAAAGTAAAAAGCTCACCCTTGAAGATCCAATGAAGAATAGGTGGTCCAGCCCTCTCCTAGTGATCAAAACCAGTCCAAGATCACACAAAACAAGCCTCCAAGCCTCCCAATCTCGGAGCTAGGTGTAATAGTGTGTGTAATGGTGCAAAAGTGAGGTAAAACACACTATTTGGGTCTAAAACACACACACAAGAGGAGAGAGAGGGAGATATAGATATATATGGATGTATATCAGAGATATATATGTATGAGCTCTGGTTTTTGCCCTAAAAGTTCTAACCTCAAGCAATGGAGATGAATGCAAGTATATATAGGCCAAAACTAAGCTAAAACTTAATGGCTAAGTAAGGCTAAAGGGTTCAAGGGGTGTAAAAGGGTTCTTAGCTTCCAAGGGAAGCCAAGACAGCTGGCCAAGCTTCTCCAAGAAGCTTGGCCAAGGGTTCAAGCTTCTAGAAGCTTCAAGGGGGGTCAAAAGGGCAAAGGGTGCAATGCTGTGCACGGGGAGGAGTGATGGTGTAATCCAGCTGGCACAGCTGGCATGCACCATCCTCAGAAGGGTTCAGAAGGGTCACCGACCGGCCAAAACGGTCACCGGCACAAAATAGTGCCGGTCGGCATTATACAGTGCCGACCGTCCAAATATTTTTAGGAATTAGTGCCGATATCCCTTGGAGACTGCCGGTGGAGGTGTGGGGCAGCCGGTGGGTTTCATGGATGGCTAACAAGCCTTCCCTTACCCTTAAATGCAAAAAAAAAAAACACAAGTACTTGGTGCACAACCAAGCACAAAACAAGCCGGTTGAGAGATCCTGAGGCACGGCGCACAGTCGGGATCTCCGGGAACTCAAAACGAACACAAACATGGATAATCACCGGGTGCTCAAGCGGTGACGTCCAAGTCTTGAGGACGGCCAAAAATGGGGTGTCTACAGTATGTATATACTATTTTGTTCTGAACGTGAATATGTATGAAAGGTCTTTTTGCATACAGACTGTCACAGCTCATTGGACATCTTTTAATTACTATTTTGGCTTCCGCCAGCCCCTGAACTCTGTATTACTGTTTTACTGTTAAGCAGGCCTTCGGTAATCATCGGATTACTGGCCGGTTACGGTGTGTAGACACCCCATTTTTGACCGCCCTCAAGACTTGGGCATTACTGATGGTTTGCTCGGTGTTGAGAGATGTGCAGGGCACAGGTTCAGTTTCTTCGACAAGGAGAGAGGCAAACCCTTCAAAACACTTTGTTTAGGGGTTTGGAGTTGAAGAAAAGAGGAGAGGAGGGGAGAAAATAGGTTGGAGAAGAAGTTCGCCATGAATCCGGGTAGAAGAAAGTCGAGCGGCTCTCGCTGAATCAGGCTTATTCAATTGCATACTTGGAATTTAGCTATGAGGCCACTACCATTGGAAAGAAGACTTCCGGGGCTTCATTTTTGGTTCAAGAATCTCCTAGAGCCAAGTCCGGGTGGAGGAGATATGATGGGTTGAAGCTGGGCATCATCCCGGTTGGATCGAGTCTGCGCGGCTTCACGGAAAAGGGCATAACTTTTTGCACAGGAGGAATTTTGATGCAAGGTTTGCGCCATTGGAAAGCTAACTTTCGGGGCTTCAATCTGGCCATCCACCGGCACTTTTTGACCTCACCGGCCACCCATCGGCACTCTATTTGTCCGACCGGCCAGAATAAAGTGCAGGTCGGCACTATATTGTGCCGACCGGCAATATATTGTGCCGATGACCTCTTTTATGGCCGACCTGACCCTTTTGACCCTCCCAGGCATGGTGCATGCCAGCTGTGCCAGCTGGGATGCACAGAACCAGCTCCACGTGCATATATGTGGCTATTTTGCACCCTTTTGCACCTTTGAACCCCCAAAAGCTTCTAGAAGCTTGAACCCTTTGGCCAAGCTTCTTGGAGAAGCTTGGCCAGCTGTTTTAGCTTCCTCTAGAAGCCACAAACCCTTTGCACCCTTTGCCCCTTTCATTTGGCTTCTTGGAGAAGCCAAGAACCTTTGCCTTTGCCTATTTAAGGAGCACTCCTCCTCCATTGTTGAAGGTTAGAGATTCTTAAGCAAAAAACCAGAGATATAGATACATATCTGATATAGATACATATATCCCTCCATCTCTCACTATATCTCTCTCATTCAACCTCCAAACACCCTTGTTCTTGGGCCATTCCTTCACCAACCCATAGCACAACACCACCACTTCCATTTCCAGAATTTGGGAGGTCATTTGCAGAGCTTAGGAGCACCAAAACTTGGTCCAAGAGGTGCTGGTTTGTTGGTCTACAAGGGTAAGCACACTTTTCCCCAAAACTAGCATTTTCTTGGTTCATATCTAAGCCATAGTTGCATGTATTTTTGAGCTTCGATGTAAACTACAAAGAGGCTTATTTTGAGCCCTTCTTCAACATTGAAGAAGGGCTCAACACTGTTTGGGACCTCCATGCATGACTAACTTCAATACCCTCTTTGGTCCCTATTTTTTTGCATGTTTCTTTAGCCTACCATGCTTCTGTTTTTGGGCCTTCGACAGGCCTGAAAAGTGTCTTATTTTTCCCCCCTCTACATGTCTCATGAAGGGTCTTTGGCTGTTTGGTGCACCCTTTTGGTACTTCATGTTATACCCCTTTGTGGGCCTTAATCTTGCATTGCATTTTGAGCATGTTTGTATATTGATTTGGGGCTTGTCATCTACTGTGGGTAGTCATATTTTTGGTCCCTCATCAGTATTGTAGAAGGGTATTTTTCAGTTTGGTGCATGCTTAGCATACCTACCATGTGATGCCTTGTAATTGCCTTAATATGCCTTAGGTTGTTAGCCTTTGTTCGAGCATGTTTTAGGCTTAGATTTGTGAAGCTTTTGTGCTTATTTTGCCATGCTTTAGGTCTGTCTTAAGTTGTTTGAGTCGATCCTAGCATGCATTATATAGCCTCTTTGCATTTTGTGGCTTGTATGCTTCAAGTATGTGAATGTGTGAGCATTGTTGCATGCTTTGTTGATTTATTTAGTTGGTTTGGAACCTCCTATAACATGATTTCAGAGCTTACGTTGCATGCTATATGTCCATACTTAGCCTCTTTAAGTGTGCTTAAGAGTTGCCTTGTTTATGCTTAAGGTGTTGGACCATGATTGCATGCATGTGTGTGTGCATTTTGTGCCTTCATTTCCATGATTATGGCCGCTGATTTTGGCATGCTTGCGAGTTACCCATGTTAGTTTAAGCCCATCGTTGCATGTTGTTGCATTCCATGTTTGTTTACATGTTTAGGTTGCGCGCCTAGCATACATTGCTCATTTGCATGTTCATGTTGCATACTTAGCCGCCATGCTTAGGTTGCATTTCATTGAGCATGCATCCCTTGCCTCTTGACCAATCATGATAGGGGTTGGGGGCCCTTGGATTTGTTTTGTGCTTATGTTTCATTTGATATCAAAGTTGCTAACTTGGCTTTCGGGCCATCATGCATTGAAATGCGTGATTGATGGCCCGGGGGTCGAGGGCCATGCTCCCTTGAGTCCATTGCATGATAGGGAGTGTGTCCGTGCATACATTTGTCCTAAAATCCCATACCTTGCACTGCTGGTCTGCTGTTGCTGTCAAAAACTGTCTCCTGCAGGAATTTATTGCCGGCCGGCAATATTTTGTGCCGACCGGCACACTTTTTGTGCCGACAACTTCAGAAGCAGCCGATGGACACATACTATAGCCGGTGGATATTTGCTTCAGCCGGTGATGTTTGAGGTACTCAGGGGATCTGTCCCAGGACTTTGGCAATTTTCCAGAGAAGTAAGACAGTAAAACAGAGGCAGCAGTGGCACGGTGCGGATTTTCGGGCAAGGCGGGCTGAAGCATGCATCATTCGCGCATCCCGAGGCGGAGGCTGTGGCCATCTCTTCTTTGCATTTAATTTAATTAGATTAGAGGTCTTGTAATAATTTATTCGTTTATTTTTCTTGGACTGTATTATTATTTTGGTCCCTCCGAGTGAGGGCGAATCTGTAATAAGTGTGTGTGAGTGGTGTGCATGTCTTCCAACCCCCACTTCTTTCTCCCTTTTATTTACCTGCTTATGATGGTAGATTAGGGCATATTTATTTTAGCATACCTTATGCAACGCATGCGTGCATCCATGCATTTGTTTACATGCACCGGGCTCGGTACATCATACAAACTGCATTGTATTTCAATTTCCAAATTGAATACGTGTTACTTGTAGCACTTCACATGCCATGATTAGGATAGCCGAGCCTGCCTAGATTACATTCTTTGCATGTGTTGCATTAGACATTTCAGTATGTTTAGGTCCATACATGGATTTCTAATGAGCTTCTGTTTTGGCTTGGAGTACTAGGTGAGCTTTTATGCTTTAGCATCCTTACATGTGTATGAGTGTTGCCATAATAGCATGATTACCATGAGGCTAGCTGCTTATGTGATATAACTGCTTGAATGCCTGTGGATGGAGGTTGAATTACCTAAATTGGGACAATGCATTAAAACTGTGAGTTTTAAGCCCACTAGATAGTGGCAAAACCTTCTTTTATAAAAACCCACTTGAGGGTGGCAAAACCTGCATTTTAGCCTACTTGCGAGTAGCAAACCATTTTTAAAATAAACATAAAATGTTTTGTTCCAACTTAGGCGATTTGGTCTATACTTGTTTGCTGTGCGCATAACGTAGTAATTCTAGGCTAATAACCGGAATAAGAACATGTAATGTTTTCAAAATCGGATATCATGGTTAGTAGAGGCCGGTCCTCGGACCGGGCGAAAAGGGGTGCTCATAGCTGACCTTCCCCGATCGTACCCAAGCTCCCGAGCCAAGACTACTTTGGTTATGACGGACACGTGGCCTTCGGCACCAAGTCAGGGTTTCCTAAATTTCCCACTTTTAAAATATTTAGGTGGCGACTCTGTAATCTGGCAAAGCAGTCCATGTTTGGCACTTATTTTCAAAAATCTGTTTTTCTCAAAACGATTTGCCAGAATTGGACTCTTTGGTTCAAGATTAAGAACCGTGACATTTTGAGTCCTTTGAACTGTAGTGACCCAATATCGAACCAGAACCGAGGGGGGGGGGCCCGCACTCCTCTCCCCGGGATGCGTTCGCGGGCGCGTCTACACGGTGCTAAACCCATAAGGGCAGATTTGGGTTGTGACAAGTTTGGTACCCAAAAAGAAAAAGAAAAAACACAAATCAAATACTAAGTTTGCCAAACCATTATTACGCTTACCAACACAACGTAATCTTATTGCAATACAATATTTGCCAACACAACACAATCTTATTTAAAAAATCAGTATAAAAATCCCATGTAAAACACAATGTTGAAATGAAAAATGTATATCCTATATCAGCTCCTTGCATGATTTCTGATTATGGCTTCCCAACTTATCACATCTCCCACACCTTATTTGCTTTAGTTTCTCACCCCTTGATAGGATTTTATTCTTTTTCGGCCTTCCGGGTGGTCTTTTCACAGTTAGTGGGTATATAGTAAAGTCCGTAGGATCAAAATGCGACTTTTTCACCGATGGTATAGGGAATATGGCACCCAAATAAGCTGCACGATATGTCTCTACATGAAAGTAATGTTCCACACAATCATTAAGGTTGTAGTGGCTCTTCTGAATAGCAATCACATCATGGTCACATGAAAATCTGTTGATTTGCCATTTGAAGCAAGAACATGTATGCCTTGCAATATCAACTGTAACAGATGGTATCGAATGAACTTCAAACACATCCTCATTGGCTTTGCTAACTTGCCAAGACCTGCTGTCATTGAATGAATCCATAAGCATTGTTTCGAATATAGGACAAATAAGCTCATTCCATTTGTTTACTTGGTTACGCCATGCAGACATTTGTTGCATCAACTGAGTACGAATTGTGTCCACCATTTGAGTGATAAAAAGATTGCATTCTTCTTTAATCCAATTATTAAATGACTCCTCCGCATTGGATGTCATCTCCCCATAACGCATGCCCCTATACAACATCACAAACATTGTACAATACGGAATTTAATTTCTTCGAAACTGAATATGAAATTTCACATTGTCAGAAAACATAACTGAAAATTCACATCGCTACCATTCTAAACTTGACAAATGGAATACTTTAGGAAACTACTATTACTTGAAGTATGAATTTGCCCAGTGCTCAGGTGCCAAGTCCTTGAAAAAATTATGTGCTTGTTGCTTACCCTCCTCTTTTAATTTCGCAAGCTTTTCATGAAACCCTACCACAGTTGGCTTGTAAGCACAGTCACCCAAACTACTTACTAGGTGATCCCTAAATCCATTATCAATTCCTTTCATCCGGTCTCTTAAATTGCTCTTTAAGTGTTGTAAGCAATAACCGTGGTGAGCCGATGGGAACACTTTTGGCATAGCTTCTAACAGACCAAAATTACGATCCGAAATAAAAGTAATCTGGTGCTTACCATCAACAACCTTCCCAAGTTCGTGCAAGAACCACGACCAATTAGCCGTGGTCTCTAAATCAACAATTGCATATGTAACAGGAAATAGACCTACAACACAACACCATTAAACAACTATTCACAATATTCCAAAGTGAATAGAAAACAATATAAAGGAAACAGGTCATGTGAATGCTTATATCTACATTGCCCTATTACTGTTGTTGTTTTTGGATTTAGGTTCGTAAACATTAATGATGTGAACATTCACATTAATGTCCATTAATGGATAAACTCACATTAGTAAACACTGGTGTGAACATTCACATTACTGATAATTTCTCAATCAGTCATATTATGTTGTTGTTCACATCAATGTGTATTGATGTAAACATTGACACCAGTGTAAATGTGGAACACACTGTGTAATCGTCTGTTATATGTCTACACTATGCCGCTCAATGTGAATATTTACATGAATAGACAGCTAAAAAAAATACTAACCATTGTTTCTATTTTTCGCCGTTGCCGCAAGTAGCTAACCTTTATACTTTCCTTTGAGGAATGTTCCATCTAGGAATAATAAAGGCTGACAAGAATTGAACCCAGAAATACACGCAGCGAATGATTCAAAGAAACGACAAAACTATTGACTACTCGCATCATAGTCAATATTGACATAACTTCCCAGATTATAACACATCACAGCATCTGAATACCACCACAGCTGGTCAAACGATAATGAGTGATCTCCATGAATAACAACCTTTGCTTTCTCCACGCCCAACCATACCACGTGGTAACTCACATCTAGCCCATAATCTCTCTTCAAAATAGTCACCCCCTCACACGGTCGAGTCAACGACTTGTCCCTCACAATTTCAGATATGGTACTTGACACCAAATCAGAACTAACTCACGGATTCTTTGATGTTCGGACATTCGTACCACAACTATGTACATCACTAAACCTCTTGATGTAGAAAAAAACTATTTGTTCGTTGTGCTCTACAATGTATAGCCCACAAGCAGCCTCTCTCCTCGTGCATCGCACACACAGCAATAACCCTTATTGTCTCGTTCTTGACATACATAAACTGAAACCCACATTAGATGGCATACTTACATAAAACATCACGAAATTCTTGTACACCTCCAACAAACCGTTATCCCGCATGCGTAATACCATTTGCCCAAGGGGTTGACAATAACACATTCTCTTATGGTGGCAAAATCTCCGTAGTGCATCAATTTCTTCATCACCCCCCACACGCAGCGAACCAGAGCTACTAGACTGACTAATATCACTTTTCAACTCAACGACAACTTCTACATGTTGTACCCCCATTGATTTAGCAAGCAATAACATGTTCTGAAATTCTTCCTCATTGTCCAAATCATACCTATTAATCCCAGGTAGCCAACAGAACAATGAAATAGAACCAGCAAACAACTCACCCCATTTTTCACACAAACACTCCACCAAATGCAAATAACACAATGCGCGGGCAACATTTATTACAGCTGTACTGCAACCATATGTACACACTAACATCATAAAGGTATCCATCTCCTGTAAAAACACAACAATACAATAATCAACAATAATCCAAAAATGATATGAAAATTCACATTGTGCAAAATTAGATGCCTATGTGTACAGTTCAAGTGCTAAATCCATAATGAAAACTATCACCATCATCTTTACACAACATAAAACATTTTACAATATCAAAATGACACCACCACATTAAGGTGGCAGTACACAACATGCAAGCAACCCTCCATAACTTCACATTAACAAGATGTGAACATTCACATTGATACATATACTCTGAATTATATCACATACACATAGCCTCATTAAGCAAACATCAAAGTAAAATGAGAACATCCACATTCTTCACATAATATTAACAAGATGTAAACATTCACATTGATACATATACTCTGAATTATATCACCCACACAAAGCCTCATTAAGCAAACATCAAAGTAAAATGAGAACATCCACATTCTTCACATAATATTAACAAGATGTAAACATTCACATTGATACATATACTCTGAATTATATCACCCACATAGAGCCCCATTATGGATACATCAAAGTAAAATGAGAACATCCACATTCTTCACATAATCTGAATAACCTCCCCTCTACAAGACTACGTAAAATGCATATAATTGAACAAACAGAGCATCCGATCCATATCAATCAAAAAACAGAGCATCTAATCCATCATTGTCATCACCTGAACCCGCCCCTATGGGTTAAGGACATAACCGGCCCGTAATCTTGAGATTACCTACGGCCTCAAACCAAAATAGACATAACTCATCAGAGTAAAGGGGCCAAACGGAAGCAAAAATTTAAAACTTTGTCCATAGAACCGTGCTTATATGCACATCAAAACAAACCATACATATGTACGTTAATAACTCACAAACGAAACATAGTACCAGAAGGTTCTGTACAGACAGGATCATCCAACTAAGTCAACCCATGAAACTATATACAAACATAATCAAAAACTTCGCCAATATGACAAAACATAAATACATAACGGAAGGGCGAAGACGGGTCTCGTGCATGAGACATAAGGGCTGACTCTCCAAAAACCTTTGTTGTTCCTCACAGACTTCACTGGGCTGGGTTTGGACTTCTCTTGGCTCACTTACAAACACATGAATGAGCGTGAGCGATAGCCCAGTGAATAATATCCAATACAAAAATTACATAACAATGTAGAACAACATGTTCCAAACGGCCTTGGGCCCAATCCATATTTCTATTTAACAGATATATATAACTATATGAAATTCAAATCAAGTGACTGTAGTTCCAAACATTTTGGCCCTTGGCCCCTTCAGATTTCCATTCATGTCAAAACGGCCTTCGGCCCATTCATTTATGTCAAAACGGCCTTCGGC
Source organism: Camellia japonica (assembly GCA_030407325.1). Classification (NCBI taxonomy): domain Eukaryota; kingdom Viridiplantae; phylum Streptophyta; class Magnoliopsida; order Ericales; family Theaceae; genus Camellia; species Camellia japonica. The sequence continues at coordinate 186,165,788 of JAPPVO010000016.1, read as the reverse complement.
CCGTTCATTTCTGTCAAAATGGCCTTCGGCCCATTCGTTTACGTCAAAACGGCCTTCGGCCCATACACTCGTGTCAAAACGGCCTTTGGCCCACTCATTCATGTCAAAACGACCTCAGGTCCATTCATATATGTCAAAACGACCTTCGGTCCACTCATTTCTATCAAAACGACTTTCGGTCCATTCATTTGTATCAAAACGACCTTAGGTCCATTCATCCGTTCGTGTCAAACTGGCTCATAGGCCTTTTTAAACTTTTATATCAAACAGGCTCATAGGCCTTTCGTTTCAAACAGGCTCATAGGCCTTTCATATCAAACTAGCTCATAGACCTTTCATATCAAACAGGCTCATAGGACTTTCATTTCAAACTGGCACATAGGCCTTTCATATCAAACTGGCTCATAGGCCTTTCATATCAACTGGCTCATAGGCCTTTCATATCAAGCTGGCTCCACCATTCAAATTAATGAACTTTACAAACTTACATAGAAGTAGCAATTGGACAATAATATATGTCAGATATTACTCACAGTGATCGGTTGATTGGTTCGCCCTGGAACTGGACCCTACACATGCCATGAACATACAAGGGTCACTAACAATTCAATCCGTTCAAAATTCACATTTTCCTCTTTAGGCTTCATTCTTATCTCTTTAACTCATTTACAATGCTTAACATATGCCTAAGAGTGCTTGCAAGTGAAAGAGAACGGAAAATGAAACACAGAACGCGTAGACAAAATTTCAGAAAACAGGGTCCCCGCTCGAGCGTGGACTTTCCTGCTCGAGCGGACCCTATAGGCCTGCAAAAGTGCTGGTTGCATCAAAAATAGGCTAGAGCGTTAAATAGGGCGCTCGAGCGGAAGGCCTGTCAAAATAGCTCCCCCGCTCGAGCGTGAATTACCCTGCTCGAGCGAACATCAAGTCTGCAAAAAGTACTAGGAGCACGCATTTCCTGCTCGAGCGGCAGGTTCCCCGCTTGAGCGGACCTCAAAATTCTGGAAAACCCAGAATTGTGTTCTTGAGCTTCATTTCGACTTTCAACCAACAATTTATACATGTTATGGCTCAAATTACTCATAGACATGTACTAACATGGTACAAGCATAATTTACAACATATAGAAGCTCAATTTCATAATTTATTTGCATGCATGTCCCAAAATATCACAACCTCATCACCAATATGCTCAAATTCAAACATTCAAGACTTATACTCCCATGATTTGTACATGCATGCCCTTTTTGACTTCATATTCACTTCAAATAATGCAATTAGTGCTCATTCCCATAAAATTTAACAAAGACATGCTTGCATGTGGGATTACACTACCAATCTTTCACAATTTCACAAATTACAAGCTAGATTTGTGATTTCATGGGAGTTCATTACATGCATGCACATAGCAAGCCTCAATTTCAACAAAATGAACTCAAATCATGCTCTTGATCACAAACAACCCTTGAACACACAAGATTACACATTAAACTCATGAATTCAAGAATCAATGCTTACCTAGAGGCTCAATTCTTTCAATTTATGGTCGAATTTAGAGTTGGCCTTCAAATTCCAAGCCTTCAAAATCAAACTCTTAATTTCTTTCACCCTCTCCCTCTTAGCCGACCCTCTCTCCTTCTTTGAGTCCAAAAATCAGCCAAAATGCACTAAGGGAAGAAATTTGAGGCTGTAGAGTCTTTACAACATAACCCACTAACTATTATTTAATAATATTAAATAGTTGGGCACTAAATCATCAATATTAATTTGATTAATTTGATCCAAAATAATTTTCAATTAAATTTCACCATAGGTTCTAAAAATTACGCTAATCACAATGGCGCAATCAATTTTGGGTTCCGTGGCCGATAAGGCCTTCAATTTAATTTCCAAAGCAGATAATCAAACAGATATCCCTACGGTGAACGGATAGAAATTCAAAACCACATATTTTCACATAATGGCACACAAAATTATATTAACCACATAATCATACTCATTTTAAGGACCAATTAACATATTACGGAACAAGGGTATTACAATCATACAAATTAAAACATAAATTGAACATGTATTCATAACCAAAATGATCCTAACCTTAATCATAAAATCCTACAATCGTCTTGTAACTCAAAAACAACTGATTTGAACTAGTTATACTCCAGAAAATGTGACAACCGAACACCGTCCAATTCGTCGTTTTCACTTGAAAATCACCAAACCATACTACAACAACAACAACGAAACCCTAGTGCATCAAAGCCTTGGAACGAGCATGCAAAATAGAAACGTATCCATCTGAATTAAAATGATGTTCAAAAGCGTGAAGATAGAAACTACCAAAACTAAATCAACGAAAAAGAGGCAACGTGTTATGTATATTAACACAATATATATATATATATATATAAGGGCATAATAGTCTAGGTAAAAATATAAAATTAGTAAAATGGATTTTATGGAATAAAAAGAAAAGTATATGAAACTAATCAGGTTATAATATTCTTTTGTGGACCTAACGGGTTATAACAACTCTAAAATGGATTTATCAATAAAAATTTCAAAAAAAATACTCCCATATTAGTTTTCAAAAAACTTTGTCCAGTTTTCAAAATAACCAAACAAAAACTCCAAAATTTTCAAAACAGGAACCAAACACAATCATGTGTTTGGTTTTAGTTTTCTAAATTCAGTTTTTTGAAAATTGAGTTTTTTATTTTTCATGTTTTTTTTAGTGAATATTTTTATTATTACAAAATAATTTTTATTAGACAAAAAAATTATTTTTATTTTTTTTAGTGATTACAAAATAATTTCAAACTATGAAAATTCATTGAGAGCAATTTGAATTATTATTATTATTATTATTATTATTATTATTATTATTATTATTATTATTATTATTATTGTAAAAGCGTTAATATAAATGTATTAAACTCATTATTTATTTCTAGTTTTAAGAAATTTAAATTGTTTTTGTCAAATTAAACAAATACAAAATGATGTTTATCATAATGATATTTATATATTATATTTAGAATTACAACCAGAAAATTTATAAAAAAAAATATAAGAGAATTATGAAGACAATGATATGTGTTTTGATTAAAAATTAATTAGAGATAAGAAGTCATATCATTTTATATGAAAATTTTGTATAAACATTCTATAATAAATATACATCACTAAGTAAATTACTATTTTATATAATAACACACTTTTAAGTAAATTATTAACAACTTATGGTGTGTTTGATTGGACAGATTGAATAAGGGGGATTAGAATTCATCGAATTAGAATCTATCGGATTTGAATCTTCGGACTAAAATCCCCCAGACTATTTGGTTGAATTGGATGTGTAGCCTATGCTTTGTTTTTTCATAGAATTAGATGTTTGGAAATGATTATTTTATTGAATCCAATGTTTGATTGGATGGATTGGATAAGGATAAATGTTTAAAAGACTATTTTATCATTGTAATTTATAATTTATATTTTTTATTTAATATATAATTTTAAATTTGTAATCTATAATTTTTAATTTATAATTTAACAACACTAACAAAATTTAATTTATAAGGCCATAATTTTTAATTAAATTAAATTTATAATTTATAATTTACATTTTTTATTTAATATATAATTTTAAATTTGTAATTTATAATTTATAATTTATAAATATTCAAAAGACTAGGGAAAAATGTAATAACAACACTAAAAAATTAATTTATAAATATTTTTAATTTTTTATCATTTAATTTAACAACACTAAAAGAAATTAATTTTTAAGGCCATAATTTTTAATTAAATTTAATTTATAATTTATAAATGTTCAAAAGACTATTTTACCCTTTTTTAATTGTTTACTAAGTAACAGTATGACAGGTAAAATGGACATGTCATACATTAGTCCCATGGGATACTAATCTCTTGAAAATAATCACACCCTACCAGGATTATTTAGTCCCTCATATGAGGGATATGGAGTCCGACCAGACTTCATGTTCGGTGGACTAAAGTTACACCAAACGATGGACATCACCCCTCTAATGGATTCAAGTCCAAACAGTGTTTAGTCCCCCCCCCCTACCTAATTCCTCAAAACAAACACCTCCTTAAGAAACTTGATTGTCTACTATAAATAATAAAAAAAAATGGGTTTATTACACTTTGTACCTTTAAACTATCATTAAATTGTCTATTTAGTCCCTGAACTATCAATTGTGTCTATTAGGTCCCTAAAGTATGTAAATCAAAATTTATTTAGTCTCTAGACTATCGATTGAATATATTAAGTCTCTAAAGTATTTAATTAAAACTTATTTAGTCCCTAAAATGATTATAAAAATAAAATATAAACCCATAAATATTATAAATTAATAAAACACCCTATTTAATTAAAGTTTTATTTTTTAAAAACAAACCTTAAATTTTATTCTGTCTTTGAAAAGTGGGCGCCAATCCATATATTAAATTTCCTTTATAAGGATAAGGGTAATTATCTATGGTATTTTTTTACTTATCTTCTACGATAAATACTTGCTTACCTTAATATCTAGTATTATATGTTAGTTTTCGTTTATAATTTATAATTAATTGTTTTTAAATTTTTCGCTAAGTTCTTTTTATTATTTGATTAATATATTATTTTATTCTATTACTATTTGTGGAGAAGTGTTATTATTTAAACTATCCAATTCTACTTCTGCAGTATATCACAAAATAAAAATTTTAAAGATTTTTCTGTAATAAAGTCTTAATTGGAGAGAGTTTTTTACTAATTTATAATACGTATGGGCATATTTTTTTTTATTTTTGTAATCCTTTTAGGGACTAAATAGGTTTGAATTAAATATTTTAGGGACTTAATAGATTCAATCGATAGTTTAGGAACTAAATAGATTTTGATTTATATACTTTATGGACAAAATAAATTTAATTGATTGTTCAGGGACTAAATAGACAATTTGATGATAGTTTAGGGGTAGAAAGTGTAATGAACCTTAAAAAATTATATATATGTACATATCTAACCCCAATGAGTTAGTTTAGTGGATGTAACTTAGAGCCTGGGGGTGTGCTCCATCTAGGTCTAAAAATATATATACATATCTAAATAGTCCGATTCAATTTCAAATCGAAATCATAACTATAAAATCACGAACCGAACTATGAAATACGTTTCAACTATTTTAAGAATTAAGATCAAACCATGCATTGAGAAAACTAAACCAAATAATATAATTTGATTTAGATCAAACTAGTTTACGATTTTTTCAATTTTTTTCCCAGCCTTATAATTGAATTGTCAGTGCATTATTCGTAATGGAGAGAGGTTGTAATGGGAGTAAATCAGTCATAATAATGTATAAAAGTGTAGATTACGATCTCAACTTCTAAAATTTGACAATTAAGAGACTTTAACTCTGAACATCATTTTATAAGGATTTGATTTAATATGAACTTTTTTTCAGGGATATATTACTAATTTTCTCTTCTTTTTTTTATTTAATGAATTTTTAAAGATTTTTTTTACAAATTTTATATATATTTTTAATTATATCGAGATGAAGTGAATCTAAAAATTATATAAAAAAATGATCAAAGTATGAACAGAAATTCACTAAAAATAAAAACAAATATGAACTAAAAATTTAGAAAATTATTTTTGAAAACTCCAAATAAAACAAAGTGTATTAAAAATATTTTACGAATTATTTTGGTATTTTATTTTTCTCACTTTTGTTCAAGTATTCAATTTTTTAAAAATTAAATATTTAAGATATTTCTTATTTTTTATTATACGTGAAATTCTTTATTACAAAAAATTATATTTAATTTAGATTATATTTTAATATTAATTATATTAAATTTTTTATTATACACGTAATGTAATTATAGTTATATACCATACGTATGAACAGTTCAAAAAAGATATTAAAAAAAATCAATATAATTAATCTATTAATTTTTTCTTATTCCAATCATAGTGTACTTATATTTAATTTTAAAACTAAGTTATTTATTTTTTGTTAATTAATATGAGAGTAATTACAAATATAATAACTATTATATCGTTAAACAAATCACTTCCCACAAACAACCAGTATTAATTACATATAACCCAATAATGGGGGATAAATAAATTATCATAAAAGGTATCAAACTCCCCTAGACAGGAGTTAAACTCGCAATCTCATATCACAAAAAGGATTACACAAACACTAGACCAAATGCCCTATTTTCTTAAAAATAAATTTGGATATCTTCCATTTCTACATAATTTTATTTTTTAAATGAATAAAAAAGAAAGTTAACTAATTAGAATCACTTTTAATTTTATATTAATAATTCTCTTTCCAATCTATCTATTATTTTCAATATAAATATAAGTGTTTATTTTAGTATATTATAATTTAATATCATATCTCAAAATAGTTGTGTATGCTACATTTAGTTATATTTTGTGATTATAAGTTATTTGAAATAATAAAAAAAAAATTCATGAAAATTGCAATTAAGAACATTCTTAGACATTTTGTTTGGGGAATTAAAGTTTATCAAAACTTCATTAGAAATCCAAGTTTACACATTTGTACGAAGAAAACTATATTTGTCAAAATCATTATACCATTAACTATACCAAATCTTTTGAATAACATGAAACTATGTTAGAATTTTATACCTTAAGTAATCTAGAGATAAAAATATTTGGAGCAAATGGCACTTCTTTGATGAAATTAAATCTAGTAAAATTTAAAATTTTAATTTTAATTTTCATAGAAATGTTTTCAAAATATTATTATCTACATTTAATATATATATATATATATATAAGTTGGTGAAATTTAGGCAATATGCCTATGTGTTGGTTTAATTTATTAAGACAAAATATTTAAATCATTATGAGTTTGCTTTTATTCTTTATTTATTTTTATTTTTTTGAACTATAGTTTGCTTTTATTCTTAAAAAGACTAATTATTGTTTCATTGGAGATAAATAGCAATAGTATAAATGAAGTATTTATTTTAACTTATGAATAATTTTTTGTAAATTGATTATATTTAAATATACATTAACGAAGTCCAAACATATTAATTTGCATGATACTAATTTTGTCACAAATGGTTAAACTCCTTAAATAAATTTACACAATTAATTTTTTTATCATATGTTTTGTATAACTAAACATTGTTCGATTAAAAATTTGATGTATTTATAATTTGATTATGCTTATACATTTTTTTTTTCATAAAAAAATAGTAATTGTGATACTTGCCTAGAAGATGTCTAACTATTTTGTATTTAAAGTAACTAACCAATTATGAAAATTTTGATTACATGAAGTTTTTCTATTGTTGAAATTTAAATTAAGGTTTATGTATCATTAAAGATTTTTGAAAAGAACAAATTTTAAAAACTTACAAATGTACATAACTTATTATGTTATTTAAAACAAAACAATACCAAATTAGAAAGAATCAATATTTTCATATTGATGAACTAGCATATCATCTGTGCTATGCATGAAATAAAATAACATACTATCTTTTAAATAAGATACAAATTATTTACATTCAATCCATTTCAATGGCAAAATCGTAATACAATTTATTTTGTATTGGTTAACTTATATATTGTTTGAAAACTAAAAATAGATTTTGGTTTAGTTTTCAAAATCTATTTTCAAAATTTTTTTTCTAAGAAACTAAAAATTAAATTAGTGAAAAAAATTAAAAACACATTATTTTTTATATAATTTTATTTTTTGGGAGAGTAGAAATAATTTTTTTAAAATAATTTTTTGTATATTTATTTTCGTTAAATTAGTTTATATTTTTAAAAAAATTAAATATAGCGACAATTTTGATATCATTATTAAACTAATCTATTAAATCAAAAAATCCAAAATTAAAAATATTTCATTACACATTGAAAGCCTAATAACCATCCATGACATATTAACCGTATTTGTTAACAACAAATATAACCATTTATTACATGATAACCATTTAAAAATTCGACAAAAACAACCACTCATTACATAATCATTATTCAAACACATACTAAAAATTAATTTGGTAAAAAAATATAAAAAAAATGTAAAAAAGTTATCAGTTTTATATAATTTTATCTTTGATATGTAGAAATAATTTTTAAAAATTCAAAAATAATTTTTTGACATTTATTTTTGTCAAACTAGGTTATTATTTTTATTAAATTGACGACTTTGTCCTTAAAATGAAGCAACAATGTTTTCAATTGTCCTTATTTAGAATGAGATTCAAAATTTCGGATCAAATATATCACAATTAAAAGGTCAATGGTCAAAATAACACAAGCTCCAAGCTACATGAACTGCTAATAATTCACTCTAACTAAAAATTAAATATAAATTTATGAGTTGTATATTAATTACTTCTTCTCTCCATCCAAACAAAGTCACTAATCAATATGTGTTTTTAATTTTAATTTTTATTTTTATTTTATTTTGAAACAAAGCGCAAACCCTGGTGCAAAAATATACACACACCAAATTATGACCCTCTCCATTCCAAAAGTTCTGTCATACAAATAAGACCTGTACACAAATAACACTACAATTGACACACGTTCATATGTACACAAATAACACTACAATTGACACACGTTCATATACAAATACCTATAAACACAACAGCAAATAAAATTAACATAAATTTAATACGTACTTGCCCACTGTTCATTGCAGGATATGGAGAATCAAGTTCTTGAAATGAATGTTTCAAGAATCAACTGAATCATCACCAGTATATATATACTTGACATTTCTACTTCAAGCCTATCAATCAATTTTTCATAATGAATTGCTTATTAGTTTTTTTTTTTTTTTTTTTTACAAAAATCTTAACTGTTGATTCTCAACACACACAAATTATGACCCTCTCCATTCCAAAAGTTCTGTCATACAAATAAGACCTGTACACAAATAACACTACAATTGACACACGTTCATATACAAATACCTATAAACACAACAGCAAATAAAATTAACATAAATTTAATACGTACTTGCCCACTGTTCATTGCAGGATATGGAGAATCAAGTTCTTGAAATGAATGTTTCAAGAATCAACTGAATCATCACCAGTATATATAAACTTGACATTTCTACTTCAAGCCTATCAATCAATTTTTCATAATGAATTGCTTATTAGTTTTTTTTTTTTTTTTTTTACAAAAATCTTAACTGTTGATTCTCAACAATTAAGCACCTATTTACTGGGCATACAATGGCCGCCCTCGTTTTGTCAAACCTCCAACAGCAGGGGTGCACATCCAATCCCCAAACAGTTTAAAAAACACCGACTGTGGGGGAGGGATTCTCAAGAAGAGTTCGGATCGTCTGCTGTGATAATCCCCAAACAGTTTAAAATACACGAACTGTGGGGGAGGAATTCTCACTGCTGTTGGGGGTTTCACAAAACGAGGGCGGCCATTGTATGGCCAGGAAATAGGTGCTTAATTGTTGAGAATCAACAGTTAAGATTTTCGTAAGCAAAAAGAAAACTAATAAGCAATTCACTGCGAAAAATTGATTGATAGGCTTGAAGTTAAGGCTTGAAGCAGAAATGTAAAGCTTATATATACTGGTGATGATTCAGTTGATTCTTGAAACATTCATTTCATGTTCAAGATAGTTTCGGACAAAACTCTTGCATGAATCAATTAATTAATTTATTCATTCCTTTCGTGCTCCCATCCAATTTGGATAGTAGTGCATTCCTGTGGTGCCTCTTTCTGGAGCAAAACTTTTCATTAAAAAAAATAAAATAAAATAAAAAACTAAGACAAAACTCTTGCATGAATCAATTAATTAATTTATTCATTCCTTTCGTGCTCCCATCCAATTTGGATCGTAGTGCATTCCTGTGGTGCCTCTTTCTGGAGCAAAACTTTTCATTAAAAAAAATAAAATAAAATAAAAAACTAAGGGAGAAGAAGAAAGAAGGCACCACCGGCGCCACTCTCCGGCGACCTACACCACCGCGACCCCCACTCTCCGGCGCCACTCTCCGACCCCCATAGCACCACCGTCTTGAATCCACCCCCCTCCTTGCTCTTCCTCATCTTCTTGTTCTTCTTCCAATCGAGGAGGTTAGGTTTCGCATGGGCTACGACAGTGGCGGAAGCTACGGAGTAAGAGCGGTGAAAACCCTAGATCTTGATCGAGATCGAGATCGAGAGAGTGAAGGGTGCTCGCTGAATGGGGTTGACCGGAGCTTGTAGGGGTTGGGGTAGAGGAGGCCGGAGGGCGCCGGCTGTGGGGGTAGCGGTGGTGGGTGGTCGGATTGAAAAGGTCGCCAGAAAGGCTCGCGCCGGTGGGTTTGGTATTTTTGAGAGAGAAATGACGAAGAAGAAGAAGAAGAAGAAGAAGATGGAGGAGGTGGGTTGAGGCGACGATGACGGGAAGGTGATGGCGCCGGTGGGTGGAGGGAGGGAGGGTCGTGGTGGGGTGGATTGCCGGAGAGTGGTGCCGGTGGTCCCTCATTTCTTCTTCTCTCTCAATTTATTTATTTGTTTATTTTATTTTATTTTAAAATCTTGCCTTGAAATGATGAGTTTTTTTAAAAAAATATTCTAAAAAAAGAAACTATTTAGAGAATTGACCCGCTTTTTAAATTATTTGGGAAACTAACCTGTTTTTGAAATCGCATTTTAAAAATGCGATTTTGAAATTGAAATTGCATTTTCAACATGCAATTTCACCTTAAAATCGCATGTTAAAAATGCGATTTCAATTGAAATTACATGTTGAACATGCAATTTCACCATATCATCATTTTCAAGTTGAGATTTTAAGGTGAAATTGCATGTTCAAAATGTAATTTTAATTTCAAAATTGTATTTTGAAAATGCGATTTCAAAAAGTAGGTTAATTTCTTAAATAGTTTGGAAAATGAGTCAAATCTCTAATTAAATTTTTTTTTTTTTTTGGAATATTTAAAAAAAAAAACTCTCGAAACGATGGGACCTGGGGTGCGTGGTGCGTGCCATCAAACAGGTGAAGCTTGTTCTGATTATATTTCAATGATTCGAATAAGATTTTAAACTAATCGAATTGAGTTGTGTTTTAGTATATTTAGATTTATTTATTAAAATTTTAATGAATTTGAATTTAAATTTGATAAAAAATTAACAAATTGAACTCAAGAATTTATTTATGAGTCTTAGTGAGTTAAAAAATTTATAAATTTATGCTTACGGATGATACGATAGTTATAATTAGAATTTTGATTATACAATTATATATATAACATATAAATATACTAAAAAAAAGTCAATAATATTTTATTAAAATAATAATATCTATCACCACTATTATATAAATGTATTATTTATAGTTAGTTATTATTTACATTTATATTTTTTAAATATTAGTAGTTGGACACGTGTATTGCATGTGGTACGTGATTTTTCATCAATTATAAGTACTGTAATTATGCGAGTCTCTTAAATTGGTATGTAATATGTATATAAAGTATGGAGACTTCTATGAGTAAATTGATCTATATCCAACATACAACTAAGTAAGAAATGAATACATATTCGACTAAAGAATTTAAATGATAAATAAGAAATTTTATAAACATAAATATTAATTTATATCTAGATTGTTGATATCACAATCTTATCTTAAACAATAAATAATAAACAAGTCATTTAAATATATAGTATTATACAAAAAAATTTCTATCAACTTCTTATTTCAATTTTTCATAATTTGTACATGCAATATAATTGAAGATATGAATTAATTACACAATTTTTTTTCATAATTCATCTCACAATACAAATTTATTGAACTCACTATTGAATATTATTTACATACTATTGGTGTAAGAATGTATTAATATCAATATCAATATGTGATATATTTTTATACATCAAAAGTTGTTGAGTCTTGTTTCCTGTGCCATGAATATCTTACATGATGAAAAATATAATATTAGTCATTAGTATATTTTCACTTACGTAGAAAATGTGGAATAGTTTTTTTAAGAAAATGAAATGATATTATAACTTAATATTTCAATTGTATAAGAATTTCATAATTGTTTTCACAATATTTATAGATCCATACTTATAAGTGTTTGTAGGGCCACTTTCATGAAACTATTAAGTTACATAATTATTATGTTATCTGTAAGTAATCAGTATATGACAAAAATTGATCGAAACTTTTTATTTAATATACTTACTTTCTGCATCATTGAATTACTGCGATAATGTTTGGCTACCATTTGATTTTTTTTCCTTATAATTTGACTACATGAGTCACATTTTCTTGAACTTCAGAATAGATAAGACAATTCTTCCTTCAACTCGTATAACTTCTTGGAAAGCATATTGCAATAGATCTTCTATAGTTTTTGTTTCACCATTTTTTTATTTTTCTTCTTGCTCACTATTATAACTCATTATAATAAAAATATTTTCATGAATAAGAGTTTGAGGCGATATCATATTATTATGAATTTCAAATTTCATTTTCTCTCAATAATGTGACTTTTTCTATGAAGGGAAAAAAGTACAATTATTGTCGAGATAAAGGTGTTTTGCAAAGTTTTGCTTTGTTATTAAAAGTGTTTGTTGTAGACACTTATTTATATGACATGTATGTATCTATATATTGAACATAAACTGATAGGAGAACAATACACAATTTTACCATTTTTTCCTAACAAATATAACTATATTACTAAAGCGATACATATTAGAAAATTAATTTCACCACTTGGTTTGATGTAAATGTTTGGTTATAGTTTTCAAAAATTGATTCGACACCTACTTTTGCAAACACGTCTACCTGGTCATCCCCCTCAGACGTCCCCCCGGCCGTCCAGTCGGTTGACCGGAACAATATTCTTTTTATTTTTTTATTTTTTATTTTATTTTAAATAAAAAATATTTTCGAATTTTTTTTTTAAATTTTTTATGAGCTTTGAATAGAATTTTGGGTTGTGTATTTAGTTATGAGTTGTAAGTTTTTGAATTAAATATCATATGCCACATCATTTATTTCAAACTCAATTCAAAACTCTTTTTAAAACTTATAACCAAACAAAATTTTCACATTCAAATCATAATTCTAAAACTCACGAACTCAAAATACAACTCTATTCTCAAATTATAATTCTAAAACTTTATCAAACGCTACCAAAGTATCCGATGGTAATATAACATTACAGATTGATAATGTATTAATACAGTAACATATATATATATATATACATTTATATATATTTTTATATTTATATATGTATGCATTGACATATATAGGATACACAAAAATAATATGTGAAATCTTTCACAACAATATAATACGGGTAACAATGAGAAGTTAATTATTCATAATTAAATAGTTGATCATAATGTAAATGTTTAGTGTTATATTTTTGTGTGTATGCACTATTTTTTAATTAGATTATTAGATTCACATAAAAATTTAAAGAAATTTGTGAATAATTGTGTAAAATTAGAAATTAGCGAAGAAAGATTTAAAAAAAGAAGAAGAGAAATGTGTTTGGTTTGTTTTTTTATAGGTTTATTTTTTTATAAATCCTTTTTCTAAGTATTTTATTCTATCTAACCCATATTTTTTTTTGAATTTTCCATTAAATCCGGTTTAATGTAATATGACCAAATCATATTTTCTAATTTTTGCACATATTTCTATTTTGAAACTAATACATAACAATAGTTCAACATTTTATAGAGAAAATCTTTTCCTTATTCTATGGAGAAAATCTTTTCCTTATTCTAAGGAGAAAATCACTCTCACGTTCCATAAAGAAAATCTCAAATTATGAACTTTGAACCTTTTATAATTTGAAAATTTTAAAAATAAGGCAATAAAAAATCTGAATGAAAATCAAAATACAATGTGAATGTTCAAAGTAAACAACAAATATACAACTAACTTTTGAAAAAATAAAACACATACTAAAGTACAATGTGAATGTTCGCAATAAACAACAAACATACAACTAACCTTCTCAAAAATAAAATTCATACCAAAATACAATGTGAATGTTCACAATTTATAATTAACATACAACTAGCTTTAAAAAAATAACTCATACCAATGTAAACATTTACACTACAATGTGAAAACATAAAACAAAATTGAAAAGAGTGAAAATCGACTATTTCAGTTGTTCAATGGTAACAAAAATGATTGTTCAACTAATAAAGCATAGTAACAAAAATAACAAACATATAATTAACGTTCGAAAAAATAAAACTTATACCAAAATACGACGTGAATGTTCACAATTTACAATTAATATAATTTAAAAAAAAAAAAAAAAACTCATACCAATGTGAACATTCGCACTGCAATGTGAAAACATAAGATAAAATTGAAAAAAAATAAAAATCAACTATTTCGATTGTTCAATGGTAACAAAAAATGATTGTTCAACCAACAAGCATAGTAAAAAAAAAAAAAAACTTAAAAAAAATAGATACCAAAATACAATGTGAATGTTCACAATTAACATACAGCTAACATTAAAAAAACTAAATTCTTATCAACGTGAACATTCACAATGCAATTTGAAACAAAATTGGAAGGAAAAAAATGACTATTTCAATTGTTTATCTATATTTTAACACTTATTTCTCAAACTTTCAAATAATGTGAAATGTATATATTCACACTGATTGACAAAAAAATAGAAATAATGGCAACAATAGAATTAAAAATCCAAAAAAAAACTCAATCACACTCTAAAAACAAAAAAAAATATCATCCACATCCTCATCTTTATCATCATCTTTATCATTATCACTATCATTAACAATCTATGCAATTTCACTATTCCATCAATCCAAATCAAACCAAACTCACATTTGAAGAATATGTTTGTAACAAAATTGATTGAACATAAATAGAGTTTCAACTTACAATAATAGAGAAATATAGAGATTCAAACACAGAGCAACAATGGAGGAACACAGAACTTTGAACACAAAGTGACAATGGAGGAACACAAAACTTCACCGCAACAATGGAGGAACATGATATTATTTCACCACCATATATAAACTAGAGTTTCTAAGCCCTACCAAATAGAGAGTTTCGAAGCCCTAGCACAATGAAACAATGCCACAAATGTGAATGAAACTGATCAAAAAGAAAAACGTGAATAATGGTAACTACCAAAATAGAGGTAGCAATAAAAAGAAAATGTGTATATTATTTTTCTATATAATACATATCAACAATAGACATAAGGGTATAATAGTCCAACAAACAATATAAATCAGGAAAAAATGACCTCCTGGAATAAAAAGTAGGGGTGCTTGCGGTTCGGTTTTGAACGGTTCAGTTTGCAGTTTGGACCTGCTCGCATATGTGCAGTTTGGGAGAATTTGAACTGGCAATCGGCCACAGCGCGGGTTGTGGTTTGTGCAGATAGGGTTCACGAATGTGTGGGTGGTTGCGGGTAGTTTGCGGATTGGACTTTTTTTTAAAAAAATTTATTTTTGGGCCTTTTTTTTTCCCCCCGCTTTGTAAATATTTATTTTGGGTCATTTTCTCCCATTTTCTAAAAATGCTCAACATTAATAATTAATGAATTAAAACTTATAAAATTAAAAACAAAACGAAATCAAATTCCTAACACAAGCAAATCATTCAAAATCCTAAACTTTTAAATAAAATCATGAACTAATACAAGCACATCTTTCAAAATCCTAAACTAAATTATCAAAATCATTCACTACCCAACAATACAATTAAAGTAAAATCTTTCAAAATCCTAAACTTACCTAAAAGTAATTCTTCATTAACTTTTATATTCATTTAAAATACAATAATAAAATAACAGTAAATTGTTGTCAAACTTTATCCAATTCAAACCCATTAAATAAAATAAAAACATTTGCAAACTCGCAAACTTGATCATGAATCACATCCAACTTTCAAAAATTCCAATTCCATGCATATGTTTGATGAACCCTACACAAAGACAAACTGAAAAATATATAATTTAATCTTCGATATTCATAATTCCTTTGACAAAAAAAAGTGTGAAAGAATAAAGTAATGAAAAGATAAACAAATGTGTATAAATTGCATCTTAATATAGTAAGAAAAATGTGTTGAGTATATGAAACATTTATCAATGAGCAAATGGATATATTCCAGGTTAAAAAAAAAGTTTAAGTGCGGGCGGGTTCTTGCGTGTGCAGGTAAAACCCGCAACCCGTAATAATGCCATATTTCAAACCGTATCTGCCCGTATTGTGTCTACGAAATCGGCAATTTATATGCGGATTGGTTTGAGTTGGGCAGGTTGAGCGATTCGAATAACCCTATGCCCAGCCTAAATAAAAGTATAAATACATGAGACTAATTAGGTTATAATTTTTCTTAGTGGACTTATTTGGTTAGAACACCTCTAAATGGGATTTATCAATAAAACTTTTGTTTTGAATTTTTAAATTTTCATATTTTTTTGTCTTTGACACTAGTTTTTTAATAACCCTTTTATTTCATTTTTTTAGATTCACTTAATTTAATACTTTTTTATTTTTAATTTTACTTTTAGATTTAGATTCACTTAATACACTTAGAAAATAATTTGTTGGGTATTCTTTTTGAAAAAAAATATATTAATATTAAATAATAATAGTTGAAAAATATAACAATAAAAAATAATGCATGTTTGAATTTATAATTTTTTTTACCAATATTTTACCTTTTTAATTCTATTTAGATTATTAGATATTAGATTTTCATGTAAAAGTATAATTTAAATATAAAATATGAAGAAATTTCAGTATCTTTAATCACCAAAACTAAAAAAATATGAAAAAAAATAAAATCAAAGACTGAAAAACAAATTTAAAAAATAAAACCAATAAAAGTGATTTTTATTTAGAATTTTGATATCATATCTTAATTATTAAAGTACAATATAAAATATTACAATTAATAAAATATAATATAATATAAACAAAAATTCTTTTATTTTGTTATTTTTACACTAAAGGCCAAAACACTAACAAGATTTAACCCACTAAAAAGGTAAATGGTGTACCAAATAATATGATTTATTTTAGTCTTGACTTATTTGTTAGCTTATAATCTACGAAGAGCTATATATTTCATTACTTGGTGAGGAGTAGGGGTGGGCGCGAGTCGGTTGTGGCTACGGAACCTCCATCATCCGTTCGCCAGATTGGCGGATTGGAGAAAATCAATCCACATCCGTCCGCCAATCCAGCAAATGTGGATTGAGCAGATTGGCGGATGGATGCGAATCGGTTTGATGGTTTAAAATTTTATAAATTTTTAACATAATTCAACTTGTGTACTTCCTTTTTAAAAATAAAAAATAAAAAAAAATATTACAGTCATTGACTAAAAAAAGTATTACAATCACTGCATGCCTCATCTAAAAAAAGAAAGTTTAAAACTTTAGAATATTACAATTACTACATGCCTCATCCACATATTACAATCACTATACCTCATCCACATAAAATATTACAATATGTGCTTCTTAAAATATAAAAACAATTCAAACCACTAAAATCATGAACAAAGCAATAGTAGAGATTGTATGCCTCTGTATTGTAAATCTATATCTGTTTTTGAAAAAAAAAAAATCAGCTAGTATATATCATCTTTTTTATTTATTATTTTTAAAGTTAGATTTAAAAACTAAAAAATATATTCAAGTTGAAAACTCTTTTTTAACCGAACATATTCAATAGAATATTTGAACCCTTTCTCAATTGAAAATACAAACAGAATATCTAAACAAATTGAAAATACAAAGTTTCACAAATTACCAGGGGTGTTTGCGGTTTGGTGGTTCGGTTGCGGCCAAATGAACCTCAAATCCGCCATCCGTCCAAAACTAGACGGATTAGAAAAAATCAATCCGCAATTGTCCACTCGTCATCACGCATCTGTCCAAAATGCGGCGGATCGGTTCGGTTCGATCGGTTTCGGCGGATCGGTATATCCGCTGCTCACCCCTAGTGAGGAGTACTATTCCTTTTTTTATTTATTATTTTTATTGTTTATTATTTTTTTACAAAAAATAATTTCATATGTGAGATCCACTGTTCCCTCACATTTAACAATTAGGTAATATTTTGGTAAGGTTGAAATAAAAATAATAAAAGTGGTGAACAACAATTCCAAGGAAAGTAATATAGAAGAAAAACAAATAAAAATAATGAACCACCACATCTCTCATTGACTACGGAGTGTTTTAGGAAGATGGTTCAAAACTAATTTTTTGACTTTTTTTGATTTTTTTGTGTAAAAAAAATGAGAGATGATGTAACTCAAAATATGTTAAAATTTGGCTTTTGACTTTTAACCAACTTGCCAAATTGGCCCTACATCATGCTCTAGATTGGCCTTGTTTGGAAATAGACTATTTTAATAATTTTTTGACTTTTTACAAAAAAATATATAAAAAAAATAAAAAGAATGCTAGAAAATGGGCATTTGACACGGAACAATATACGACGATTTAAGTGTCGTTGCAAAAGCTTGCTTTTTGCGATGGTTTAAGTGCTGTCACGAAATTTATTGTTTTTGCGACGGAAAAAGTTAGCCTGTGGCAAAAAGTAAGGTTATATGTGACGGAAAGTTAAACGTGGCAAAATTTTTCTGGTTTTAATTTTTTTTTCTTTTTTGTGACGCTCTTTTGGCTATCCGTCGCAAAATATTTTTTTTTCTCTTTCATTCGTGACGGGCCTTAATATCGTCACAAATAGTAATTCCAAAATTCGCGCCAAAACCCCCGCTCACTCTCCCTCTTTCCCGATATTCCCAAATTCTCTGTTATCTCTTCGAATAATAAAAAAAGAAAAAAAAAAATCCTTCAATATTGTACCCTAATCTCACTGCTCTCTCCCTCCCTCTCACCCAGTCGTCACTCTAGCGGCAACAACAGCATCTAAGTAACCCTCTTCTTTACTTTCGCTCTTGCTCACGCAGATCTTTCCTCTCACCCAGTCGTCACTTTGTCTCTCGCTCTTGCTCGCGCAGTGGCAACAACAGTGTCTGTAGCAGTTCCGACAACAGCATCTGTAGCACCGTCTCTCTTGTAGTGGCAACAACAGCGTCACTCTAGTTCTCCCTCTGGCGTCCAAGTACAGCCTTCCTTTGCTTTTCTCAGCTCTCCTCTGGTCTTCCACCGTTTGTTTTTCCCTGCTCATCAATTCATTGAAACTCTTTTGATTAAGAATAAAACAATTCATCACAATAACAATCAAGAATTTCATCATTGATTTTGTGTTGGTGTGTGTTTGATTTGTGCGAAAATTGGATGTGTGTATATATATATATTATATGTGTGATTCTTGATCAAAATCACAACTTAAAGATGTGGTTAACCCCAATTTGTGTAGAATAGTGGGGTATTTTCATTCGGGTGCATGCCAATTCTCCGGAAGAAAAAGACTGAGTTACGTTAATTCAATGACGAGTTCACAAATTATTTCAAAAACTGTGACAGTTGATTCTAATTTGATAAACTAAACTAAAACTAAAATTAAATTAAACAAAATTAAAGTGTTATTCAAGGGTTGAAAGGAATCTAGGGCTTTAAACCTTCCCTAATTTTGTATGACCTATATCAACTTTGACAATCAATTAATTAATAGAGTGCCGCTATGTAGCTCGAAATGTGATGGCTCGAAATGGCTCGAATTTAGTTTTGTACTCAACTTGCTGCTACTGTGCAATACACCCACACTTTTCATTTCAAAAACGAACCAAAAAAAAAGAAAAAAAGAATAGAGCAGAGAGTAGAGAGAGAGGAGCACTGTGTCTTCGTAAAACCTAGTGGAACCTTTTTTGTGTTCCGCCGCTGCTGCTGTTTGATTGGAGTGGAAAAGGAGGAGCTTTGTGTGCCACTGCTTGATCGGAGTCTTCACTGACTTAAGATATTTTATTTCCCCTTGTGTCATTGCTCTTCCATTGCTCTATCCATTGTGGCTGCCATGGCTAGTAACTACTGTTAAAACTGGTACTATCATCAAACTAATTAAGATGATGGTGAAAACTAGAGTTACCCTCCAAAAAAAATTAACACATTGAGCATTATTTAAGCCTTTGATTCTGATCTGTCCATGGCAACTGATGGTGAAAACTATGGCCACTGTCGCCACTGCGTAAGATTAGCACATTAATGGTGAAAAATTAGCACATGACCATTATTAGCACATTGATGGTGAAAAATTAGCACATGACCATTATTAGCACGTTGATGGTGAAAAATTAGCACACTGATGATGAAAAATTAGCACATGACCATTATTTCTGATCTGTCCATGACCACTACGTAAGATGATGGTGATTACTTGAGCCTTTGTTTCATATTCATTCTCTACTATTATTTATAAAAATAAAAATAAAAAAAGCACCAGTTTTGTCTGCTATGGTGAATTGATTCCAAATGGTAAACTAATTCCATTTTTTTTTTTTAATGAAAACAACTTTTTTAGGAAACATCAAACAGTTAAGTGTTCAATTTTTCAAATACTTTTTTTGCACAAAAATTAAAATCAGTAGAGAGAGACGTGAGAGTGATGAGAGTATTTCAATCCTTTTTTTGTTTCGAATGTAGTAGAAGAGAGGAGGAGAGGAAAGCCAAACACAAAAAAAACAAAAGACATAGAGAGGAGAGAGAAAACTATAGTTTCGAGCTACGGAGCATTTTCGTAATTAATATGACCATGACCCAAGCCTAATGGTGTCATCAAGAGAACTACTGTAATGTTAACAATTTGATAAAGCAATTTACACGGTACTTTTCAGTCTTTGATCTCTTGTGCACACAATTACATGTACATAACTTAACAACCATAACAATCTTATCTCAACAGAAAATATAATCTAATGCTTATCTAAATAATAATCGTATATTTAAAATTACAGAAATTAAATATATTAAAAAAATAATCCCAATTCAATAAATATTGCCTCAAATTCATATAATTGTCATATTAATAATCAATTCCAAGATTGAATACAAAAATCAATGTTACTTAGCTACGGTTCATTTATATTTATTAATTCATAAAATAAATGACTAGCTACGTATGGTTGAAGAAGAATCCACAATCTTCATTGAAATCTCCACGTTTGAAGCTCTTGAAATCTCTTCTCCTTACTCCGTATATGTATATGTATATATATTGTGCAATTGAGATTTTTTGGCAATGGTTTAGCTTATCTCTATTTTTTCTTTTCGTTTTTAACATGAAACACTCAAACTCACACCAGAACACTGACAATAGACAACACCAATTATCAATTACATGGCATATATATGTAATATATAACTTTTTTAAGTACATATTTGTCACAGTTTTGATTTTTAAAAAATCACAATATTGATTTTAGTTACCTGAAAAGCCATCTTATTTACTACTAGAAATTTGCATGTTTTTTCTTTGAGCTTGTCAGATGTGGACCAATCTAGATAATGAAGGTTCTAGGATTAGCAGCTGCACATAATTACCCTTTTGTCATTGTCCCTATTTCATTGAACACTTCTATATTTTATCTGAATTCAATTATAAGCAGAGACTTGGAGAATAAGCTGGCAAATTCTGACTGGTGAAGTCGGAGATAGATGCCTTTTACTTCATGGAAAGGTCATCACAATGAAATTCTGTAGTGACTTGGTATTGTTATACCAATAGCTTGCTAGAGTGGTCATATTTCTAATAAAGTTAGTCAGAAATACTTGTAAACTTATAATAGTGCTGTGAACTATCAATAGAGAAATTAAAATCACAATCAAATAATTGGTTACAGTTCATCATAAAATTGCATATTTGGGAAGTTATATACTTCTTATCACATTTTCTTATTGTTTTGCCATGTTGGGGGTCAACCCTTGAAAATATGTTAGGAGGAGTTGTAGAACAGTTTGCTTTGCTGAGTGGTATACTGTCCTTGTGTTTGTGTGAGTGGATGATGGTGATTTTATGAGCATTAGTAATTTAATGGCACAATGGTGCTGTTAGTTTTCTTATGGAGAGTTAATGGAGGTAAATTGAATGTTTGGTGTTGGACACATGGCAGTAGAGAGACACTGGGACAGGAAAATGGGACACGGAATTGGGACAGGTGATCCCGTGCCATATTAGAAGACTAAATACTATATTTACAATTAAAACTATCAATGTGAGATTAGGGGTTGGTAAGAATGAAAGGAGTTTGTTTTGTGTAGTGGGCATCAGTTGAATGAAAGGAGTTTGTTTTGTGAGATAACAAATATTTATATCTGTAATTATGAATGAATCACATCTATATATTTTATATTGAGAACTTTCTATGTTTTTTTTTTTTGTGTGTGGTGAAAGTGAGTTATAACCACCAACCAATGTGAATCACCATCTCTTTTCAAATATAATTTTTTAAACGGCCTTATTAATAAGTGTTCTTAACATTTAAATTATAAAAAATATAATATTTGAAAGATACGATTTCAATAGTTTTTCATTGATTTTAAAAGTTATTTACATTTTTATTTATTTCTAAAATAATTTTGCGAAGAATTCTAATATAAATAATGTTCTGTTAGGATTTAAGGTTTGTGACTTTGAATATTTGTACAATAGTAACCTAATCACCTTGAGATAAGGAATGTTGTTAATGTGAATCACCTTCTTCCATATAGGAGAGTATATCTCTTGTTTAACCAAGTATTAAAAGCTTGTTTGTCCTGTTCTAGCCAGGAACTGGATTTAAGATGGCTACGATTATTTATTTGGTAGTTATACATTGTTAATTTTTACATTTTGACAAAAATTTATTTGTTGCAATCTTATAAAATGAAGTGAAATTTTCACTATATGTATGAATCGGAGATGATCAAGATCTATGATGACCTAACTATATGTATGAAATTTTTACATTTTGATAAAAATTTATTTGTTTCCACGCTGGTTTTTCAATCACGGTTTAGTGTTGATTCTATATGTGGCTCAAAAGATGAAATTATATACCAAAGAAATAATCAAAATTAAAGAAACCACAAAAAGAGTACGCAAAAGCCATTTTACCAAGACAACTCGATACTCACCATTTTACCAAGCCATGATACTGTTTTAGCTAATCATAATGTGTGTTTTGTTCGTCGATTATTATATGATTGTATGATATTTGGTAATGTTTTTTCTATACTTATTAGTTACTCATTTAATTTCTGTTGAGACTCAATTCATTTTAATGTATTCTAATGTATAAAATATTAGAATTGTTGTTATGGTTAATTAATATGCATGTTCAGGTGTACAAAATATATATTTAGGAGAAGTAAACAAAATGGACAAGAGTTGGATTGATTTGCCAAATAGGATGTCGAGAGAATACATGAATGGGATCGATCAATTTCTAGTGTTTGCATACACCAATAGGGCTACAAGTTCGATGATTTGTTGTCCATGTAGGAAATGCGAGAATCGCTATCATCTTGTCCGAGATAGTGTGTAAGAGCACTTGATTTCAAATGGCTTTCTAAACAAATACAAACATTGGATTAATCATGGAGAGTCGTATACTTCTGTGCATGGTAACCGAGATAATGAAGCCTTAGTGAATGAAAACATTAGGGATGATATGGTCGGAGTGATACATGATGTTACTGGTATTCCGCTTCCTAGTACAAGTGATGTAGGTGATGAACCACAGGCACCAACTAATCCTAATGTAGCAGAACCACTTGTAACTGATCCGCAGTTAGGTCCAGATGTAGAGACTGCAAATTATTTTAAACTTTTAGTGGATGCTCAGAGTGAATTGTATCCGGGTTGTCAGAAGTTCACATCTTTGTCGTTTATTGTTCGACTTTTGCATATGAAGGTGCTAAATCAGTGGAGTGACACTTCTGTTACCATGTTACTTGAGTTGTTGAATGAAGCTTTCCCTAAGAGTGCAAAACTTCCTGATTCTTACTATAAAGCTCAAAAAATCACTACAGATTTGGGCTTCACATATGAAACGTGGGATGCATGCCCCAATAGTTGTATGTTGTTCCGAAATGAATACATCAATCTTGTTGAATGTGTCATATGCAAAAGTTCTAGGTGGAAACAAAATGGAGCTAATAGTTCAAATGTTCCTCATAGAGGCAATAAACGGATACTCTCTAAACAGATGAGGTATTTCCCTTTGAAGCAAAGATTGCAGAGGTTGTTTATGTCATCGAAAATAGCCAAGCTTATGAGATGGCATGCAGAGGAACGACAAGATGATGGTGTCTTAAGACATCTTGCAGACTCCCTTGCATGGAAAGATTTTGACTGTCGAAATATTGACTTTGTGGATAATTGTCGAAGTATAAGGCTTGGGTTAGCATATGATGGTTTTAACCCATTCAGATCGATGAACATAGTTTATAGCACCTGGCCTGTTGTTCTCATTCCATATAACTTACCGCCATGGATGTGCATGAAACAACCATTTTTGATTTTGTCTACACTTATCGATGGCCCAAAAAGACCTGGTGACAAAATTGATGTGTATATGTAACCATTGATTAAGGAGTTGAAGGAACTATGGACTGACAGTGTCTCTACATTTGATGCATCAACAAATCAAATGTTTCAAATGCATGCAGCTTTGTTATGGACAATTAGTGATTTTCCAGCATATGCGAACTTGTTAGGATGGAGCACAAAAGGAGAATATGTATGTCCATGTTGCAATAAGGAAGCTAGATCGTGCTGGTTGAAACATGGTAGGAAACATTCATATTTAGGTCATTGCAGATTCCTACCTAGTGGTCATAAATTTCGAAAGGATAAAGTATCATTTGATGGTACTCGGGAATTGAGTCTCAAACCAAGATTGTTGTCTGGATCAGAGATTTTGCTACAAGTAGAATCTGAGGGTATCTTAACCCAATACAGGTTGGATGACCTTAAAGAGAGGCATAGGAGACAAGTGGAAAGGGAGAAAGCTGGACCTCGCACTCATGGTTGGAAAAAAAGGAGTATATTTTTTGAACTGCCATATTGGGAGCACAATCTAATAAGACATAACCTTGATGTGATGCATATAGAGAAGAATGTGTGTGACAATGTATTGTGGACAATACTGGGGGTTGCAGGAAAATCCAAGGATAATGTCAATGCTCGGCACGATCTGCAAGAAATGAATATTAGAAAACCCCTACACTTGCAGTCAAGAGGGACGAATAAAGCTTATTTGCCACCAGCACAATTCACAATGACCAAGGATGAGAAATATTTGTTCTTGCAAATGCTTAAGGAAGTTAGAGTTCTTGATGGGTATTCATCCAATATCTCTCGTCGTGAATGGTTACAGGATAGAGGCATTTCGGGTCTAAAGAGCCACGATAGTCATATTCTGATGCAACAACTTATTCCTTTGGGTGTACGAGGATTGTTGCCTAAGAATGTTGCTCAAGCCTTGATTGAATTGAGTAATTTCTTCAGACAATTGTGTTCCAAAGTAAATCGTCAAACGGATCTAGGATATATCCAAGGTCGTATAGCACTAACACTTTGTCATTTGGGGAAAATATTTCCACCAGCTTTTTTTGATATAATGGAGCATCTGCCTATACACCTAGGTGATGAAGCATTGGTGGCTGGAGCGATTCAATTTCGATGGATGTATCCAATTGAGAGATATCTTCTTACTTTAAAGCAATATGTGTGTAATCGGGCTCATCCAGAAGGTTCAATGGCTAAAGGTTATCTTGTGGAAGAATGCATGAATTTTTGCGCTCAATATCTGAATGATGTGGAAACTAAATTGAATCGGCGTGTAAGGAACTACAATGGTGCGGATAATATGGGTCATGCTGTTGGTGAAACCATAACTTTCAACCTTGGTCATACTTCTTATGTACAGTGTCATTGATATATCTTGTTCAATACGAGAGCAGTTGAACCATTCCTAAAGTAGGTACCTCTTACTCAATATTTGCCAAGTTTTGTTTTTTTATTACATTTCAAATATTAATTTGTAATTGATAATTTTTCAACGTATATAGGAAACACCTTGAAGTACTTAAGATGAAAATGCCTCATGCTGATGATCATTAACTCCAAAGTGAACATTTCAAAACTTTTCACACTTGGTTTAAAGAACACGTATGTATGGACAAATCTAGCTATATATTACAACTTAGGTCGATTTGCGTTTTGAATTTGCTTTCATGTTTTAAATAGGTTCACACTTTGCAAAGGACTGATAACGCCACATTTTCTGAAGAGATTCATACATTGGCAAATGGTCCTCATAACGGAGCAAGAAGGTTCACCGGTTACATAACTAATGGGTTCCGTTTTCGGGTCAAGGCTATAGATGACCGTCGAGCCAGTCAAAATTCTGGTGTAGCTTTTAAAGCAGATACTATCAGTTATGCTAGCCGGAAGGACAAAAATCCTCGTGTGGGGGCTATGTACTATTATGGACAAGTGACAGATATCATTGAAATCCGGTACACCAATGCAATGAAGTATGTATTGTTCAAGTGTGACTGGATTGACAATGTTCGGGGGAAGAAAGAAGATAATTTCAAGTTCACGTTGATTAACTTCAACCATTCGTTGTATCGAGATGATCAAATCACCAATGAACCTTTCATCTTGGCATCCCAAGCTAAGCAAGTTTGGTATGTTGCAGACCCTATAGAATCAGATTGGCAAGTGGTTGTGAAGATGTCTCAAAGGGGTTTATTTGATATGTATTCTACTGATCCAGAAACTAAGCCATATATGAGTCAACAATTAGAAGAAAATATAATGGTTCATGATAAAGAAGTTGGCTGGGTGAGGGAAGTCGCAGAAGGAGAAACTGTTGATGTTGAAATGAGAGAGGATTATGATATTTTGTAATAATTGTTGGGATTCTATAATAACACAGTAAATTGTCATACTTTAATGACCTACATATTTGGGCATGTTACTTTATTTAACAATTTTATGTGCTTCCAATTTATTTATTATGTTTGTATTGTATTTACATTATTAACTCCAAACTATTCCCTATATTTTCAATTGTATTTCTTACAGATTGTTATGGCATGGAAGAGGAAGCTTAATCATCCCTCTCGTACTATGGCTGATGTTTTGTGTATGCAGACACAATCACCACTACCATCACAACCACCGATACAGCCACCACCACCATCACACCCACCGATACAGCCACCACCACCATCACAGCGACCGATACATCCACCATCATCATCACAATTGTCTCGACCAACGTCGTCTTCACAGGCCACCACAGGCATACAAATTTGTTATGTACTTAAATTATATTAATTAAATTATTTCATTTTCACTATACATAAACTTCCTAATTTCATATGCTAGGATTGACGACTTCTTTATATCCCACCTCAGGTACAGGTTTGCTTTCATGTATTTAATTTATGCTTTAATTTATATGTTGTTTATTATATTCTTACATAATTTGTTTATTCTTATAATGTGTTCCAAATCTAGCGACCGATTCACAAACCAACTCAGGTATGACAAATGGTTATGTATCTAATTACATTAATTCAACTACAAGTTATTTATTATCAATTTCTGTAATATGTGTTTTTTTTTTTTTTCCATTATTCCTCACATGCCCTATAGTTTCTTTATCTTCCACTTAAGGTCGAGGATCTACGAAAGGCATTAAAGATTGAGGTACAGGCAAGAAGTTGGCCATTGATTTTGATGCCGACTTCAATCCTATGAGAGATAATCAGTCTAAGTTAACTAGCCAACTTGGGTACATGATACGTAATGGGAACATATTGGTTATTGGAAGACAAGATCAAGAATAAGTATTTTAAGCCTAACAAGGATCATCCTAATATTAAAGACATGGTGCCTCCGCAAATTGTTCCAGAACAGTGGTATGATCTTGTTGATTATTGGAAGACTAAGAAAGTAAAGGTATATAAAATAAGTTAATTACAAAGCACATAACTTTAGAAAAATTAATAACTTTGTATACTTGCGACTTACATTTATGGAAACTTTATAGGACATTGCAGTTCACAATGCTGGAAGTCGTTCCTTTCATTATATTAATCATACGACAGGATGTACTTCATTCACTCAGATTCGAAGGAAGGTATATATTATTTAGGTAGATATCAATATGCATGTAAATTACTTAGAAAATAATTAATTTTTGAATTTTCAAATGATTGCTAAAGGGTTGCCTACGGATAAAATGAGTGTTTGGAAATATACACGCAATCAAACTGACACTGATGTCAAGCAGACCATGGTATTTTCAAATCCTTAAATTTGTATTTATATTTGATTTTGTTTGAACTATCTAATTATGTATATATACTTGTTATTTTAATTTATAAGATGAGTTTGAGCGCCAACTATCCATATTGCCTGAAGATTACCGCACTACTAAAGATGCTCGAGATAGTGTTTTCCACAACGTGGTCGGTGAAGATGGGCATGGATATTGTCGTACTTATGGCAAGGATATGCTTTGGAGCATGGTGTGTGGAGATAAATCTAAGTCATCACAATCAGGATCTCAGTCATCGACTGTTGCTGAGATCACTAAGCAGGTTCGTATGGAGTTGAGACAAGAGCTGAGGGATGAGATTAGAGAGGAATTGAGGGAGGAGATGTGAGCAGAGCTTTCGACCCAGATACAATAAATGAAAGCTGAAATGTTGGCTATTGTGTCCCACGAAGGGAGTACAAATCACAACAAACAGGTTTGCTGTAAATAAATGTTTTATAAATATCTAATTGTAGCACAATTGTATCATTGAATATAAATACGATTAACAAGGAATATCACGAATATCATAGGTACCGGATGCATTGAGTGGCCACCGTGAACCTACGGATTATGAGGCCAATGAGAACCCATATACATCACCACCAGATGATAAGGTGAAATTTCAAACAATTTGACAACTTGTCATTTGTGAAAACTTGTCGTTTAGTAACTTTTTTTAACATCAAACCTCCTCGAATATCTTCATGTTATAGGGCCTCTGTGTTGATTCCCTTTGTTTTTGCTCACTATGTGCCCAAATTTGCCTTCATTCTACTACACACTGAAAGCTTCACATAGATAATAATTTGGTGCAACCATATATCAGTTTATGAAACTTGACACGCACAACATACTAGGCAAACATGACTTGTAGGAGAAGACAGGGCTCAAAACCGATTCCCGATTTTGAATCTAGAGCCTAATTTTCGTTTATGAAAACTAATTACTTAATAACTATTTTTCAAACCGATTGACACACTAAAATGCTCAAACAGATTCGGATGTCAACGAAACTTGACACGCACAACATACTAGGCATACATGACTTGTATGAGAAGATGGAACTCAAAACCGATCCCCGATTTTGAATCCAGAGCCTAATTTCCGTTTATGAAAACTTATTATTTAGGTAGCGTTTGGTAACATTTACGTTTTTTGTTTATGTTTACAAAAATTTCATAAACTGATTTTTGTTTATTTTTAGAAAAACATAAATTACAAACACGTTTGGCTTTAACAAAATGTTTAAAGAAATTGAAAAACATAAACTAAAAAATATGTTTGTTCAAGCCTAAAATATTTATATTTTTTTTTATTACTTATGAAAATAGGATCACACACATTATAATTGAAAAAAAATAATTTTAAAAAATAATTGAAAAAATATTTAATTGGAAAAAAAATTAGTTTGAAAAAAAATTAATTGAAAAAAAAAGATTAATTGAAAAAAAAACTAATTGAAAAAAAATAATTGAAAAAAAATTATTTGAAAAAAAAAATTGAAAACTGAAAACGTAAACTCATTTTTTGAGTTTACATTTTTTCCTCAAATTTATAAACTGAGACAACCATTTATAAACAAAAAAAAAATTATCAAACAAGTTTTTATGACAGTATTTTAAATTTTTGTAAATATAAACCGAAAACTGAAAACGAAATGGTTACCAAACAGACCCTTAATAACTCTTTTTCAAATCGATTGACACACTAAAATGCTCAAACAGGTTCGGATGTCAACGAAACTTGACACGTACAACATACTAGGCACACATGACTTATAGGAGAAGACAAAACTCGAAACCGATTCCCGGTTTTGAATCTGGAGCATAATTTCCGTTTATGAAAACTTATTCTTTACAAACTCTTTTTCGAACCGGTTGACATACTAAAATGCTCAAACGAGCTCAGATGTCACCGAAACTTGACAAGCACAACATACTAGGCACACATGACTTGTAGGAGAAGACAGAACTCGAAACCGATTTCCAGTTTCGAATCTAGAGCCTTCTTTCCGTTTATCAAAACTTATTCTTTAAAAACTCTTTTCCGAACCAGATGACATACTAAAATGCTCAAACAGACTCGGATGTTAACGAAACTTGACATGCACAACAAAGTAGGCACACATGACTTATAGGAGAAGATGGGACTCAAAACCCATTCTCGGATTTAAATGTAGAGCCTAATTTCCGTTTATGAAAACTTATTACTTAATAACTCTTTTTCAAACACATAAACCCATGCCATGCACAACATAAACACATAAAGCCTTGACCTCTATCATGCTTGATCAAGAGAGTCGGCGACCGAGAATTGAGGCACGTTTTATCACTTCAAGTATGAAACGTCCCTCGTTCCTCGTGTTTAGACTAACACCTAATCCAAACAAATGCAAAGCAACTTAAGCATGCTAAACACAATGTAAAGCATGCATACACAACGCAATGCAACAACATAGCATACTCAATGCAATGAATAACATGGGATACACAATGCAAAGAACAACATGCAAACAATATGGCATACACAATGCTAAGAACAACATGGCATACTCAATGCAATGTGACATAAGCATGCATGATGCAAAGAACATGGCATACACAATGCAATGAACATGAGCATGCATAATGCAAAGAACATGGCATACACAATGCAATGAACATGAGCATGCTAACAACATGCAAACAAATATGCTAAGTGGACTTAAACTGAATGTGGGCAGACCTCAGCCATGCCCAAATCAGTGGCCATAGTGATGAAGCTAAGGCATGAAGATCAAGACAAACATACTCAATGCAATGGCCCATCAACTAGGCATAAGAGCACAACTCTCAAGAGTGCTCAAAGAGTGACAAATGTGGAAGTGTAACAACACAATAAGCTCTGAAATTGGGTATGAAATGATGCCAAATCACTCAAACAATACAAGTATAGCATGCAAAAGTCCTTAAGCATTAAAGTTAGCAAAGAGGACTACAAAGGGGGCATGCAATACATGGTACAAAGGCATGAACCAATCATGGAAAGGGCATAAGGCATGATGCATACAAGGCCAAAAGGGAAGATTGCACTACAACTACCAAGACCAAGCATGAGATGGCTTCGCCAACAAAAATTAGAGTTATATCATGCAAAATAACCCAAAACACATTGAAATGATGGCTCGCAAGCTTAGGCATGAAGGCATACGCAATGGCTCATGTTTAAGGCATAAAGGACCAACCCTTCAAAACATGGAATAAGTGACAAATGTGAGTGCATGAACATGAAACATGAACTGAAATCACATAACAAATGATGTCAAATCATGAAAATAGTCCAAGTAATGCAAGCTAGTGGACTTAATACACAAAGCTAACAAGCTAGAATGCATTATGGCTATACAAAACATGGCATGCATGACCAAAACAACACAAATTAGAGCTAGAGCATGCTAAAACATGGACAAAAGCTTCTTAGAGTTAAGCCAAAATCATGTTAGAATAACAGTCTAAAGCATGATACACATTAGGCTAGTTCATGGAATTGCACTACAAGTGCATGGAGCATGCAAGGGGCTATCAAAACAAACCTTAACAGAGGTATATCATGGCAAAAAAACACCAAGAACATGCTGAGATGGACTCAAAGCAAGCTAGAAAGACATGCTATTTCATAAAGCATACAAAGCTAGTTTGCAAAATTTACACTACAAGTGTATAAGGCATGCATGAGGTGACAAAACCAAGTCAAAACAGTGGTATGCCATGCTCAAATAAGGCCTAAAATAGGCTGAGATGTGGCCAACACAAGCTTAACAAACATACTCAAACATGAGGCAAATGAAGCAAGCATTCAAGAACACAAGGAGAGGGGATGACCCTCTCCTATTTGGGACCTCAAAACACCATTTCCACTACTGAAATTCCTCTGAGTTTCAGTATTGAGAAGGTCAAAACAAGGTGGTCCCAATAGCTTAAAAAGATAGCACAAGAACAAGGCCAAACAAGGCCTAAGAGGGGGTAGACCACCCCCAATACAAAAGAGACCTTAAACAAACATGCTAAGGACTAAAAATCAAAACTTTTTGTAGTTTAAAGTTAAGCCTAAAACAACATGCAAGTAGGGCCAAATGCTTAAGCAAAAATAAGGGTTTAAGAGGTTAGTTTCTCACCCTTGTAGAACAACTCTAGAGCAACAACTCCAGCAGCTTTTTCTGATCAAAACTAGTCCAAAAACTTCAAAAACAACTTCAAGGGACCTCAGCTCCAAGAGTATGGTGTTTCACTATGTGTTTGTGTGTTAAAGTGTGATAAAAAGGCACTTTTGAAGCACAAATGTGAAACAAAGAGAAAGATAGAGACAAATGTGTATCTATATCTCTCAAGCACAAAATTCTGAACCTGGAGGAGAAGGGGGGAGGTTCTCTTATATAGAGAACCAAGCCTTAAGCTTGTTGAGGAAGCTAAGGGCTCAAAGCCATCCCTCCATACACGTGTATGGAGGATGGTTTTTGTGCCCTCCAGCTGTGACAGCTGGAGAGAAAATATCTCTAGGAAGCTGGTGAAAAGCTGCCGACCACTTGAAGTGGTCGGCCAGCTACTTACATTGGTTGGCCGACCAATGGAAGTGGTCGGCCAGGGTCAAAAGTGGTCGGCCACAGGGGAGAGGTGGTCTGCAACATGAGACCAAGGTGGTGGTGTGGTGGCCGAACAGAAAAGGTGGCTCACAGACCAAGAAAACCAGCTGGCCGACCAGAAAACTAGCTGGCAGGAAGGAAAGTGGTCTCCAAGGGGAAGAACTGGTCTCCCACCCTTGTACCACCTTCCAAACAAGGAAAACAAGGTTTGTACCAAAAACAAACCAAAAAGGATGCAAGACGAAAGTCCGGGAGGCAAGGCGCGCAGCCGAAAGCCCCAAAAACTAGTCTACCGACATCAAAAGTGGTCTACGACCACAAAAAGTGGTCTCCCGGACCACAGAGTCCCTCTAAGGCAGAGGCAACAAGGCGTGGTTCAAAAACCAAGCCAAACAGAGAACGTTAAGCGGTCCAGAGACAAGGCGCGCGGTCGAAGGCTCCGAAAACCGGAAACTAGTCTCCAAGCAGGAAAAGTGGTCTACGACCACAAAAGGGTGGTCTACAAGACCACCCCCTCCCTCCAGGGAAGAGAAACAAGGCTTGGTCCACAAACCGAGCCAAAGCACAAAGAGTTTAGAGGCCCGGAGGTAAGGCACTCAGCCAAAAACTCCGGAAACTCGAAACGAGCACAACATGCACAATCACCGAGCGCTCAATCGATGACATCTGAGTCTTAAGGTCGGTCAAAAATGGGGTGTCTATAGGTAGATTAGGACATGTTAATTATGGATCTTTGCGAAGATTAATTAATATGGAATGTTTACCTAAATTTGACATTGATTCAAATCATAAATGTAAAATTCGCGTTGAGGCAAAATTATCCAAAACTCCTTTTCATTCAATTGAAAGAAGTTTGGAACCACTTGAATTAATTCATAATGACATTTGTGATTTTAAATCAATTCAAACAAGAGTTGGGAAAAAATATTTTATCACTTTTATAGATGACTATACTAGATATAGTTATGTTTATTTAATTCGAACCAAGCATGAAGCTTTGGAAACTTTCATTCAATATAAGAATGAAGTTGAAAATCAACTTGGTAAGAAAATCAAAAAACTAAGAAGTGATAGAGGCGGTGAATATGAATCACCTCTTGGTGAGTTCTGTAAAGAACATGGAATAATTCATCAAACCACTGCTCCTTACTCACCTCAGCAAAACGGAATTCCTGAAAGGAAAAATAGGACTTTAAAAGAAATGATGAATGCCATGTGTAGACACCCCATTTTTGACCGTCCTCAAGACTTGGATGTTCTCGCAGGTACATCCAGTGATGAGTCTGATTGCTCGTCGAGCGCTCGAACTTCGCAGCAGAATGCTCCAGGTTTGATCTTTCCAAACCCTGTTTTCATTATGTCTCATATTTGGACCATGTGTTGGTCTTTTCAGAGTGATGTTCTTGATGGCCTGTCGGCCATCACTGAGGGCTGCCGGCCATGCATCTTGGTCTGTCGGCCATTGATGAGGCCTGTCGGCCATCAATGAAGCCCTGCCGGCCACCAATGCATCAATAGATATTTTTGTAGATATTTTGACAACTGTTTGCACAAATGAGCCCATCTGCTTGCACGTGGGTAGCTGGATCTCTTCAATAAGCCTTTGTATCTTCTATATATAGAGCTCATCTATATGCATGCAAAGGGTTACAAAGTTTGAGCTGAGTTATATTTCTCTCTCTCTCTTACTCTAGAATCCTCTCTCTCTATATTTTGTGCTTGAAAGTGTGCTTTCTCTACATATTTGCACTAGATCTCTCTCTTTCTCTACATCTTGGAGTGTTTTTGGCTCAGAAGTTTGGCTATTTGCTTGCTGTTTTGTTGCTGTGCTTTAAGGGTAAGGATTTCACCCTTTTAAGCTTTGTTTTAGTTCATTGCTTTGCCACCTTTGTATGCTACTTTGAAGCTGGTTTTAGCCTCCAAAAAGTTCTATTTTTAAGGTCTTAACATGTTGGTCTGAGCTTTGTTTGGTTAGGGGGTAGTTCCCTTTGTTTGCTCTTTGGCTTGTAAAGCCTTTTGAGCCACCTTTCTTAGCTTTTGTAACATCCTTTGTTTGGCCTTTCTACCACTGAAACTCAGAGGTTAGAAAGTTGGTTTTGAGGACCAAAATAGGAGGGGGTGGTCCCCCCCTCCCATATCTTGTTTGCATGTGTTGATGGCCTACTAGTTGAGCATGTTTTTCTACCAACTCTTGGCCTGATCTCAGCATGTTTTTGGCCTTATTTTAACATGTTATAACTTTGTTTTTGGTGTGTTGGAGCACCTCTTGTTTGCTTCTTACACTTGTAGTGTAATTTTGCTCACTAGCCTAACATGCCTAATGAGTTAGCCTATCATTCTAGCTTGTGTTAGCTCAACTCCAGCACATTTTTGTTACAGATTTAGCATGCTTTAGCTCTATTTTGGGTGGTCTTGATCATATGAGACTTGTTTTTCATAGCTATAGTGCAAAGGCCTTCACTAGCTTTGTGTTTAAAGGCTCCTAACATGTTTTGCATGAGATGATTGCATGAGATAGCATCATTTTACACATGTTTTCAGTGCATATACCTCTGTCATACTCTTACATACTTCGCTTTTTCATTGCTTTTGAGGGTTGTGTATTATGCCTTGCTTATGGGCTAACATGTGTGCATATTCTCTTAGTCTTTTGAGCTTCTATCTCAGCATGT
Organism: Camellia japonica; assembly: GCA_030407325.1. NCBI lineage: Eukaryota > Viridiplantae > Streptophyta > Magnoliopsida > Ericales > Theaceae > Camellia > Camellia japonica. The sequence continues at coordinate 186,130,170 of JAPPVO010000016.1, read as the reverse complement.
TTAGACCATTATTTTGGCATGTTTGAGGTCTGTCTAAGGCTGGTTTGGCCATTTGAGTTTGATGTTGCATGGTTCTAGTGTAAAGCTCTTCACTAGTTTTAATGCTTAAGTCTCCTAACATGTAGTACATGAGTTGTTTGCATGTTAGAGTCTTGTTTTTCATGCCATATTAGCGCTGAAATTTCTGTCATCTCCCTCATTTCTTCACTTTTGATTTGTTTTGAGGGTTGGTTGGTCTTAAAGTTGTGCTTAAGCTTGAGATTGAGGCTTGTGCTTAAATGGCTTTAACCCTCTTTTGAGGGGTCCTCCTAATCAAAGGCATGGTCTCTCTCATGTCTTAAGTCCTCTTTTAATTGACCTCTCACTTATTAGAGGACTTTCATATTTGGACAAATCAATTAAGGAATGGCTTGGTAACTTAAAATGTGTAAACATGAATTGAATCAAGTAAAACATGCCAAGATAAGCATTGTTGTTTGCATTGTATTGTGTTCAATCGGACATTATATTGAACACAAGGAAGATTGGACCATTTCATACTCAAAGTGATGAAAATTTGCCAATCTCCTTTGTCTCCATTGCCCTTGATCATGCATGATAAGATAGTGGTCCTTGAGTCTTGTGTTTGTGCATTTATTGATTGTGTACAAGTTAGATCTTTGGCCATCATGCATTCAAAATGCTTGATTGATGGTTTGGGATCCAATGGTGCCTCTCCCTTGATGTTTTGAGATGATAAGGAGTGGCATAGTACAAACATACCCTTGGGAGACCCTCCATTTTTCCTCTGTTTGAGCTATGTTGCAGAATGGTGATTCAGCACACCAGTGGCCGGCAGTGCCTCATCAGTGGCCGGCACTGCTTCATCCTTGGCCAGCAGTGCACATCTTTGGCTGGCAGGTGGCCGGCAGCAAGCTCCCATGGCCGGCAGGCCACTGGTGCACTCCCCAGCAGTGATTTGGTAAGATGGTGTAGAAAGTTCTTGGAGACACCCTGGAAACAGAGCCTCTCAAGAGCAAACTAGAGAGCTTTTCGGGGCGAGAAACCGAATGCATGCATGCATCTTCTTCAAACAAAGCTGAGGCAACCTAATTCAAATGTTTTACATGTTTAGTTAGCATACATTGGTTTTGTAATTTTTAATTTGTTAATTAGTTAAAGTGTTGTAATAATTAGTAAGTAGTTTGCTAGTTATTCAATTTGGTTTGTAATAATTAGTCTAATTAGTTTAATGAGATTAGTTTGATTAGCTTAGCTTAGATTAGCTTAGCTTATTCGGACCCTCCTCCGAGAAGGCACAATGTTGTAATAAGCGTGCATGTGTGTGTGCATGTCTTCTAACCCCACTTCTTTCTCCCTTTTATTTAACCACTTTTGATGGTTAGTTTAGGGTCATTTTTCAATTAGCATACCTTATACTTTACATGTTTGCATCATTCATTTGTATTGCATGCACCGGGCTCGGCGCATCATCGTATTTCAATACCTATTTGAATACATGTATCAAATTATTACATTCATATGCCATCTTAGATAGCTGAGCCTATTTAATTGCATTATTGCATGTGTTGCATAAGGCATCTTGTATAGTTAGGATCATGCATATTTCTAACTAGCTTTTGCTTTGGCTCAGAATACACTGTAAGTGTTACGCTTTAGCATCCTTGCATAAGTGTGAGTGTTGCCATGATAGCATGCTTGCCATGAGGCTACTTGCTTAAGTGATTAACTGCATGAATGCCTGTGGATGAAGGCTTGATTGCCTGAATTGGAACAACTCAATGATTGTGAGTTTTAAGCCCACTTTGCGAAGTGGCAAATCATGTTTTTAAGCCCACTTGAGGGTGGCAAATCCGCGCTTTAGCTTACTTGAACCATTTTTAAAAAAAACAAACATGAGTCAAAATGTTCCAATTCTTGCGATCTTAGTCTATACTTGTATGTGTGCGTCACATAGTAAAGTTAGCTAATAATCCGGATAAGAACACATAAGGTTTATAAAACAACATATCATGTTTAGTAGAGGCCGATCTTTGATCGGGCGAGCGGGGGTGCTCATTTGAGGACCTTCCCCTCTCGTACCCAAGTTCTTGAGCCGAGGCAACTTTGGGGATGACGGACACGTGGCCTTTGGCATAAGTCAGGGTTTCCTAAATTTCCCAAAACAAAACATTTAGGTGGGACTCTGTAATCTGGCAAAGTAGTCCAGTTTTGGCATTATTTGATTCAAAATCTGATTTTCCAAAATGATTTGCCGGATTGGACTCTTTGGTGTTTATTAGTCTCACATTGCACTTTGTGAGATTAGATTCAGAACCGTAACAGGAGTCCGAACTGTAGTAAGACCAATTCGCGCCTCTCCGAAAGGGGGACGCACGAAGAAAATCAGGTCTACAGTTTCTGGCGACTCTGCTAGGGATTTAGAGAACTTGACTCGAAACTCATGATATGTTGTTTTATCTACATTTATGTGTTTCTTTGCATTGCATTTGCATAGGTGCCCATAAGTCACAGTGTTTGCCATCTGCTATTCCTGAACAGTTTGCCGAAGGCTTGCTTGGAAAAGCATGCCATAAGGCTTACCGGTTGCGGGCTCTGCCACCATGGGAACACAAACCTTGGATCTGGATCACCGATGTGCCGTTTGATCCACCTTTCACTTCTCGGTGTTAGGTGCGAGAGGTATATTAGGTGGTCTTGCTGAGGCACCCTTTTTGACCATTTGACCTAATTGCATATCGGAAGCCTTAGAATTGTTCCAAACTAGAACAGGTTGCTCATCCGAATGCAGGATTGTTTGAAACCGCATGCATGCGTAGTGAAATCCTAGCTCTTGACAAAACTAGGACAGGGAAACCCCACCCCACCATAGGGGTGTTTTGGCTCTCACTTGCTTGATATGTGCTGTTAGGGTGTGTCTCTACAGGAATGTATGTATCAGTTGCAAGTTTGGGTATCGGTCTGAGGACATCAGTGTTTGAGGGTATCAGTTTTGTGGCAGAAAATTTGGGGGCAGAAATCAGTGTTGAGTGCAAAATGTCCCGCTTATAAGTTCAACTGTGTGTTGTCTTTACCTAAGCCGAGGTGCTGTACGTTTTTCTGATTTTTGTTTCTTTTGCTTTATTTTCTGTTTTGCAAGGTAGTATTTTCATCATTGCTTCCGACGAGGCAATTACCCCCCAAGCACTCTGGACCCGAGTAAGAAGGCTTTATCGATCTGGGGATCTTGTGAGTGGACAACTAGTGTTTACTTCGCTTCTACCGGTTACAAGACGGAGGAGAGTTCGGCATAATTCACCAGTTCGTCAATCACCTGTGCTCAGTGAAAATTAGTTTTCTGCTTCCACTTCAGAGAGAACACAGAGTCTAATAGATCAACATTTTTCAGTCAGTATGGAGGAAATGATGCGTCAACTCCCGCAAACTATCGAGGGCATGCAGCGGGACGCTGTTCGCCAAGCGAAGGTCACCGCTTTTCAAACAGAGGTTGTAGCCCAGCAAGCTGAGCTGATTTCCAGGCTTCAACTACAACAACAACCACAACAAGCAGTAACATCTGCTTCGCACCCACCTCCACCTAGGGTTCCAATACCCTGGGATGCAACAAATGTCCAGGAAAATACGGACATTCCAGCAAGGCCAATAGGACCAGTCCCACCTCAGACATCTAAAGCACCGGCTTATCCAACGGACACGCCGTTCGAATTTGAGGTCGACCCAACAGCTCTGAAAGTGAACAAGCTCGAGAAGTTATTCAAGCGAGCTCAGGGAGTTAACTCGATCCCAGACATAGAGGACGGCTACATAGATTCGGCGGTGACATTGCCGTATAGATTTAAAATGCCTCACATAGACCGCTTCGACGGCTCGGGCGATCCTATGGTCCATTTGAGGTTGTTTTCAGATATTCTGCGCCCGATGGACTTGACTAGAATGTAGAAGCTATCCCTTTTTGGTCAGACCCTGTCGGGTATTGCGGCCATCTGGTATGCCAAACTGGAGGATTCAGTGAAGAGGAATTTGGAGGAGATGGCAGAGGCCTTCATTGCCCAATATTCATACAATACTCAAATCGAGGTCACAACTCGTGATCTCGAGGCAACTAGGCAAGAGCTGAAGGAGGGCTTCTCTGACTTTGTTACTCGGTGGAGGGCTAAGGCCTCCATGATGACAACTAGGCCAGCCAAGAAAGACCGGATAAGGATGGTTGTGCGAAATCTGCAACCGAAGATACTGCAAAAAATGATTGTCTTACCCCTCCCCACCTTTGCTGATCTACACGAGATTGGGGTACAGATAGAAGATGCTATGAAGCAGGGTCTGATTGACCATGAGAAAGAGCAGCCCAAGAGGGCGTTTACTCGCGGTTCGAATGCAGCTACAAGTAGCAATGCAGCCGCAAGGACTTCTGACATGGGCATGGTCACCACCACCCCAAAAACAGCCACACCCTTCACTGGCTCATCTGGAGCTACCTTCCAACCTGCAGCAAAATACCCACCCCGAGGCCAAAGGGTTTTCACCCCGCTTTACATGTCTCTGTCTAAAGCCTTGGGGGTTCTGATTAGAAAAAGGCATCTGAAGCCCCTGGAACCACGCCCATTGCCAAATCCCCTCCATCCTATACACAACCCAGCCAAGTATTGTGCCTTCCATCAGCAGCATGGGCATGATAATGATTTGTGCTTCAGATTACGTCATGAGATTCAAGATCTCATTGACAATAAAGTGATTGCGCCTCCTGAGAAGCCAAATGTCACTACAAACCCCCTCCCACCACATAACCAACCCCCTCATCCACCTAGGCAAGTAAACCTGATCCAAACAATGGTCGTCCCATATGACCTCAACATATACATCACTCTCTCCCACCTGCCTAAGCCAACGTTGTTCATCCCGGAATGCACAGACTTATGCATAATGAGCACGTCATTAACCCTACCGAAGCCAGTGGTGGTGACTGTCGAAGACAGAGCTGGGGTGACCTTAGAGGAGAATGGGAACGTTAGTTCAGAACCTGAGGGATTTGAGAGCTTAACTGAGGAAGCATACAACCCGTACGGTTATATTGTGTCAACAGATCAGGTTAAGCCAATGGTAGAGTTGCCAACGGGGGCAGAGGTCAATGTGGTTCAGGAAGACGGGCCAAGTCAAGGGTTGGATGATCTAGCAGAGCTTGAGGAGGATAGTGTTAATCTGCAGTTCTTTGATGAGCACGATCCGAGGGATGTGAGCATCAATTGGTTTGACCAGAATGGATCGACAGACAATATAGGGTGTCTTAGTGATGAGCCCGATGTTGTTGAGGGGTTTCAGCCGAAACAGGGACAGTAAAAAACAGGAGCATCTGCAGTGGCCGGAACGGTAGACAATGAGGAGACATTGCCGGAGAGCACCAGTACAAAGAATTTTGCTTGGGAATCGGGTAGCATTTGTACAGCAGACACAGAACAAGAAACCGCACTGAAGCGGTTTGAACAAGAGAGAATCGAGAATGATGACAGGGCTAGAAAAGCCAAGGGTCCTGTAGGGACGGAATGTGTTGTAAGCACAAAAGCAACTACGGCGGAACCGGACAATTGTTTATCGGTTGCTGAGGGCATGTAGTGGGAAGACGATGATTTGCATCTAGCCCATACTGATAAGGACTAGGGACAGAATCTCCCGGATGATACGTGGTACACAGAAGAAGTCGACCACATGACCCGAAGTGGGCGGTATTTCAAACCCCTGCACTTGGACCAGCCAGAGGCATTTAGGAAAGACAAAGAAACAGAGAAGCAGAAGGACAGACTGTTAGAGGAGGAAGCTGTACTGAAGTAGCTAAAAAAGATTTAAGCAGACATCTCCATCTGGGGACTGCTTATGGCCTCAAGGGTGCATAGACAAGCCGTCCTTTCAGCTATAGACAAGGCTAAGCTTTCAATTGATACAACGCCCGAACAGTTAGTGGGATTGGTGTTCCCTGGTGGTGCTTCACCGACTCTGACATTCACAGACAAAGAATTTCTGCCTGCGTTATACATCTCTGTGGAGTGTAAGGATAAGTTGATACCAGTTGTCTTAGTTGATACGGGATCTGCAATCAACGTATGTCCGTTGTGAACGGCATATGCTATCGGGTTGAAGCCCGCAGATTTCGCACCAACAGCCCAGGTAATACGGGCTTATAACAACACCAGCCAAGAGGTGATGGGGACAGTGCGGATCAAAACTCAGGTTGGCCCGGGCTAACAGGACATCGAATTTCATGTTCTGGATGTTCCAGCCACCTTTAACTTACTCCTTGGACGGCCGTGGCTACATCAAGTGAAGGTTGTCTCTTCCACCCTACACCAGATGCTAAAATACCCCCACGGGAAGGGGGTGGCAATTGTTTTTAGGAACTCTTCCAGACATCTGCCGCCAGAGGTTACTATGCCAATCTTGGAGATTGTACATGGCGAGAAGGATGTCTTCCTGTCTAGGTTCACCTTGGCTGAGGCTCGGGTAGTACAAGATCTTCTAGCTAGTAATGAGGGGCTGTATGTCAGTGCACAATCTGTTTACCTCATGAACAAGCTTCAACATGTGCCCGTGATGGGATTAGGAAGGAATGGCCAGAAAGACGTCGCTGAATTGGCCGAAGTGCCACACAATCCCCATACCTTTGGTCTAGGTTATGCACCTACCAAAGAGGATTGGGTAAGCAAAGGAAAGGAGATGGCTGGAAGAGCCAGAGCTAAACAAGCTGGGAAACACTATGAGTTAGTGCATAGACCTATCCAAAGGACTGTGACAACCCTCACCTCTGATTACTGCTAAACTATGACTGAATATGATAAGTAACTGATTAGGATGAAATCCTAAACTGATTGCAAGAGTATACTGTTTTAAATGCATTTCTATCTGTTAGTCATTAAATGATTTGTTCATGTTTTATCTTTGAATTGCGAACTGAAGGTCCTATTGGAGACCGAATCAGAAATTGATTAGTGTTTTACGCTAATTAGAATTTATGTGATTTTATGGCGAATTTAGTGTAAATTAGATTTGGAATGATTAATTAGAGTAAAATAATGTTAAAATGCATTAGTTTGAGTTATTTGCATTTTTGCCACTAAGTGGCTTGTTTCTAGACCACCTATCCTCCACTTTACATCACTTTGATACATTATTTGTTCATCTTCTTGAGCAAAACCGTGAGCAAGAGAGGGAGAGTAGGAGAGCTTTGATTCAACTAGGAATTCTTGCTTGAACTTAGAGGATTTGAAGAGAATTTGCATATTTGAGCCCCCCTTACTTGAAATTCAAGACCTAAGGTAGAGATTTCATCCTCTCATTGTGAATTTGAGTTGTATCTTGCATGGTTCATGGTAATTTAGAGTTTAAAGTCAAGAATTGGTTTAAAAGGTTGAATTAAGAGCTAGATCATGCATACATGTTCATATTCTTGCATTTTGAGGTTGTTTTGTATGAATTCCTTCCATGCATGTGTATATTTTGAATGTAGTCCATGAATTCACCATGTTCTTAAGCTTAATCTTGCATTTGGCCAAGTTTTAGAGCACTTGATTCATAAGAGTTCTTGCATGTTATGTTTTTACATAGTTCATGAGAGTTTCTTTGAAATTGTGTTCAATTGACTTACCTTTGGGCTTGATTTTACAAAATTGATCTTCAAAACATGTTGTAGTATGAGTTTTCAAGTGTTTTCCAGAAAATGGGCCCAAAAGGTTGAGTTTTGAGGTGTTGAATGCTTGGTTTGAGCTTGGGAGGCAAATCTGGAAATTCCAGATTTTGGCTTCTACGCTCGAGCGAAGGATTCCACGCTCGAGCGACCATCCCTTGTTCAGAGCTCCGCTCGAGCGACGGAATGCTGGCTCGAGCGTAGATTGCAAGCCCTCAGGTTTTTGGTGTACGCAGACGCATGCTCGAGCAAGGGAACCTACGCTCGAGCGAGGACTGTGTCTTACGCTCGAGCGAGCGTCGAGCGAGCATCGAGCGGGGATTTTCAACATCCAGCACTTTTTGCATTTTTACAGACCGCTCGAGTGAGGAAGTCCATGCTCGAGCGACCCCACTGTTTTGACAAGCTCGCTCGAGCGAAGAAAGCCACGCTCGAGCGAGACCCCTGTTTTCTGAAAATTTTGAAAAGTGTTTTAAAGTACATCTTTGCATCCTCATTTCATCCTAGGCATTCCTAGGCCTAGTTTAAGGCATCTTAATGAGGTTATTGATGTAGAACCACACCGAGTCAAGATAGGGGCTAAGTTGTTGATTCCCAAGTGTGTAACTTAGTGTGTGTTCGTTCTGTAACTGTGTAGGGTTGGCATCCGAGGACGCTCATTAGTTGCCTATAGCCCAGTGCTCTGTGAATAACAATGTTGTAAAGATATGTTCAATCATGAATATTTTCTGAATGATCTACTATACTGCTTTCTGAAATAATATTTCTTACTGAATGAATGTTTGTCCTATTTGTAAACTGAATTCCTGGCATCCATAGCAATCTACTGTTACTGTTACTGTACTGTTACTGCTACTGTTACAGAGATCTCTGTCGGTTCCCATGTTTGGAACCATTACTGTTTACTGTTATGATGGCCATCAACTGACTGTTCGGTCTGTTAAGACCTACTGTACTGTTCTGCTAATGAATGTACCACATATAACTGCTATGGTTTCTAAATGACTGACATGACTGTTTAATGACTGAAAGGACATTCATTCTTAACCTCTTTACACAGTTGTTATTCACTGGGCTTTAGCTCACTGTTTATATTTATATGTAGGTGTTCAGGCACCGGATCGATGCTAGGAGCGTCAGGTTAACTCCCTTTTTGTCAAGCCAACCATTGTGCCACACCTCGAGGTTCCAAGTCTGACCGAGCTAAGGCTGTTTTAGGGTGTCTCAGTTTCACCCTTCCGTCTCTGTTTTGTAATACTGTTTAAGACTTGTACTGTACTCTAGATGTTTGTACATATGGTGTATATATGTTTTGCTATTGAATGTGAATATGTTCGAAAAAGTCTTTTTGCATACAGACTGTCACAGCTCATTGGACATCTTTTATTACTGTTTTGGCTTCCGCTAGCCCCTATACTCTGTATTACTGTCTTTACTGTCAAGCAGGCCTTCAAAAATCACGGATTACTGGCTGGTTACGGTGCTAAACCCATAGGGACGGGTTTGGGTCGTGACAAGGACCCTGAATGGACGCTTTGTCCGGGAGGGGGAAGATTTCCCGTTTTGCGGCTTTCCAGAGCCATGGCTGAATTCAGAGAGGCGGCGCTTGCCGGGTTTTGAGATCTTTTTTGACTTGCAGTTGCCAGGAGATGAAGTTGCCAAAGAGCAGACTGACCCACCAACTGTGGCTGAGCAGTGCAAAGAGGATGCGTCCAGTGGTACAAATTTTAAGTTGGGAGCAGTACTGGCCTGTCTCCTCTCGGATCCTCAGATTATACTAGAGTGCTTGAGGGATGATTTCTCAGTTTCCATAATTGGAGATAACTCGGCTGTGAGCCCTTCTTTCGGTATTCTGAATGCATCCGTCGCACCGTCCCTCGTCTGGCAATACGATGAAGGCATTTTATCTAGCAGTTCTAGGTCAGGTAGTGAACCGGAATCTGATTCCATCGAGTCTGTAGAGTCGGAATCAAATTCCAGTTCTTCTAAGTCAAAGTCCGGTATTCCTGGGGGTTATAACCCGAATGCCGTTGTGTTGTCCAGGTCGTCTTTTTCATTTTCTTTTGAGTCGGTTGTAACCGAAGAATCAGACGATCTGGAAGTTATTAATGAGAATGGTACCACTGTGGCTTTTGAGTACTTTTCTGTGCCGCTCATTTATTGCATTGATCAGGACTTTCAAAATTTTGATGAAAACGACGAGGAAAAATTTCCTCCGGTTTTGAAACACTTGATTGATCAAGAGCAGGAGAGGTTTGTAAAACCTTTGGTTGATGAAATCACCTCAATTAATGTTGGTACTGGGAAGGATCCGCGTCTAATCCAGATCGGATCCACGTTGTCTTCGGAGGAGCGCGAGCGCTTAGTCGCTTTATTAAAAGATTTCAAAGTTGTTTTCACGTGGTCCTACGAAGACATACCTGGAATCAATCCTGAGATTGTACAGCACCAGATCCCTTTTGACCCAGAGGCCCAACCTATTAAGCAGAAGCTTCGAAGGATTCGCCTGGATTGGGCTCTGAAAATCAAAGAAGAGGTCACCAAGCAAATTGATGCAGGGTTCCTGTTAGTATCTGAATATGCTACTTGGTTGGCCAACATCGTTCCGGTGCCGAAAAAAGATGGCAGAATTCGGGTATCTGTGGACTTCAGAGATCTGAACAAAGCCAGTCCAAAGGATGACTTTCCTCTGCCACATATCGACGAATTGGTGGATTTCACTGCGGGGCATGCGCTGCTCTCATTTATGGATGGGTTTTCCGGATACAACCAGATTTTGATGGCCCCCGAAGACAAGGAGAAGACTACCTTCACCACCCCATGGGGAACCTACTGCTATAGGGTGATGCCGTTCGGCTTGAAGAATGCTGGGGCTACTTATCAACGAGCTGCAACCACGATCTTGCATGATATGATCCACAAAGAGGTTGAGGTGTACGTGGACGATATGATTGTCAAGTCCAAGGAAAGAGAGGGCCACTACACCGCCTTGAAGAAATTTTTCCAACGGATCAGAGAGTATCAGTTGCAACTGAACCCTCAGAAATGTACTTTTGGTGTTACAGCAGGAAAAATAGTCGGGTTCTTGATCACACAAAGGGGTATCGAGGTCGATCCTTCCAAGATTAAGGCCATCTTAGAAATGCCACCACGAAGGACTGAAAAGAAGGTGCGAGGCTTTCTGGATAAAGTGTAATTCATAAGACGGTTTATTGCAAAATTAACCTTGACTTGTGAACCACTGTTTGGTCTCCTGAAGAAAGGAAAGAAATTCCAGTGGGACGACCGATGCCAAGTTGCTTGCGAGCAGATCAAGCAGTATCTACAGAACCCACTCATGTTGTCAACGCCAGAACCGGGGAAACCATTGATATTGTACTTGTTAGTAACCGACACGATATTGGCTACATGTTTGCACAGGAGTCTAAGGACAAAGTGTAGAAGGCTATCTATTATCTGAGCAAGAAGATGCTGGAATATAAGACCTGTTACACTCCGCTTGAGAAGGCTTGTCTGGCCTTGGTATGGGCTACCAGGAAGTTAAGGCACTACCTGTTAACTCACTCTATAATACTGGTTTCAAGATTAGATCCCATCAAATATCTTTTCGAGAAACCAGCACTTACGGGTAGGGTAGCCCGTTGGTTGCTTCTTCTCTCCGAATTTGATTTGAAGTACATGACGCGCAAGTCTATGAAAGGGAGAGCGGTAGCGAAGTTCCTAGCCGATCACCCAGTAGAGAGAGACAAATCAGTAGAGTATCTGTTCCTAGATGAGGCCATTCTATAGGTTGAAGAAGAGATTTGGACTATGTACTTTGACGAAGCGTCAAACCAATACGGGTATGGAATAGGGGTGTTGCTGATAGCACCCAACAATTCCCACATACCCTTAGCTTTCAAACTCCGGTTCAAGGTATCAAACAACGAAGTAGAGTATGCATGTATCGCTGGCTTGGAAGCCACCTTGGAACTAGGGGCAAAACGGTTAGACGTCATTGGGGACTTGAACTTGGTTGTGTCTCAAACGAAAGGAACTGGAAGGTTAAGGAAGAAAGGATGAAAATCTATCACCAAACCCTGGACGTTCTAATTCCCAGGTTTGAGAAGTTAATCTTCACCCATCTGTTGAGAGAGAGCAACAGGTTTGCAGATGCTTTATCAACTCTATCTTCTATGATAGACATCCCTTTGGGAGTCCAGATGCGTCCAATCATCATTGAACAGAGATATGTGCCAGCCTACGAGCTGATTGCCGCCATAGATGAAGTACAAGATCAGAACCCCTGGTATCATGACATCTGAAACTTCTTGGAAAAGGAGGCTTATCCACCAGGGGCAAATGCCAAACATAAGAGGGCAATACGGCGAATGGCTGCTCAGTTTATCATCTTTGGGGGTAAATTGTACAAATGGGGTCATCTGGGAATGCATAAACTGTGTGTTGATGCTGAAGAGTCGAAGTGCCTGATGGAGGCCATCCACGGAGGAGAGTGCGGAGCGCATATGAGCGGGGTGATGCTAGCTCGGAAGATTCTCAGACAGGGTTACTACTAGTCAACCATGGAGAAGGATTGTATTGGTTTTGTTCGGCGATGCCACAAATGCCAAATCCATGCAAATCGCATGAACATTCCGTCGTCGAAGCTGTACAACATGACTTCGCCATGGCCATTTTCAGTCTGGGGGATTGATGTGATCAGTGCAGTTACTCCAAAGGGGTCGAATGGGCATGAGTACATCGTGGTGGCGATAGACTACTTTACAAAGTGGGTCGAGGCCCAATCCTATGCAGTGCTGAAGGCGTCGCATGTAGCTAAGTTCATCAGAAATAACATTATCTGTCGCTATGGGGTCTCGAATGAGATCATCTCGGATAATGGTTCCCACTTTAAAAAGAAAGTGATTGATTTGTTGGAGAAGTACAACGTGGCTTTTCATAAGTCATCCACATATAGGCCGCAAACCAACAAAGCAGTTGAAGCCGCCAACAAGAACATCAAGCACATTCTATAGAAGATGGTGGAAACCTACAGGGACTGGCCAGATAAGCTGCCATTTGCTCTCTAGGGCTACAGAACATCAATTCAGACTTCTAGTGGGGTAACTCTGCATTCCTTGGTTTACGAGATAGAGGCTATTCTGCCAATCGAAGTTGAAGTTCCATCGCTACGAGTGATGGCCAAGTGCCAAATAGCAGAAGCAGATTGGCAACAGAGCAGGTTCGAAGAACTCATGATGTTCGACGAAAGAAGGCTGAAAGCACTGTACCACATCCAAGGTTATCAACGCAGAATTGCCAGGGCTTTCAACAAGAAGGTTAAGTCCAGGAATTTGAAAGAAGGGGATTTGGTGCTCAACGACAATCGAGCTCCCATCCACGACCCTAGGGGCAAGTTCAGACCCAATTGGACTGGTCCTTACATCATCAAGTCTATCTGGTCGGATGGAGCTGTCATTCTGATGGATTTAGATGGCCTTGAGTTCTCCTAGCCTATCAATATAGACAAGTTAAAGAAATACTATCCCTGAGTGGCTTGCTAAGCCAAAAACTCGAAAGGGTGACTTAGGCAAAAGTTAGAGCACAAAAAATTTGAAATAAGAAAAACTGAGCTCGCAAGGTTGAAAACCCAAAAAGGGCGTCCTTGGCAAAAATTAGAGCGCAAAAGGAGTGTTAATACACGAGTGAATCTGAACCGAACTATGTAAGGCTTGATTCCCATCTTCAAGATACGTAGGCAACTTCATTCTGAAGTCCAGCCATAAACATTTCCAAATCAACTATGTCCATGTGATTGTTTTGGCCATCTTTGTCTTTTCTGCGTTCAAGAGTTCGGTTGTGATCTCCAGTGCAGTGCTATTCAGACAAGGGGCAACTTTCCAATTGTTGGATCCGAGGTTGTGCATCTCAGTGATAGATCTCAGGCATGTCCAGTCGTGATCCATATCGAAAATGGTTTTGAAAAGTTTTAATAAAAGTTGATTTTGTTCAAACTAATCTTTTTACAACTTAGACCGTTTTTGGACCAAACGGAAAATTTTCAGTACCCACAACCTTCAATTTTATTGATTTCAATACAGAGTTCTCCGACTCTCAATACAAATTAGAGTTGCTTTTTATTATATTCAAAAAGAAAACTTGAAAGTACAGATAAAGCAATAAACTTGGGGCATAGTCAGGTGTTCCTGCGTCCTCTCCCAGAGCTTGTGGAAGCCTCAAATGCCAAAGTTGGCCCAGTTTGCGCCTCATCTTCAAGCCAAGCTATGCATTTGCCAGAAAGGGCACAACTGAAAGTGGGAGCAGAGGCCAGAAGTTCTCTTGTTCTCCATGCAGTGGTATACCAAGCTAGCTATGGGCCTCAGATTGAAAATAAAGCTGGGTACTCTATCCCATCTTCCGGGCAAGTCTGGTCGTGGCCGAACTCACGCCTGAACCGAAACGAAAAGTAGAAGATGCAGTGCGTCAAACCAACCAACTGAATACCAGGTTGGCGAGACATGTTGTAGCTCATCTCAGGTAGATCAAACCAGGGCCAACGCCAAGTGATGTCAACAGCAGATCTGCTGCACATCCAGTGGCACCACCACCCCTCGTTCGGAAAGTCAACTAGCCGAGGGTGAAAGAAATAGCCACGCGCTGAATATGTAGGACAAGTATCCACTACTTTCAACTTCTCCATCAGCCATACCTGGAGATGGATGAAAAATAAGAGAGATTAAAGAATAGAGAGATATACGTGGAGAGAAAAGTAAGAAAAGGGTTGTTGAATGTAAAAACCTATAACTTACTCCACCTACCACTACCACCTACTACCACCTACCTACTCCACTCCATTAGTGCTCCACAAGAAGCAAGTGCTCCATTTACCCTAATGCTCCATTAAGTTGTTTAGTGCTCCATTTTAGGTTAATTTAATTCCTCCATTTGTAACTCATTCTCCCTATAAAAGAGAGATCATTCTCTCCATTGTAAATATACAATACACACAAAAATGTATATTGATATCTATCAATAATATCAATACATTAATTTTCTACATGGTATCAGAGCAATAGGTTAAGCTCTTGGTGATCTTCGCCTTCCGGCGGGCGGCAACCTTGCCTTGACCGCCCGCCGGACCTCAGCCAATTGAAGCCTCCATCAACCCCAGCTTCTATTCCACTGATTTGCAAGTAGTGGTAGCAGCAAATAGCAGCTTCTATTCCACTATTCCACTGTCTAGTCCCAAAACCAGAAAATAGCAGCAGTGTCCCCATGGCAGATCTGTCTAATGTGTCAGAACCCAATCACACACCTGTCCTTGCTTACCCTGTTCAGGCCAAAGAGTACGGCTTTGAGGAAGACAAGTCAGATTCAGAAGATGAAGATGACGGGGTCAGAAAGGCAGGCGGTGACTTATCTCAGCAAGCAGTCCTTGCTCAAGCAGCTGCCCTTGCTGCTGCATCTAAAGTGAGTGTGGGTATGTCGGTACCTGCCTCCGCTACTCAACTGTTTCCAAATGGTGGATTACCTGTTTCTCTGCCAGGTGTTCTTGGTTTAACAATACCTGGTCCGGCAGCAGTTGTGACTGGGACTGCAATTACTGCAGGTGATGGGGCCGCTAGGGCAGCAGCATTGGCAGCTGCCATGAACTTGCAACATAACTTGGCCAAGATTCAGGCCGATGCCATGCCTGAACATTACGAGGCAGAGTTGGAGATAAATGATTTTCCTCAAAATGCTCGTTGGAAAGTGACGCACAAGGAAACTTTGGGTCCGATTTCTGAATGGACTGGAGCTGCCATTACGACTAGAGGTCAGTTTTTTCCTTCTGGTAAGGTTCCAGGACCAGGGGAACGGAAGCTGTACTTGTTCATAGAGGGCCCTACTGAACAGTCCGTGAAAAGGGCAAAAGCAGAACTGAAACGTGTGTTGGAGGACATCACGACCCAAGCATCATCTCTTCCAGGTACAGCCCAGCCAGGCAGGTACTCGGTTTTGTAAGAATCAGGCTTGATTCTCTGGATGCTGGAGTATTGTTTATTAGCAACAGTGGTTACTGTAACTGCAAAAAAACTGAGGGTGGGACACTTTACTGGCAACGGTGTTTTTGAACTTGGGATCTCTTCAAAACTCACATGAAGGTAGGATCAGCTGCTTGGGTTTGTCAGCTGATGGGAGTGCCTTATGCACAGGAAGTTGGGATACAAATCTGAAGATTTGGGCTTTTGGTGGGCATAGGCGAGTGCTGTGAGTGGTTGCGGTCTAAAGAAGGTTGCCTTGGCATTACAGATCCATGGTGGTTCTTGTCTTCCTTTTTTCTTTTTTTATTTTATTATTATTATTAAACACACCAAACCACCACCACAAACATTCCACATATCACAACCTTTTTTTTTTTTTTTTTTCTGTCGGGATCAAACCCGATCACCATTTTACAAAAAAAAAAAAAAAAAAAACCACAAACAAATTCTCCAACCACCACAAAAATCGGCCTTACTTTTTCGCCTCTTCAGTTGTTCTCTTCTTTTTGCCTTTGTCTTGTGCCTCCCTTACTGGTGCTGCCTCCGTATTTCCCAAGCCCCCGAGCATGTTGCCTCCCTGCTGCTCCTCCCACGCCACATATGGCGGCCCTCCAAATCTGAGCATCACGGTGGCCTTCCGCTTCAGTTCCTTGTTTTCTGCCTTTAGCCCACATATCTCTGCTCGGGCATCCTTATACATGCCCTGGAGCAGAGCCAGTTGGGCGTTTAACTGCTGCACCTCCTTAGTTCTACTCTGAAGCCGGTGCGACAGGTTGTTGACCGCCGTCATGGTCTCAACGCATGACCTTAATGTGTAATAATTCGCCTCAACATCCGACTGAGCAGCCATTATCTGCTCAACTGCCACCATCGGATAGTTCAACGGCGCAAAACCAGGGGGGCTTGGTCCAAGGGCGCTTGGTTGCGGTTCAAGGGCAACTGCCCCGGCTATCTCTCTTGTGGCCTCGTTGAGGTCGGGAAAGAGAGTAAGACCACGGGACGAAGAGGCTATGTTCTGGGTCACGGGGCGAGACGAAGAAGCCATTTTCAGGGCAACAGAGTGTTTCAGCGATACAACTCTCAGAAAACAACAGTGTTTCAGCAATACAACTCTCAGAAAACGAAGAGTTTTTTTCAGAGAGTTTTTCAGAGGTTTCAACTGGTTTGTCTCAGCCTTAGCCTCAGCCTCGCCTTTGTTTAAATAGGCAAGGCAGACACGCGCCTCACGCGCCTCTCAACGCAAGACGACAAAGCGGCGCGCCTTTTGATGGCTCGACTTTTGATGGATGTCGGGCACACCTTTTGATGGCGCGCCTTTTGATGGCGCGCCTTTTGATGACTCGACTTTTGATGGCTGTCGGGCACGCCTTTTGATGGCACGTCTTTTTGATAAGATTGGGCACGCCTTTTTAAGGATCCGACAAGACTCTGTAAACTGTCCCGACTTTGATTCCGGTTAGCTTCTATATGGGTCCGACATGACCCAGTAAACTGTTTTCTACAATGGTCCGACATGACCCCGTAAACTGTTTTCTTCAACGGTCCGACATGACCCAGTAAACTGTTTTTCTACAACGGTCCGACATGACCCAGTAAACTGTTTTCTACAACGGTCCGACATGACCCAGTAAACTGTTTTCTACAACGGTCCGACATGACCCCATAAACTGTTTTCTACATCGGTCCGATATGACCCCATAAACTATCTTCTACAACGGTCCGACATGACCCCATAAACTGTCTTCTACAAAGGTCTGACACGACCATACAGTGTCTCCTATCTGTCAGATTATTTTTCCTGTTTTATTACTCTCTCCAAACTCAAGTTGGTTAGTTCCTAACCCCCTTGAGTTTGAGGGGGGCTGTTGAATGTAAAAACCTATAACTTACTCCACCTACCACTACCACCTACCTACTCCACTCCATTAGTGCTCCACAAGAAGCAAGTGCTCCATTTACCCTAATGCTCCATTAAGTTGTTTAGTGCTCCATTTTAGGTTAATTTAATTCCTCCATTTGTAACTCATTCTCCCTATAAAAGAGAGATCATTCTCTCCATTGTAAATATACAATACACACAAAAATGTATATTGATATCTATCAATAATATCAATACATTAATTTTCTACAGGGTTTTGAGAGAAAAACAGAGCCTGAGGGCCGAGTGATGTGAGAAACACATATAAGAAGGGTGGGAAACATTACCTGCAGCAATAGTGGACTTCCTACCAACTTGGTCGTCTCCCGACGATGGAAAGCATCCAAGCCCATCAAAGTTTCGACAAGTGTCAACCCGATCCAGCTTTTTTCTTCTTTCAAACCTTGGGCAACTTCAATCAAGCGAATGCTAGACCCTCTGAAGCTAGGGGAAAGTAAAAAATGGCCCAACATACATAAGCATAGGGTATGCTGCTAAAAACCTTGCCAAAAGTGGTCACCGCGGTTGCCGGCATCAGAAAAACGATGAATAAGGTTGGGGACGTCCAACTCCCCATTGTGAACCAAAGCTCGGGCATCATGCAAAGTGAACCCTTACATCATTCCTAAAGCTTGGATGTGGCCAAAATGAGACTGAGGTAAAATCTCCTCGTCGCGCCGAGATTCCATCAAAGCTTGGAATTCTTCGATTGTGGGGCATACCTTTTGTCCTCCAAATCTAAACACATGTGTAACCGGGTTCCAATACCTAGCCGCGACATGGAGGAACAGAAAACACAGCGAAGTACGGCTCAGCGAAAATAGTGCGTTTAGCCCAAAACCCCAGAAATTTAACTTTTTCGAGCCATCCAAAGTCACAATCCAATTGGAGAGTTTTTCGGCGAAAAATGGTTCCATTTGGGCAAAAATGGAGTTGAAATGAAGAAATCAAGAAGGTAGAACTTTTGTAGAAGATAAGGTAGTGAATGGAGGCCAAGTGTCAATGTTTCGGAGATTCTATCATCAATGGCTGGCACTGGCTCATTGATGGCCGACAGGAGCTCATCAATGGCCGGTAGGGGCACATTGATGGCCGACAGAGGGAAATGATGGCCGACAGGCCATCTTCCATGGCCAGCAGCCTCTCCCCCAGGCTCACTGACCTCCTTTGTGAAGATTCAGTTGTTTGTTGCAGTGGAGTCTTGTTATTTGTACCTTGTGAGGTCTTGTTTGGCCCTTTTGGACTTGAGTGTGTTTTGTTTAAGACGTAATAGTCTTCGTTTTGTTTATCGAGTTGTAAACCTGTCAAGGCTTCGTGTTGTTTATTGTGTTGTTTGTTTTCTCAGTTGTTAGTTGGTTCACTACTTGATTAAGACAATGCAATTTGACTGTGGAGTTTTAAAAAAGGTCAATCTCATTTTCATGCTGTGTGATGTTATGTGATGCTCAGAATATCAAATGTAACACTTTTTAAACAAAAAACTAAGTTTTTATTTCCATCATGGTTTTTTTTTTGCAAAAAAGTACAAGTTTTAAGAAAATAAAACTACCTAAGGTTATACAATGAGCTAACACTACTAGCAAAAAGAAAACAAAGCAAAACATCTAAATCGGTGCTAGCTATCTCAAGCTCAAGAGGCTCTCTTCGTCCTCCTGGCCGAGCGGACTGTACAGCATTATCGCCATCAGTACCGCTGTCTGAGGTTGGATCAGAGCCTGAACTGGAACCCTCCTCAGCCTCTCCACCCTCTCTACTAGCAGAATCCGAGCCAGCGTCGTCATATCCACCCTCTGATGACTCGGACTGTGGACTCGCTGCCTCAGCCTCCTCACTCGTCTCGTCATCATCATCGCCCAAAATGGGCTTTGATGAGCCACTCTAGCTGCGGATGCCTCTAGCTCTACCTCGGTTATGTGTCTGAGCTTGTCTCCCTCTCCTCTCTGCTGTTGGGGGAGGAACTGAAGGTCCTGCTGCGGCTCCTGCTGGGGTATCCAGTGGAGCTGATGTCTGGAAAGGGATCTGAAAAAGCAGTTTGTTAAGATGTGTTAGTTGTGGCGTGTATTAGATGCAAAAGATAATGTGCTATGAGCAATGTATCGATGCAGTGTATGTGTACAGTGTATCTATGCAGTGCTTTAGTGCAATGAATCAGATCAGTGTAGTGTGGAACAGTTGAAATGCTAATGCGATGGCAGAAACTTTTATGGCATGAAGTGCAAACTGAAGAAACTTACCGGGATCCTGTAGAGGCTGACCAGGTTCATGCTCGTTTGAACCATCCCCATCAGAGAAGCCGCTAGCTCGAGAGCCTGCCCAGTGTACTCTATGGATGCCTGCACATGTGTTGAAATGATCAATGATCTGTAAAGCATAATCGAAATGAATTGAATGTGCAAAATGTAAAGTGTGGAACATACCGGGGTCGGGCCTTGAACTCCGACAAGCTCGTGACCAGCAGGTGCGGGCTCTATGGGAATCTGATAGGTCTCTCCAGAGCGTCCCCAGCAAGTCAGTGTAGTAGGCAGGTCTAGCCATCCCACTCTCTGCCTTTCCCCAGAATCTCTCCTACCACGGGGACCTGGTCGCTCTGGCCCCTCTACCTCTCTCTCTCGCAGTTGGAGCTCTCGCTCCCTCATCTCTACGGACGCCAGTCAGAGGCGGCATCAGATGAGTCTGGATGAAGGTCGCATAGTCGCCCTCTGCACGGAAATAATCCGCCTGTAGCCCTACCATGAACTGGATCACCTGGTCGACAAAGAGTCTGTGCGTCTCTCTCATCGATACTGGAGGTGCCATCGGTATGAATGGGGCAGGCAATCCCAGAGTCTGGCGTGTGAAACGCTCGCTTAAGAACCAAGCACGACAGATTGGGCCCTCGAGGAGAATATGATAGCGGGCGATGACCCTGGCTGTGTCATACTGGGCTTGAAGCCCCGAGTGTATCGCATCTTACGGCTACCACGTGATCTAAAATATGGGAATGAACAGATGATCAGTCGTTGTCAATTAATGAATGTGTTGATGAATGTGTACATCAAGTTGATTGAAAAGTGGGACTGCTTTGTTTTGGATTACCTCGCGCGCCGTGACCATGTCGAAGTACTGGTGGAAAAACATGAAGTTCTCCCAGGTCCTATGGCGGAGCTAGGCGTCGTATACCCGAGAAAACAGGACTGTCGCTGGGGTCTCCTCTATAGGCTCTGGGGTAAGAGCTGGGAAGTATGCGTACACCCATAACTATAAGGACAATGTAATCAATGCAATGTATGGGCAGATACAGAAAATACAAAGTAGAAAGCATACAGTGTATGAGCAGATACAGAATTCAAAGTAGAAAGTACATGCGTTGAACAAATGTAAAACAAGAAATGCTAAGCAGAAAATGTGAAGTGAAAAGGGGGAACTAAGCTGTGTACCTCCCAGGCCCGCCAATAGCCGCCTATCAAGGTCCCGCTCATGCAAGAGGTCGAGCTCATGTATCCATACAGAGTGGTGAGGCCGGCTCCTCCCCAGTCATAGAACTGAACTCGCTGGAGTACTACCAATGCGCTTAGAAAGTATAGGCCCACGGTATTCCACCTGTTCGAAAACAAGTTGGTACCGAAAAGGAACATGTGGAAGCCCCTCACATACTGCTCCGCCTCCTCAAATGTCTCAAGCTCAGCCTCCCTATACTGCTCTTCGAACCAACTATATTGGACCATGTATGCCCGTGGTGTCGATGGGTGTGCCCCAAGCAATGTGGTCCATGCTGCCTCCTACTCTCCTATGTCAAGGTCGAGAGGGATTGGATCACCCCCTACGCCTAAGCCGGTGATCATGGCGAAGTTGTAAGGAGTCATCGTCATCTCCCCCGTGGTGGAGAAATGGAAGGAGTTGGTGGTATCCCACCACCTCTCCACCAAAGCCCCTAGGAGAGGGCGGCTCGCTACAACCCGCGTCAGGCTGGAGCAGAACAGACCAAAGCCTGTCTCGTCGATAATGTCGCGGACCCTGGCTGGGAGCTCACCGAACCAGTCTTGAGCTGTCGTCGTGCCATAGCCTCTGAATGAGCGAGATCTGTCCTGTGGCAACGCATGAAATGCAATCTGATCAAGTACTGAAAGTATAGTTGAATATGAAGCAATAATGTATGAGATGCAGTCTGATCAATGCAGTCTATGTAGTCAGATCAAAACAGTGCAAAAAATGCCAACAGATAAGGGTAATACTGTGAGAAATAGTGTTTGTACCTCCACGGCAACGACTGACAAATGAGATGCCGGCTCTCTTCATAGAAGGTCGTCTAGTGCATCCTCAGCAAAGTCAGTGAAGGCTTTGATGCCTCCCGCTGTAGGTACTATGTGAGTCTCCGGATGGTACCTCGCTGGGTCAAAGGGACGTACGCTCGGTGGTAAAAACTCTGGCTCGGCCTCGGGCACGGCCGCGAAGTCTACCTCAAACTCTACCGGAGGAAGCGCGAGGAAGGCCCCGTCATATGGACATCATCAGCCATCTGAAATAGGTGCAAAGGAAGCAAAGATGAGGAAAAATGGAGAAAATGGTAAAACTTCACAAAAGTCAAACCCTAGGAGAGAGAAAAGTCAAAAAAAGTCAAAACCCGGGAAAAGTGTACTAACCTTGGGAGAAACTCGAGGGGAATCAACCTAGAACGGTGGAAATGATGAAAGAAGCGTCGAAATCAAATTCTGATTGGTTCAAAGTGAAGAGAACTAGAGGGTTTTTGCAAATAAAGTTTGTTTAGGGTGTTGGAAAACGCGTAGAACGTATGGATCTAGAGAGAATGAGCACCTTGAGAGCAAGGGAGGAAGATTTTGTGCAAAGGGTTGTGAGGAAATGAAGTGGCTTTGCCTCTACTTAAAGACCCGTAGGTCAAAAGACCAATTTTTCCAAATCTACCATCGATGGTCGGCAGTGGCACATCGATGGTCGGCACTGCTTTATGGATGGCCAGCAGTGGCCACTGATGGCCGGCAGGGGGCCGGCAGCCTCCCCTGATGGCCGGCATGCTTCCATCAGCTTTCTATGCCTCTTTTCCTTTGATTAGTGTCCTTGGATCCCGGGAAATGAAGGGTATGCTCAAAGTTTAGTTCAAAATGCCTCTGCGGAAGCTCAGAATCGCATTTCCAATGTGCGGCGGTCATCGCTCATCAAACACGAACAAGGTGTATCCTTTTTAACACGTTGCAACTCTTCCGAGAGGTAAATCAGAGGTTTCCTTTGAGTTGTCTTTAGCACACTCGCTTTTGTCGTTGTATAGAATGTGCATTGCTTTTTTATCGTTGCATGGAGCATGCATTGAATTGTTGCATAGAACATGCATTATCATGTTTGCATGGAATTTGCATGCTGCATATCATATGTATCATCGTTTATTTTGCATTGAATATGCCTCTCTTTTGTTTCTTGCATGTAGTGCATGAAGTATGCCTCTACCATTGTGGATTGCAGTCATTCATCTTGCATGAAATATGCATTTGAAATATGCATTGTACCTGTAAAGTTTCTTTCTTATGTAGGCACGATATTGTATGTACGGTTCATTTAAAACTGGCGCAACCAGATGATATTGTATGTACGATTCATTCAAAGGAATTCTGGGTAAGATCATTCATGTCCTTTAAACACTTTGCTTTGGTTAGAAACATTCGGGTACGCCCGGTGTTTACACCACTTTGTTCTTGGTTAGAAGCATTGGGTGGTGTGCCCAATGTTTACACCTTGCTTTGGTTAGAAGCGTTTGGGACGTGTGCCCGACGCTTATGCCACCTTCCTGGTTAAAAGCGTTTGGGACGTGTGCCCAACGCTTATACCTCATTCCTAGTTAGAAGTGCTTAGAGCATGTGCCCGACGCTTATACCTTGCTTTGGCTACAAGCGTTTAGACCGTGTGTCCAACACTTATACCACCTCGTTGGTTGGAGACCTTGGGTCATGTGCCCGATGTTTATTCCCTCATTGCTTCGGTTAGAAGTGTTTGGGTCTTGTGCCCGACGTTTATACCTTGCTTTGGTTAGAAGCGTTTAGACCGTATGCCCAACGCTTATACCACCCCTCCGGTTAGAAGTGTTTAGGACGTATGCCGGACACTTATACCTTGCTCCGGTTAGAAGTGTTTGGGACGTGTGCCTGACACTTATACCTTGCTCTGGTTAGAAGCGTTTGGATCGTGTGTCCGATGCTTATACCTCCCCTTTGGTTAAAAACACTTGGGTCGTGTGCGCGATGTTTACTTCCCCCCGGTTAGAAGCGTTTGGGACGAGTTTCAACGCTTATACCCCTCTGTTTTGGTTAGAAACGTTGGAACGTGCTCCAAAGTTTATACCACCCTCCAGTGTTTACACCGCTCCCTTTTCCCTCTAGTGTGTGGCGCGTTAGGATGCTTCGGTTAAATGCATCTGGACGGATCCCGATGCCTATACCACTTTTTGCTTTGATTGCATAATAGTTGGATGTGTTTCACCTGTTATCATATGTTCTCTGTGGCTCGGAGCCTTAAGGTGTGTCTTTAGGTTCATACCACCTCTCACCTCGTGTGTGCTACGCATTGGGATCTTGTTTGCCGTCTTGGGTGCGCCCGATGGTTGTTGTTTCTTTGCCCTTTCTGCGTGCGGCGCAGTTAAGATTGCATAATTTTCTTACATCCTTTCTACATGCAATGTAGTTTGTTTTGTCTTAACTTGCTTATGTACGAGTTTGTTGTAGCATTTCTTTGCATAACATTTGCATCTAGATGTTTCATTACAGCCCTCTTTGCATGATCATAAGTTATGTTTGGCATCGTGCATATCATCTGCATTTTGCCCCAGCCTGCAGGCTCATCTATATTGTTATCTTGTATGTTTGTCTAAGTCTTTGGCCTTATCAAAAATGGGTCGTCTCTGGGCTTTGACATTCACTCCCGTCATTTCATGACTTCCGAGTTCTGTCAAAGAGCGGCAACTGTAGACACCCCATTTTTGACCGTCCTCAAGACTTGGATGTTCTCACAGGTACATCCAGTGATGAGTCTGATTGCTCGTCGAGAGCTCGAACTTCGTGGAAAAATGCTCCAGGTTTGATCTTTCCAAACCCTATTTCCATTTTGTCTCATATTTGGACCATGTGTTGGTCTTTTCAGAGTGATGTTCTTGATGGCCTGCCGGCCATCGTTGAGGGCTGCCGGCCATCAATGAAGCCCTGCCGGCCACCACTGATGGTCGGCCGACCACCAATGCATCAGTAGATATTTTTGCAGATATTTTGACAGCTGTTTGCACAGATGAACCCATTTGCTTGCACGTGGGTGGCTGGATCTCTTCAAGGAGCCTTTGTATCTTCTATATATAGAGCTCATCTATATGCATGCAAAGGGTTACAAAGTTTGAGCTGAGTTATATTTCTCTCTCACTCTCACTCTAGAATCCTCTCTCTCTATATTTTGTGCTTAAAAGTGTATTTTCTCTACATATTTGCACTGGCACCCTTAGCCAAACACCTTCACCTTAGAGTTGAGGATCTTGCAGGCCTTGTTTGAGCTCCTTGGAGTGTTTTTGGCTCAGAAGTTTGGCTGTTTGCTTGTTGTTTTGTTGCTATGCTTCAAGGGTAAGGATTTCACCCTTTTAAGCTTTGTTTTAGTTCATTGCTTTGCCACCTTATTTGTAATTTATCCTTGAAAAAAAAACCGTGAAAAGACAACGAAAAATAGAGATGAGTCTGGCATGCATGGAAAAACGTGAATAGGCCCCTTAGTTATATGCTCAGGCCCAACACCATGTTTTCCTTTCTAGCCCAAACAAGCAAAACATTAATGTACAACTCTGAGGGTGAGCATGGTTCGGATTAGATTGGATTGGGATAAAATCAGGATCAATTCGTTATTTACGGTTCCTAAAAAATTAAAACCAATTCAATCCGTTTAAATCGTGGAACCAATCTGAACCAATCTATTTAAATACGGATTGGATTGGTTTAGGACTATAGATTTACATAATTAACTAACAAAAATATATATATAACACTTTAATTTCATAAAAATATAATTATAGTACCATATTAGTTTCATAATAATAACATGTCTTTTCATAATAGCGACATACTGTTCTAGAATTTAAACAACCATAAGAAAACTGGTTCCACCATAAGTATTTAGACCATTACAAATTAACATTAAAAACTAGCCAAAAAAAATAATAAAAGAAGATACTATGCGAGTTTAGGTTTGGATTTAAGTTTTATATAAAATAAGAGAAGATACTATATGAGATTAGGTTTAGATTTAAGTTTTATATAAAATAAGAGAAGATACTATGCAGGAAGGTGTATAACAAAAATATAAATTATTTGTATACGGTCCGGATCGGTTCCAATCCGGAATTGTGGGGTTCAATCGAAAACCAATCCGTGAATTACGGATTTTTAATTTTTCAATCCGGAACCGAACCACGGATTCAAAAAATCAATCCAAACCTACTAGATTAGACTGGACTGGACTGAATCAAATTATAAATTTTACGAATTTCTTGCTCAACCCTATACAACTCTATTGAACAGCCCTATCTAAGCCCATCGCGATTACACTACGTAGCCTGTTCCCACTCAAAAGCCCAAAGAATTTGAAGTCCATAGCATTGCTCTTCCCATTTAACATCATTCTTGGAATCTCACCAAAAATTAACATTGCACTTGTCACATACTTTTAGAATAATATATGAATTTAAATTTTGTACAATGAAAATTGTTCAAAAAATGTATGGATGGTGTAAATGTAAACTTGATGTATTATGAGTTTCACCTTTAAGAGCGTCTTTAACTTTTCATCAGATCTTTCATTAAATTTAAATTTGATAAAAAATTGATAAAAATGGTTTTTCAACCATTTCATCAATTTGGTATGTATTAAACTTTTCATCAAATTGAAGATGCCTGGAGCATTTTATCAAATTGCCGTAGATAGCTGTTAATGTAGGAGCACCGAACGACTAGTCGGTTGTCTCCCCAGACATCCACTTCTTTTGCAATTTACACTGAGCAATTTACACATACCGGTCGACTAGCCGGACATTCTCCTAGTCGTTCTTCCGGTCAATCGATGATTTGATAAAAATTTAAAATTCTCCATTAAAATATTCGATATCAAATTAAGTTTTTACTCAAATTTAATATTAAAAAAAAATAAATATAAGAGATACTCTAACAAATTTAATCTAATCGTGCTAAATTATGTGTATTTTTTTCTTTTTGTGTTGAATCCCAATAAGAGAGAGATAGAGGGAGCTGAGTCACTTCCTTTCCTTTATATATACTAGCGATAAAAATTATAATATTGGAATAATGATATTATTACTTTGTTGTGAGATATGAGAATCACAATATAGGTTTATATTTCAAGTTTTTTCTCTCGAGATAATTAATTGGTACTTGAGGTGTTGCAACTTGTTTATGACAATAAGAATAAGGGCATGTTTAACGGGAATTATAGTTCATCGAATTGTTAGTTATGAAACATATTATCTCTAAATTATTTGATTAGATTGAATTTATATTTTATATTTATTTAGTTATGAGATTAGATGTCTGGATTGGACAATGCTATTGAATCCTATGTTTATTTAGGATATAATGGAAAATGATAAATGCTCGAAAGACTATTTTGCCCTTTTAAATTATTTATTAAATAATAAGAATATTAAAACTGAATTATAAATTTTATTTAATTTTTTTACTGGAACTTTTAAAAAATTAAATAAATAGAATATTAATAAAAATTATATAAATTTATTTTAATTTGTAGTTGAGATTTTTTAAATTTTATTTTACTTTACTAAGTATAATTATAAATAATTTAATAAATAAAATCTATTAAGGCCCCGTTTGGGAATAGGCTAATTTAGTAACTTTTTGGCTATTTGGCTAAAATATGAGCTCAAAAAAATTAGTTTGTTTGTGATGACTTTTTGGCTTTTTATGAAAAGATGTACAAAAAGTAGAGAGAAAAGAGAATCTTTACTTTTTGGTATGGGTTGTTGGCTTTTTGGCTAATTTAGTAACTTTTTGACTTTTTGGCTAAAATGAAGGGTTCCCAAACGAGGCCTAAGTATAAATAATTTAATAAATAAATTTTATTCTTAAAAAGATACTAAATAGTAAAGGGTCAAAAATGTAATTTCACTACCTAATCCCATGAGATGAGTTATCCTATGGATTGTGTCCCATCCCCAATGGGATAGAACAATCCCACAGATTTGGGAGTCAAAAATGTAATTTCACTACCTAGTCCCCATGGGATGAGTTATCCTATGGATTGTGTCCCATCCCCCATGGGATAGAACAATCCCATAGATTTGGGATTCATAGTCTGGTGTAAAAATTTTGAATCTAACAACGGACTATTAGTCCGAATGGATTATTAGTCATATCCCATACTTAAATCCTTCCAAACAAACGCCACCTAAAAGTGTTCTTAAAGGTTGGCTTCGTAGTCAAACGTTGGGATTTTGGAGGTGTGCTCCCTTAAAATTCTTAAGTTTAAAACTTTTTAAATGTAAATAATTTCTTGTGGCCATCTATATATAAGGAAAATGGATTTTTTAGTGAGAAACCTTCTAGGAGTTCCAAATCCTCATTATAATTTTCTTGATTTTCTTAATTTTAAATAATTAATTTTATTTGATAATCTCACATCAGGAAAAGAAGAAAAAAAATGAGTTGTTTTACTCATATAAAGAGAATCATATACTCCCATCTCATTTGGTAAGACGCCTTATGAGAATTTCAATATCTCATACTAATTTTCTTGATTTTCTTAATTTTAAACAATTAAGAAAATCTCTATTGCCTAACTTTTATTTGATAATTCCACATCGAGAAAAGAAAGAAAAAGTGAATGGACGTCGAGAAAAAAAGAAAAAAAAAATGAGTTATTTTACTCATATAA
The DNA here is from genome assembly GCA_030407325.1 of Camellia japonica. Taxonomy (NCBI): domain Eukaryota; kingdom Viridiplantae; phylum Streptophyta; class Magnoliopsida; order Ericales; family Theaceae; genus Camellia; species Camellia japonica. Next base: position 186,101,666 of record JAPPVO010000016.1, on the reverse strand, counting down.
AGAGAATCTCTTATACTCCCATCTCATTTAGTAAGGAGCCTTGTGAGAGTTTCAATACCTCATACTAATTTTCTTGATTTTCTTAATTTTAAATAATTAAAAAAATCTCCATTAGCTAACTTTTATTTGATAATTTCACATTGAGAAAAAAATGAAAAAAGTGAATGGTTTAGGTTGGGATAGTTTAGGTTGGAAGCTTTTATCATAGTTTAGGTTGATGGTTTACCAAACTGTATAGTGAAAATATGCCTTTCTAATAGGAGGCCAACTTATATAATTTAAAGATTTTTTTTAATAATTAATGTTATCATTATTATAATAAAAGGGTTTCGAAATTTGGAGGCCGTCACCTATCTCCTCCAATTGGATCCATCTTGCTTGCATGATTACAATTAATTATATTTTTAAAACAATATTTTGCTGTAAATGCAATGATACAAGTTAATTCCACGATTATGATCACATTGATGACAATGTAACAAGGCACATGTCGGAGAGGAGAAGAGGTCAGTTGATTAATTTTGATTTGTTTTCAGTTTTTATTAGCAACATTCTGAACAAATTAAAGTTTGATTTATTTTGAGCAAGACTATCATTTATAATCACGTAATTTTATTATATTTAATTTATAAAAATAAATAATATATATAATTTAATAAATAGATCATATATTTTTATTAAAGATAAATATATTGAAATCACATGAACGTGATTTTAGATTGAATTTGTTTTTTGGTTTTTTAATATGCATATGAGTTTACAAAATAATCAAGTATGATAAATTCACCAACCTAAACTATGTCTCTCTAATTACGTTGGCTAACTTTCATTTACCTTTTATTTTACAATCTCACATTGGAAAAAATAAAGAAAAAGTGAATCTTATGCTCCAATTTATATAAGCAAAAAGAGATTTTTAGTGATAAGCCCTATGATCAATATCTCATACTCATTTTTTTGATTTTCTTAATTTTAAATAATTAAGAAAATATCCATTGGCTAGCTTCCATTTAAGTTTTATTTTACAATCCCACATAGTTTTGATTTTGAAAATAATTTTGTATGAGATTTTGAAACTCTCATAATATTTAACTTCAAAATAATTACAATCCCACATCGAGAAAATAAATAAAAAGTGAGTTGTTTCACTTATATAAATTATTACAATCTTACATCGGGAAAAAAAAGAAAAAGTGAGTTGTTTCACTTATATAAAATGAATCTTATAAAGGGAGTTTTAAGGGAGAAGCTTTGTAGAAGGTCCAAACCCTCATTCTAAAATTATTAAATTTTTTTAATTTTAAATAATTAAGAAAATTTCTATTGGTTAGCTTCCATTTATCTTTATTTTACAATCCCAAATCAGGACAAAAAAAAAAAGTAAGTTATTTCATTTACATAAAGTGAATCGTATGTTCCAATGTATATAAATTATTGAAATTTCTTAATTTTACACAATTAAGAAAATCTTCATTGGTTAGCTTCCATTTGACTTTTATTTTACAATCCGACAATGGGAAAAGAAGAAAAAAGTGAATTATTTCACTTATATAAAGTAAATTTTATACTCCTATTTATACAACCAAAAAAAGATTTTTAGTGAGAAACCCTATAATCAATACTAATTTTTTTTGTCTGTGTGTTTAAGAACACATGCACAATACTCCTAGCATCACCCGTGCAATGCGAAGGTTCTTTTGTAAATACAGTTTCAATCTGCGATCCAATGTGCATGTTCATTTAACTTTTATTTTATAATCCTACATCAAGAAAAAGTGAATCGTTTTACTTATATAAAGTGAATCTTACGTTCCCATTTATATAAGCAAAAACAGATTTTTAATGAGAAGCCCTATAATTAATATCATTTTTTTTTCCCCTTAACTTTAAACAATTAAGAAAATCTCTATTGGTTAGTTTTCATTTAACTTTTATTGTACAATCCCACATAGACGTTTTGATTTTAAAAATAATTTTATATGAGATTTTGAAACTCTCATAATATTTAACTTCAGAATAATTACAATCCCACATCGAGAAAAGAAATAAGAAGTGGATTATTGCACTTATATAAAGTGAATCTTATACGCTCATTTAATATTATAGTATTGTGCATATTTCAGTTCAAGATGGTTTAAATTTTAATATAAAATTTAAAGGTTTTAATTAATTAATTTTGTTGTAAATTGGTTGGTCTTTTGACTTAGCCAATTAAACAAACTAATTCACTGGTTCAACCACGATTTTAGCTGTTTTATCAAAATATATTGCTTAGATTTGTTTGAACGACTGATATTACTTGATTAGAAATGAACTTCCCATCTAAACAACTATTAACTTTTATTTTATAATCTCACATTAGGAAAAAGAGGAAAAAAAGAGTTGTTTCATTATATAAATCTTACGCTCCCATTTAATATTGTAGTGTTGTGTATATTTCAGTTCAAGACAGTTTAAATTTTAAAATTAAAATAAAATTTAAAATTTTTAATCAATTAATTTTTTTATGAAGTTGGTTGGTCCTTTAACCTAGCCAATAGAGTGAATCGTTTTCGGTTTGACTGATTCGTTGATTTAACTGCGATTTTAGCGATTTTATCAAAATATATTAGTTAAATTTGTTTGATTCGAAATAAATTAAATATTGGCCTAATTAAAGATTAAATGGCTAAGATTACTTGATTCGAAACTTCCCGGCTAAACAATTGTTAACTTTTAAAAAATTAAGAAAATCTACATTGCCTAACTTTCATTTAACTTTTATTTTATAATCTTACATCGAGAAAAGAAGAAAAAATTAAATTGTTTCACTTACATAAAGTGAATCTTATATTCTAATTTATATAAGTAAAATGAGATTTTTAGTGAAAAATCTTATGATCAGTATCTCATATTAAATTTTTTATTTTTTTAATTTTAAATAATTAAGAAAATCTTAATTGATTAACTTATATTTAAATTTTATTTTACATAATAAAAAAAATTAAATATAATTATTATATTTTTATTAAATAATATATTATTTTATCTGATATATAATACGAGTAATATACTAATATCATATAGAGTAAAGCCTCACCTTTAATCGGGACCTCTCCAAATAAAAGGTGGAATTAATTCTCGAATTAGACGGTCCAAAAAGGCTGTAACGACTTATCCAAAAAAAAAAAAAAAAAAACAACAACATCAACAACAATAGGTATTCTTAAAATTTGCTTACTACTTCCCCATCAAAAAAAAAAAATAAAAATAAAAAAATAAAAAATTTGCTTACTACTTTAAACACTCTCTAATGTAGGGTGTGCAAAATATGCAAAATATTATCAAATCTATTAAAATTGCGTTGATCCGCATCAATCTCACCGTTCTATTTATTAATTGTAAATTAAATTTTTAAATTTATAATCCGCCTTTGAAATCGTTTCGCTCCGCTATAGTTAATCCATATATATTATTTAACCTCTGAGGAAATATCAAAATAAAAATAAGTGTAAAAGAGATTTAAAATGTAAAATTTGTTACAAATTAATAGTTGTATGTATGAAAAATATTATGTAAAATTACTTTGTGTTATATATACGAAAAATATTATTCAAATTAGTGTTATATATCATGCAAATATTTGATAATTGGTTAAAATATTTTTTAATCTGTCAATCCACCAAAAACAATCCAAACCACAATTTGTCAATCCGTTAATCCGTCAATCCACCTTTCAATTTATAATTTTACTTTAAAATCATCATAAGCGCACCGCCAATGGCGGAGGGAAGTGAGGACAGGGGGGTCACGTACCCCGGATTTTGGGCTTTTTTTATTTTTTATACAAATATAAAGAAAATATTTTAAAGGGTACATTACACTGACACCCCCTAAGGTTTAGGTTTATTACAGTTCCCCCATCACCTTTTGAAAATTACATCTCCCCCCTGAGGTTTAAAGTTTCATTACAGATTCTCCCCCTTAGCAATTTAATTTTTTTAAATACCAATTTTGTCCTCATTGAGTAAATTACATTGACACCCCTCACATTTTAAAAATTACAATCTCCTCCCTAAGGTTTAAAGTAGCATTACCAATTGCCCCCTCGATTAGTATTAGTTGGAAAAAAAAATTCATTGAAAAAAAAATTTTAATTGGAAAAAAAATTAATTGAAAAAAAATTTTGTTAGTAAAATTTTTAAATTTTTTGTTTAAAAACCAACGTAAATCTTTTTTTGAATTTACATTTTTCTTCAAATTTACAAACTAAGACAACCATTTATAAACAAAAAAAATTATCAAACAAGTTTTTATGACAGTTTTTTAAATTTTTGTAAATATAAATTGAAAACTGAAAACGAAATGGTTACCAAACAGGTTTCAGATGGTAAAAATGTCGTAAAATTAACAAATAATTAAATAAATTACGAATATAAGAAATGACTTATCAAAAGATTCTTAGGCTATGTATAGTTTTATTTTTAGAATTTTTTTAAAAAAAATTAAAAATTAATTTGGTTAAGAAATAAAAAATAAAAAATAATTATCATTTAAGGGTAAAAAATAATTATCATTTTAACTTTTGGGCAGGTTATATACATACGTATGGCTGTTTCAATTTAATTTGTAAAAAATTATTTCTAACCACTCAAAAGATAGAAATTATATAAAAATGATAATTATTTTTTATTTTTTATTTCTTAATCAAATTAATTTTTAATTTTTTAAAAAAAATTTCTAAAAATCAAACCATACATAGCCTAAGAATTTTTTGATAAGTCATTTCTTATGTTGGTAACTTATTTAATTATTTGTTAATTTTACGACATTTTTACCATCTGAAGCTTATTTGGTAACCATTTCGTTTTCAGTTTTCAATTTATATTTACAAAAATTTAAAAAACTGCCATAAAAACTTGTTTGATAATTTTTTTAATTTATAAATGGTTGTCTTAGTTTATAAATTTGAGGAAAAAACGTAAATTCAAAAAATGAGCTTACGTTAGTTTTTAAACAGAAATTTAAAAATTTTACTAACAAATTTTTTTTTCAATTAATTTTTTTTCCAATTAATACTACCTGAAGGGGCAATTGGTAATGCTACTTTAAACCTTTGGGAGGAGATTGTAATTTCTAAAATGTGAGGGGTGTCAATGTAATTTACCCAATGAGGGCAAAATTGGTATTTAAAAAAATTAAATTGTTGAGAGGGGGAATCTGTAATAAAACTTTAAACCTCAGAAGGGAGATGTAATTTTCAAAAGGTGAGGGGGGAACTGTAATAAATCTAAACCTCAGGGGTGTCAGTGTAATTTACCCTATTTTAAATAAAAAAAAATTACAAAAATATTATTAGAGTGAAATGTCAATGACATTTTAAAAATTATGAGAACAATAATGGTTATTTTAATTGAAAATGAAGAGACTATTATAAACCATATTATCTATGAAATTTTTTGAATGTAACGATGATGTTATTATTATTGACATGCAAGTATAAGTAATCTCACTATAAAGATATAAAATTTATTAGATTGTTAGCTACATTTAATATGTGAGGTTCATTCTCTATGTGTTTATTTACGATTAGTTAATTATATCACATATTAATAATGACATGGTATTATCATTATATAAATTTTTAATCAAATTTTATATAAAAAAATAATTTATCATTATATAATTTATTTTAAGCTTATATCTATATTTTTTATATTGTCCATGATACACTAGTTATAAATAATAATATTTTTTTAATATTTATTGAAATCAATCGTAAAAACTTACATTAAATATTTTTGTAAAAAAATTTAATATTATAATTAATAAATGCCCTGCAGACCGCGCACCCCTTAAACGTGGGTGTGTCACTATTATATGAGAGATTGTGTATAATATTGTAAAGAGAGACACTTGTTGGTTTTTTATACAATAAAGATAGGTACTCAAAATTCTAAGTCCAAAAATTTACCAAAAAAATAATTGTTTGGTTCAAATTCAGCTGTTTTTTGGCATGGTCTAGATATACATGTAAAATTTCTTTTATTTTTAACTTTTCACGTGGCATGATAATAAATTATTTTTTGAATATGGTGAATCCTAAATATATACATAACATTTATTAGCTGAATAAACATAGAAAATAAAATAGATGAAATAATAAAATACATCCGAATAATATATGATGAAATAAAAAAGAGAACAATAATAATAATATGAAGAGAGGGAGAGAGATGGCAACTTTCCATTTTAAAAAAAAATCACTATAAGTTGTTATATCATTTTTTTAATTTTTTTGTATATTTTTTCGTAAATTTTTTTAAAAATTACTAAAATAACATATTTCAAACGAGGCCGGGGAAACATGGGAACCAACATAAAATTATGCTATCTACTAAAATAACAGTTGTCAATTTGTTTATTTAGATGCTTAAATATTAAAAAACCCTCCTCAACTATAGCGATGCCCACAATCTAATATAAACTGGCAATCCCTTAAATTTTGTACAATTTTTTTAAAAAAATATCTTAAATTAAATTTGCATTTAAATAAGTTCTTCAACTTATCAATTAGTTTAATTTAGATATTTATTTTTCTTGGTATAGAAAATATTTATTATCTATCAAAAAAACTCATGTTGCCGAAAGAAGATGTGTTGGTTCTTTTATTTTTTAAATGTAGAGTTAATTCTTTCAATTTACCCTTATTTGGGGGACAAATAATACTTAAGGCCAAGTTTGGCTATCCTAAATAAGTACACACTTTTTATCTTTTTATCTTTTTTTCATCATATCATTTCTCTACTTTTCTGCACATTTTTTCGTAAAAAGACAAAAAGTAATGGATGAAATGTAATAGAAGGGTTACAATTTTTAAGAACTTATTTGAAAAAATATATAAATCCTGAACATCATAAAAAATAAAAAATAAAAACACTAATGAACTTATTCCAGGATAATTTTATCATATGCTCTGTTGACTTTTTGTGATTTTTATTTTTTTTTTGTTATAAGTTAAGTGGTATGTATTTATGTCTCATTGTGATTTGGGGGCTCAAGTTTTTATATTTATATTTATATTTTTTTACATACTGTAATTGTTATCTTAATTGTAATTAAAATAGTTTTTTGTTATGTGTCAAGAAGGATTTAGTTATAATTCATTGTAGTATTTTGATTATAATTGAAAATTACTTGATTATAAGATAAAATAAACCAAAATTACACAAAATTACACACAAAAAAATAAAATAAAAATTGGAATCTCTCCATATTTTGTGCACCATTTCTATGCAAATAATTTGTGGGATCTATTTAAAAAATATTTAGTTGGAGACATGAGTGAAGAAATAAATTATCCCCTTAGACTAGTAGTAATTTCTTCACATGGTAGGACTAACAAAGTCATGAGAGGATTAAGATTGGAAATTGAGTGAGGGAATTAGTGAAATTTTAAATGATTTTTAAGTAAAAATTATATTTTTTTGGAATAAAAAAATAATTATAATATTAAAAAAATTAAAACTTAAAACATATTAATTTTATATATTAATACTATCTATAGTATTACTAATTTAGTAATGTACAAATAAACACTTTTTATCCTAATATCCAACCTAGTATCACCATACTAATAATCTCTCCATTCAATCCCACCGTACTCTTAATTCCATCCATCATATGGAGTCAAACAAACGTGGCCTAAGAACCGTCCTATCTTTTCCTACTTTTGACTAAATATCGCATACTATCTTCTAAAAGTAATGATTTGCCCCCACCCAAATAAAAGAAAATACGAATATTGGGATGTAGCCTAATGGTCTAATATCTATATCTTAAAGTTTAGTGAGAGAGGCTCCGTTTGATTGTCTGGATTGTATATAAGGGTTTGAGAATGATATGTAATATCTAATGATAAAAATGAGATATAGTATGTTATAGGATATGAGATGGATTATATCTACTATGAGGTCATTTATATTGTGTTTGGTTAAGATAGGATATAGGATGAGATAAGAGGAGAATAATTATTTTTGACATTTGGATAGAAGATTCCCTTATATTCGACGGTGGAGGATATACAATACAATGGGATTAATATTGCATATCCTTTTTTTGCATCATATATTATCTGGACTCCCTATATCCGGAACAACCAAATACGAGATATACGGAGACAATAAAACATGTGAGACTCACCTCATATTATATCCAGTCTTACTCTCATATCTGTCGTTAAACAAACAAAGGCCTTAGAGGTTAAGGGTTTGATAGAGTAGCAGCAGCAGCAAACTCTTCAAATGTAATCTAACTATAACTTATTTTGGGAATTACCTCGTTTGGCAATATCACTTTTTAGCTTGAAAGTCAAAAAATTACTTTAAAAAATCAAAAAGTCAATAACCTATACCAAAAAGTCAAAAAAATTCTTTTTCTCTCTACTTTTTACACATATTTTCGTAAAAAGATAAAAAGTCATCATAAACATACTAGTCTTTTTATATCATATTTTGGCCAAAAAGCTAAAAATTACTAAAAAAGCTTATTCTCAAATGAGGCATGTTAAAAATTAATTTATTGACTTTTTAACTTTTTTACCATATCATATATTTTTTCAAAAAAAAAAATTCAAAAATAATTAAAAAAAGAAGAAGAAGAGATTTATTAAAAAATCATTTTTCAAGTGTTTGTGTAACAACCCCGACCTATGATTAGTCGATTAACCATGATTAATTATGCCTAATGAGTAAGTAGGATAAAATTCTGAATTAATTGCATGTGTGTGACATTATTTGTGTTTTTATCTGTTTATTGTAGGAATATCTATTTGAGATTCTGTTATATTTTGCGAATTGAAGGCTTTATCGGCATCCGATCACGAAATTGACTTGGTATATGTGTTATGTGGGATTTATAGAATTTTATGGTAGGTTTAATTAAAATTCGATTCAGAACGATTAAATTAGAATAATTAATGTCAATGCGATTAACCTAAATCAAGTTTAATTAAGCCTCTTTAATTGAGCTTATATAAGGCTACTTTGACTTCCTTAGTTTATTTTACACCCTCATTTCATACTCCTAAACTCAAAAACCTGAGAGAAACAGAGAATTAGAGGGTGAGAGTTGATTTCAAGAAGGAAATAGAGGAATTGCTAGGCAATTAATTGGAGAATTGAGCTAGGACTCACCAAGAATTCAAAGAATTGAGGACTTTAGGTAAGACTTGCATTCCTTAAACTTTCATTTGACTTACTCTTACAAGAATTCAAGAGAATTTAGTTGAATTACGCAAGAATTGAGCTAGTGAAGTAGGAAGGAGGAACACATCATGCATGCATGCACATTTTCTTCCATTTTGAATTGCTAAGATTTCTCACATGCATACACCAAGCCTACCATATTTTTGAGAATTTATTATGTTTTCCATCAATTTGCCTACTTTGATCATGATTTAGAAGTTTTGAACTCACTCCATTGCATATATGATATGTTTTCAAAGTTTTGAGTTGACTTTTGAGCAATGGGCAAGCTTTTGGGCCTTGATTTCATGAAATGATCTTTAATTCTCCATGTTTTCCAATGTTAGACATGTTTTCTCAAGTTTTGAAGCCCAAAGGTTGAGTTTGAAGGCGTTGAATTCGAGTTTTGGACTTGGAAGTGCAATCTGGAAATTCCAAAATTTGCACCCTCCGCTCGAGTGACCATTCTGTGATCTTGCGTTTCTGCTCGAGCGACCAAAAGTTGGCTTGAGCGTGAAATGCAAGTTCCCAGAAGTTCACTTGTTTTGCAAACCACTCGAGCGACAAGAGTTGCGCTTGAGCAAGGACCCGAGTCTCAAGCTCGACCGACCGTCGAGCAGGAAAATCAAGCAACCAGTACTTTTGTAGAAGTTTACAGACCGCTTGAGTGACAAAACTTGCGCTCGAGTGACCACTCATATTTTGCATGTCTGCTCGAGCGAAGGAAGTTACGCTCGAGTGGGACCCCTGTTTTTATCAAGTTTTGTTAAGTGTTTCCAAGTGCATTTTAGCATCCTCATTACATCCTACGCATTCCTAGGCCGAGATTAAGACATAATAATGAAGATAAAAAGTATAAACACACCAAGATAAGAAAGAACTAAGTTAATGATTCCGGGTGTGTAATTCAGTGCGTATTCGTTCTATATCTATGTAGGTCATGCGCCACAATATATCTGATTTGCCTATTCCGCTTGTTTGCTTTAGAGCCAACTGTAAGCAATAACTTAGTAAAGCTAAGTTCAACTTTATTTATTTTTTGTATGATGACATAAGATTTGTTATATGAATTGTTATGTTCTGTGTAATGAATGATTGTCCAATTTCTGAAGAGTATTCGGGGCTCAAGTAAGTTATTTGTTCCCGGTTCGGAGGTTTCTTTATGGAACTGACAAGTTATCTGTACCCAGTCGGAGGTTCCTTTATGGAACTGACAAGTTGTCCGTTTTTATGGAACTGACAAGTATGATCTTCGATGCTGTATATGTGATCTATTAGTGTTAACGGATGTAAGATTATGTATGAATTACTGCTAATAGATGTAAGATTAAGTATGAATTTTGTAACGCTCTGATACCAAGTTGTAAAGCCCCCAAAATAATACAATTAACCCATCCATAAGAGAAGAGTGCATAACAGAATGGATATACTTTCATTCATCAGAATTTATATTGCAAAAGGTATTATATGCATTATACATTCATAAATGTTCATCTTGAATTTACAGCAAGTAACATTAGTTAATAACAACAAAATAAATGCCCTACGGGCTTACATATTTCCAAGATATCACTTGGTTACAACAAAAGAGAGTCCTAAGCTCTATACATGTAAAACCCTCAGCTTGAATAAACATTTCAACACAAGACAACAAAATAGAGCCTTCAGCTCCTAAGTCCTTCCAAGCTACGTCCTTGGAGGAAGCATGCCACCGGTACATAAAAATGGTTTCCCAAGTAGGGTGAGACAAAGCCCAGTGGAAACAATCTAATACAATGTATGAAGTTTAACTAAGGTATAAGCGTCAGACAAATGTCCAATATTCATGACCAACTTACATTCTTCCCATGACTATTCAATATTAGTATTCACATCTCGATCCATTTTCATTTATTCAGTTCAGGTAAATTCATTTCGTTTCATGTCACAAGACAAATATACATAATTCTCCAAATTATCCAACTGAGACTGTAACTCAATTATTCTTTATTAACATAACTATCATACAAACACTTCAACCTTACTATTTTACAGAAATTTCGTCAGCGGGATTGGCACCCATGTATACACAAGATTTCGAACTTTCACCCTGGACACTTTAGCCAACTTAATTCTCAATAGAGTCCATCTCCTATCTCCTCCTAAATAATGAAGAACATCCCATTTCTTCTCCCAAAACATTATACATATACAATGCATTTAAATTCATCGTCATATACAATGACTAACCATAATACATATTCAATGCTTTAATCATATACCGTCATATTCAATGACAAACTTAAATGATTAGTTTCAATTCACCTAATTCTCATACAATTTCTATAAAAATCATAGCTATCCTCCATCGATAGCCCAATACAGATATTTCTAAACAGATATACCATCTTTATAACAGTAATTTATCAAATTTCATGAATGAGTGATTAAATAAATCCAACTACACCATTCATTTACACCTTTTCCCAATTTCACATTTCTCACATCAATTTCATTATTTATACAAAATAATATTCAAGACACAATTAGGGTAAATCTCTCCCTTATTCAAATATTAGCCCAAAGGCTAAAATTCACTATTTTAACACAAGATATCCTCATATTCACAACCCCATAATCATCTGTGTAACACAATATAGAAATCACTCTTTCAAATTTGAGACCAAAAGTTTACCCAAAACTTCCAAAATTTCCACCATTTATACATAACTACAAATAACTAGGTTAAAACTCATACTAAAGTATAGAATATCCCTACCTCAAAGAGAGAAGATGAGCCAAGCTAGAGAGAAACCCCAAAAGTACCGAAATCTGACTCTAATCAGTTCAAAGAGAAGATCTTGAGAAGCTCCACCTCTTTATCAAAGGGAGTAAGGTGGAGAGATCAAAGGATCTAGGCCAAAATGTAGAGAGAGAGAGAGTATTTTAGAGAGAGAGGCTCTCAACTTTAGGGTTTTGGCTGAAAAGATATGAAAAAGTGATTTTCGCGATTTGATATACGCGCAGTCCGCTCGAGCGTCGGGTTTCACGCTCGAGCGTCAGACATAAAGATTTGTTCTACTCGAGTGCCAAAAGAAGCCCGCTCAAGCGCAGAATACATACCTCCAGAACTTTCCAGACAACAGACCAACCGCTCGAGCTCAAGAGAGGACGCTCGAGTACCCACTCGCTCAAGCATAGAAAACGCCGCCCGAGCGTGAAAGACACTCCTCCAGCACTTTTGCAGATGTGCAGAGTACTGAGAGTTTACAACTCCTGCTCGAGCGCAATAAAGGCCACTTGAGCGGGGGACCAAAATTAACAAAGCCCGCTCGAGCGCAAGGATGGCCGCTCAAGCGGAGGACCAAAAATCTGGGCAATACAAAGTTTGAAAACTAAGTAACTAACCTGTTTCAAACACAACCACAACAACCCAAAGACCAATTTCAAAGGTATACAAGGGAAGAAAGAGATAAACAACAATATGAAAGCATTAAACCTAAGTTCGAAACATCACAAGAGCCGGGTCAAAACCGGGATCGCTATAACCTTCCCCCCTTAAAGAATTTTGTCCCCGAAATTTACAAATTAAGTTTCAAAATCAAGTTTAGCCAACTTCCAAAATGATTATGAATCATTACTCAACACCATGACCCATCTACCGGTCATTTAATTCCTTTATAAGATGAACAAATCCACAATATACATCTCCCCGTAGTTTTAACCAATTTCAACACGTATATCTTATATTTCCAAAACATATTCAATTTTTATGATAGATTTGCATTTCCGAAACTTAAACAACATATACAATGTTCAAATTAAACTTGCGTTTCCGAAACATATTCAACATATACAATGTTTTTATAGTTCATGCACAAAACTAATATCTGAACATATAATCAAACATCAACAAATAAGTCCGGATATTTCTTGCGGACTTCCAATTCACGCTTCCAAGTTGCTTCCTCAACCCCGTGATGTTTTTACAATACTTTGACAAAGGGAATTGTCTTGCCTAGCAAGACTTGGTCCCGTTTATCCAAGACTTTCATCGGTCTCTCCTCATACGAGGCATCCTCGTCTACCTCTAAGTCGGTCCAATCCAACACATGTGATGGATCCGGCTCATACTTCCGAAGCATACTAATATGAAATACGTCATGCACTCCGGAAAGTTGTGGCGGCAACGCCAAATGATAGGCAACCTCCCCAATCCGTTCAAGGATCTCAAAAGGGCCAATAAACCGAGGGGATAACTTCCCACTCTTCCCAAATCTCATTAAACCTCGCCTAGGTGATATTTTTAAAAAAACGTGATCACCCACCTCAAAAGACAAAGGTCTCCTTCTACGGTCGGCGTAACTTTTTTGGCGATTCTGGGTCGTAACCAACCTCTTACGGATAAGTGCAACCTTCTCTGTTGTTTCCCGAACCAACTCTGGACCCAATAAAGGTGCATCATCCACCTCGGCCCAACACGCAGGCAATCTACACGGTTGACCATACAAGGCCTCAAATGGTTCCATACCAATACTCGATTAGAAACTGTTATTATAAGCAAACTCCACTAAGGATAAGTGCCTCTCCCACGACCCCTTAAAATCAAGGACACAGCCCCGAAGCATATCCCCAAGAATTTGGATAGTACGCTCAAACTGCCCGTCAATCTGAGGATGATACGCAGTGCTAAAGGTCAATCTAGTGCCCAAGGTACTCTGTAAGCTCTGCCACAACCAAGCTGTGAAACACAGATCTCTATCCGAAATAATCGTCACAGGGATCCCGTGCAATCTCACTAGGTCCCTAATATACAAGTTGGCAAGATAGTCTACCGAATCACTCACGCGCATAGGAATAAAATGCGTTGACTTAGTCGACCGGTCAACCACCACCCAAATGGCATCACTACCCCGTTGAGTCCTTGGAAGGCCCACAACAAAATCCATCGTAACATGTTCCCACCTCCACTCAGCTATAGGCAAGGGTTGCAACACAAACCCGCTAGCCTTTGATGCTCGGCTTTCATTTGCTGACAAGTAAGGCATTTCGATACAAACACGGCCACATCTTTCTTCATACCTCTCCACCAAAACTAATGACTTAGGTCGTGATACATCTTTGTGCCTCCCGGATGTACCGTAATGCGTGAATGGTGAAACTCTCGGAGTACTTCCTTTTGGCAAGACTCCGGCACGAACAAGCGGTCACAGTATCTCACACTCTAGTCGGGATACACAGTCAAGCCCTTCTCTATCTTTCCACTAAAGACCTTCTCCCGGAGGGATTCTACCTCTAGGTCATCCCTTTGCGCTTCTAGCACTCGGTTCACAAGTGTAGGTTGTGCAACTACTGAAAATAAGGCTGTAGGTTCAACAGACTCGCCTAGATGCAAGTCAAATTCACTAAGAGTACCCAACATCTCCCATTCTCGGATAGCAATACAAGCTACACTACTAATAGATTTCCTACTCAAGGCGTCAGCTACGACATTGGCCTTCCCCGGATGGTAATGCAACTCGAACTCATAATCCTCTATGAACTTCATCCACATTCTCTGCCTCAAATTCAAGTCCTTCTGTGTAAATAGATACTTTAGACTTTTATGATCAGAAAACACCTCAAATCTCTTACCATACAGATAGTGCCTCTAAATTTTCAAGGCAAAAATCACCACTGCAAACTCTAAGTCGTGAGTAGGGTAATTCCTCTCATGGGTTTTTAACTGCTGTGAGCCATAGGCTACTACCTTCCCCTCTTGCATCAATACGCAACCCAAACCTTTTCGTGAAGCATCACAGTATATTGAATAGCCCAAACCCCTCTCTGGAATAATTAAGACTGAAGCGGTGGTAAGTCTAACTTTAAGCTCTTGGAACGACTTTTCACAAGTTTCACGCCACACAAATTTGATTTCTTTTATCGTTAACCTAGTCAAATGTGAGGCTAGTCTGGAGAAATCTTTCACAAACCGACGGTAATACCCAGCTAACTCCAAGAAACTACGGATCTCGAAAGCATTTTTAGGCTGTGCCCAATCCTGCACTGCCTCTATTTTGGATGAATCTACAGTTACCGTTTCCCCGGATACCATATGGCCTAAGAACTTAACCTCTTTCAGGCAGAACTCACACTTCCCAAACTTAGCATACAGCTTATAAGCTCTAAGCAACTCAAGCACCACTCGCAAGTGTTCCTCGTGCTCCTCCTTAGAAGGTGAGTAGATCAAAATGTCGTCCACAAAGACGACCATAAAACGGTCTAAAAACTCTCAGAAAATTCGATTCATCAAATCCATAAACACAGTTGGGGCATTGGTTAGCTCAAAAGACATCACTAGAAACTCATAATGGCTATACCGCGTAGGGAATGTTGTCTTCGGAATATCCTCCTCCTTTACCCTCAACTGATGATAACCCGATCTCAGGTCAATTTTAGAGAAACAACAAGACCCCTTCAACTGATCAAACAAATCATCTATACAAGGCATTGGGTACTTATTTTTAACAGGAACCCGGTTCAACTTTCTGTAATCAATACAAAGTCACAACGCTCCATCTTTCTTTTTAGCAAAGAGAGTCGGTGCTCCCCAAGGTGAAGTACTAGGGTGGATAAAACCCTTATTTAGTAATTCCTGGAGTTGAATATTCAACTCATTCAACTCAACAGGCGCAAACCGATATGATGCCATAGAAATCAGTGCTGTGCCAGGCACTAAATCAATAAAGAACTATCTCTCGGTGAGGTGGTAAACTAGTAAGATCCTCGGAAAAGACATCTAGATACTCACAAACCACCCTTAGCAACTCAACTTGGACTTCATCACACTCACTACTCTGAAAGTTAGCAAGAAGACAACTAAGCTCACTCCGCCTATGCGGATCATATACTAAGGATAAGACTCTATCCACCCGGTCCCCCAAGAAATAAAAGCAATCACCGCTCGAGGTACATACAATAACCCTCTGACGGTAGCAATCTATAACAGCCTAGTATGACGATAATCAGTCCATACCCAAGATAACATCAAAACTAGTCATATCAAGCAAAACAAATACAAATAGAAGTCGATAATCGGCGACCTCTATGTCACAATCCCAACACCCTTGTTTCAGAATAACCTCACCACCAATAGATGACTCTACACAAATAGGAGATGCTAACTGTGCCAACTCCAACCCCAAAATCGATGCAAATGCAGTCGAAATAAATGAATGGGATGCACCTGTATCAATCAATATACTAGCAACTGAATTGCAAATCAAGAAGGTACCTCTCATGACAGATGGAGCCGGTACAAGATCTGGCGCGATAACAGCATACACATGCCTTGTTGGTCTCTGATCTACCTGCTCACCCCTCGGAGCATAGCCTTGCTGCACAGATTGAGTCAAAGAGGCTCCCTGATTGGCCCTCGAGGCCTGTGCTGACTGTGCAGGCTGGTGACTCTGTGTCTGTTTCGAACCAGACGCACCAGGTGTGCCACACTGATAACAAGTGAACGACTGGCCTCTCTCTTGGCCTTGGCCCTGAGAATAAGCAGAAGACAATGTCGCTCGCTGCCATCCTCCCCTTTGTGGGCAAGCTGGAGACTTGTGGCCTAACTGACCACATTTGAAACAAGTGATGTCTCCCTGACCACCTCTCCCAGAACTCGAACTCGGCACTAGAAAGGTAGACCTCGAATGCACTCCCTAGGACTGTTGGGGATTGGAACCCCTTTACCTCTTACTATCCCCTTGGTTATCCTGACTCCTCCTGGAGCCCCTTATTCTCGCCTCCTCTGCATGCATAATAGTCTTAAGATGGGTAGCAGCCTCCACAAGGCGCCCATAGTCCCTAACCATGGATCTGGCCACTTTAAACATGAGTCCGGTCTTCAATTTCTTCTCAAACTCCAAGCAACGGCGCTCCTCAATCACCTCTAACTCTGGTGCAAACCTAGATAAGCTAGTGAATGTGGCTTCAAACTCCGCCACTGGTGTATTCAACTGCTTGAGCTGAGAAAACTGATCTCTCAACTTTTCCCTCACTATAGCGGGTAACTACTTGTCTTGGAAGGTGTCAACAAAGGCCTCCCAAGTCCTTCCAACGTGCCCCCGCTCATACTTCCACCACTGACCCACATTTCCTTTTAGTTGGAAGGACGCCAAGGTCACTCTCAAACCCCCGTCTTTGATGCCGAGCATCTCAAACGTCTTCATCATCTGTTTTAGCTACTCATCAGCTTTCAGTGGCTCCTTGGGATCACCCAAAAACTCATCCGGATTAAACTGGAAAAACTCTCTCTCTTCAAGAAAGATGGCCCTGCTTCAGCTACTTGGGCATGGACTTGATTCTCAGCCCTGAGAATGTCCATGAATTCCCGCAACGCTCCGGCCATTTCATGGGCTAATGCATCCATGGCCTGTTGACCAACCGGTTCGGCCACATTGGCCTGACCAACTCCCTCCTCCTGTGCCGGAATTTTATTCGGCATAGGCGTCTCGCGCCTACCACACCTACCACATCTACCACCACCACGTCCACATCCTAACATCCTAATAAAGGTAACAAGAGACATTAGCACATTCACAAATGTGTCGAACCTAATTCACTCACGTCTTAATACGATAGACAATTGTGATTCACTCCACATAAACACATAGTCACGTAAACACATACAAATTTCATTCCTAGATAATGACCGTCCCGCGGCGTTACTAGAGTTCCAATTAGAAACAGCAGTGATCAAGTGCTCTTCTAATAGGACTTTCGGAAACCCATAGACCCAATCAACATCGTAGGAACTAAATCCCAAACTCATATAATCACATAATCATGTTATCATATAAGCACATATCGTCTACACTTTAAGTCTCTAAAAAGTGAGACAAACCCATTGTGGTATTAACCACTTCCCATATACCCAAAGTATTCAAACCTAGTACGCTCTGATACTAAGTTGTAATGCCCCCAAAATAATACAATTAACCCATCCATAAGAGAACAGTGCATAATAGAATGGATAGACTTTCATTCATCAGAATTTATATTACAAAAGGTATTACATGCATTATACATTCATAAATGTTCATCCTGAATCTACAGCATGTAATATTAGTTAATAACAACAAAATAAATGCCCTACGAGCTTATATCTTTCTCAAATATCACTTGGTTACAACAAAAAAGGGTCCTAAGCTCTATACATGTAAAGTCCTTGAATTGAATAAACATTTCAACATAAAACAACAAAATAGAGCCTCAAGTTCCTAAGTCCTTCCAAGCTACGTCCTTGGAGGAAGTATACCACCAGTACTTGAAAATGGTTTCTCAAGTAGAGTGAGCTAAAGCCCAGTAGAAACAGTCTAATATAATGTATGAAGTTTAACTAAGGTATAAGCATTAGACAAATGTCCAATATTCATGAACAACTTACATTCTTTCCATGACCATTCAATACTGGTATTCACATCTCGATTCATTTTCATTTATTCAGCTCAGGTTAATTCATTTCGTTTCATTTCACAAGACAAATATACATAATTCTCCAAATTATCCAACTGAGACTGCAACTCTATGGTTCTTTATTAACATAACTATCATACAAATACTTCAACCTTGCCATTTTACAGAAATTTCATCCGCAGGATCGGCACCCATGTATACACAAGATTTCAGGACTTTTACCTTAGACACTTTGGCCAACTTAATTCTCAATAGAGTCCATCCCCTATCTCCTCCCAAACAATGGAGTACATCCCCGTTCTTCTCCCAAAACATTATACATATACAATGTATTTAAATTCATCGTCATATACCATGACTAACCATAACACATATTCAATGCCTTAATCATACCATTATATTCAATGAAAAACTTAAATGATTAGTTTCAATTCACCTAATCCTTATACAATTTCTACAACAATCATAGCTATCCTCCACCGATAGCCCAATACAGATATTTCTAAACAGATATACAATTTTTATAACAGATAATTTATCAAATTTCCATGAATGAGTGATTAAACAAATCCAACTACACCATTCATTTACACCTTTTTCCCAATTTCACATTTTCTCATCAATTTCATTATTTATACAAAATAATATTCAAAACACATTTAGGGTAAATCTCTCTCTTATTCAAATATTAGCCCAAAGGCTAAAATTCACCATTTTAATACAAGATATCCTCATATTCACAACCCCATAATCATCTGTGTAACACAATATAGAAATCCCTCTTTCAAATTTGAGACCAAACCCTAAGTTTACCCAAAACTCCCAAAATTTCCACCATTTATACATAACTACAAATAATTAGGTTAAAACTCATACTAAAGTATAGAATATCCCTACCTCAAAGAGAAAAGATGGGCCAAGCTAGAGAGAAACCCCAAAAGTACAGAAATCCAACTCTAATAAGTTTAAAGAGAAGATCTTGAGAAGCTCCACCTCTTTATCAAAGGGAGTAGGGTGGAGAGATCAAAGGATCTAGGCCAAAATGTAGAAAGAGAGAGAGAGAGTATTTTAGAGAGAGAGGCTCTCAACTTTAGGGTTTTGGCTGAAAAGATATGAAAAAGTGATGTAAAAAGTATTTTTCACAATCTGATATACACACAGTCCGCTCGAGCGAAGGGTTTCATGCTTGAGCGTCAGACACAAAGATTTGTTCTGCTCGAGCGCCAGAAGAGGCCCGCTCAGGTGCAGAATACATATCTCCAGAACTTTCCAGACAACAGACCAACCGCTCGAGTGCCCACCTGTTCGAGCATAGGAAACGGCACTCGAGCGTGAAAGATACTCCTCTAGCACTTTTGCAGACGTACAGAGTACCGAGAGTTTGCAACTCTCGGTAGAGCGCAATAAAAGCCGCTCGAGCGGAGGACCAAAATTAACAAAGCCCGCTCAAGCGCAAGGATGGTCGCTCGAGCGGAGGACCAAAAATCTGGGCAACACAAAGTTTGAAAACTAAGTAACCAACCTATTTCAAACACAACCACAACAACCCAAAGACCAATTTCAAAGGTATACAATGAAAGAAAGAGATAGACAACAATATGAAAGCATTAAACCCGAGTCCGGAACATCACAAGAGCCGAGTCAAAACTGGGATCGCTATTTATGTTATGTATGTAGGTGAGTAAGCGCATGACCAGGCCTAAGCTGCTGCCTAACGAGTTTTTGGGTCAGCCAGTTACCGTGCCTCTCGAGGAGGTTTTTTTTTAGAAGTCAAGTTTTGTGATCCTATTGAAGATGCTCTTTTTTCTTTTGGTTTGTCTACCTATACATTGGGCGAAGTCCCTTATGATACTATGTGTATGGAAGTTTGACATCATGTAAGTTTAAAATATTATATGTCCCATGTATATCTGCACAGCTCAATGGACTACGTATATTTTGTATAATTGTTTCCGCAACCCCTAAATATATGTTATTCTGTTCAGAGGCTTTCGGTAATCCAAGGATTACTGGCTGGTTACGACGCTAAACCTATAAGGACGGGTTTGGGTTGTGACAAAGTGGTATTAGAAAACGAATTCTACCACACACAAGAGTCCATATGGGCTATAGGATGTCCTAGAAAAGAATTGGGGACATTTTAGTTGTATGTGTGAGTGTGTTTGTCACGACCTAAACCCGCCCCTATAGGTTTAGCGTTGTAACCGGCTAGTAATCCTTGGACCACCAAAGGCCTCTTGACAGAATAACATATAATTAGGGGCTGCGGAAGTAAATATATAAAATATATGTAGTCCATCGAGCTGTGAAGACATACATGGGACAGATAATCTTACACTTTTATAAACATACAAGTGACGTCAAAAGATACAGTATTTGCACGTCACTCCATATACATATAAGTAGAAAACTTATCTGTAAATCAAAAGAAACAAAGTCTTATACATTCACAAAAACATAGCCACTAAACTTGACTTAATCTGGAACCTCTTCGGAAGGCACAAAGGCTAGCTGACAAAAACTGAGACGCCAGGTCCTCAACTCTGAGCCTGGTCACGTACCTGATCACCTACATACATAATATAAATAGTGAGCGGGAGTTCAGTAGATAATAACAAAGTAAAGAGTTTGAATGAATGAAGTTCATACCAAATTCAGAAATCAGAAATCAGAATTCAGATTCATGAACAGATACATATACATATTCATATTCATATTACATACAGAAAATAAAGTTCATGTCTGATCATACGTGGTACATCCATTAGTGCTAACAGAGCAGATATAGAACAGATGCAGAACATATGATGGTTATGAGTAATCAGTTCCATAAAGAAACCTTCGGATTCGGATAACAGATATGCTGAGCTCCATGATGGCACAGACATAATAAGTTTTAAAATGGAACCTCCAATACTTGGTAACAGCTAATAGATATCACATGATGCTAAGAATGTCACGAATACATTGTTAGAACTTGGACAATTATTCATTATACAGAACATAACATTTCAAAAAACATATCTTATTTCATCATACAAAAAAAAAAAAAAAAGTTGAATATAACTTTACTAAGTTATTACTCACAGATGGCTCCGGGTGCAGACAAACAGAGCAGACTAATCAAACGGTTTACGGCACATAACCTACATCAACACATAACAAATACACATTTGAAACACACGTTAGAATATACTTAACTCATTACGTTTTGTTCTTAGTGTGTTTCTACATTTTACCCTCATTATTATGTTTTAATATTGGCTTATGAATGTTTAGGATGCAATAGGGATGCCAAAATGCACTTGAACATATTTAACAAAACTTGCTGAAAACAGGGGTCCCGCTTGAGCGCGACTTCCTTCGCTCGAGCAGATATGCAAACATGTGAGAGGATGCTTGAGCGTAACTTCCCCCACTCGAGTGGTCTGTAAACTTTGCAAAAGTACTAGTTGTGAGAAATCTCAGCTCGATGGTCACTTGACTCTCGCTCGAGCGTGAGACTCATGCCCCCGCTTGAGCGCAACTATTGCCGCTCGAGCGATCTGCAAAACATGCAAACTTCTAGGAGCATGCATTTCACGCTCAAGCGAACTTAAGGTCGCTCGAGCGGATGTGCAAAACAAAGGTGGCCACTTGAGCGCATAATATGTTGCTCGAGCGGAAGTGCATAATCTGGAATTTCCAAATTGCACTCCCAAGCTCCAAACTCGAATTCCATACCTCAAAACTCATCTTCTTGGGCCAAAATTCTGAAAAACATCTAGGAACTTGTAAAATATCATGGTTCGAAGATCATTTCATGAAATCAAGGTCCAAAAGTATGTCAATTGTGTAAAACCAAACTCAAACCTTTGAAAACATAACATGCATGAAGTATCTTGGTTCCAAAGCTTTCAAAACTTGATCACATGAGGTGTTTAACTCAAAAACTTGTTGAATTCTTAGGACAAGACTAAAATGAAGACATACAAGAGGGATTTCTTTGAATTAACTACAAAATCATGAGAATTATGCATGCATGCAAGATATGGCTCAATTTCATCAATTTCAACTTAATTTTTGTGTCAACTAACTTAATTCTCTAGAGTTCATGTTCTACACATCATGATTGTACAATCTAAGTCTTGAATTCTTACCTAGGCTTGTCAAGGTGAGAGTTAGAAGCTTGATTCTTGTGTCTCTAAGTCTAATTCCTTCAATTTCTAGTAAATTCTTCCCAAACTCAAGTGTGAACATCAAACCCTCACTCTTGGTCTCTTTCTTCTACTCTCTCTCACGGTTGGTATCAACAAAATGATAAAGAAATGTGAGTTGAGATACATATAGAAGCCTTATATAGGCTTGGTTAGTGGACTAATTAATTAGGCTTACCACTAATCAAATGAACATTAATTATTCTAATTATTTCATTCTGAATCGAATTTCAATTAAACCTACCATAAAATTCTAAAAATTCTAATTGGTACATAAATGAAGTCAATTTCTGAATTGGATGCCGATAAGGCCTTTAATTCGCAAACCGAAACGAAAACATAAACAGATCTTTCTACGCTAAATAGATATAAACACAAATAAGACAACATATGATGCAAAACTTCATTTTAATTTCTTATTATGCATAATTAAGCATGGATTAACTTTAATCATGGGTCGGGGTTATCTGTAACAACCCCCATCCGTAATTAGCTACTAATTCGTATTTAATGATGTTAATGAGGGGATTAAAATAAATTATGTGTTTATTCTGCACTTTGTATGATTTTGGCTTTCTATCTGTTACTTATAGAAATATCTGTTTGGAATTTCACTTTAATATGTAAATCGAAAGCTTTATCGGCACCCGAAATCGAAATTGATTACATCAACGTGTTATTTGGAAATTTTAGAACACCATATGGCAAATTTTATTAAAAATTGATTCAGTCTGATTCGTTAAGTCGCATTTGGCAAGCCTTATGTTCTAATTAATGTATTTTAGCACCATAGTTATATATGTAACCCTTAAGCTCATTTTTGAGCTCCATTCTTTTACCTCTTAGTACCAAAATCTGAGAATTCATTTTAGAGAGAGAGAGAGTGCAATTCTAGAGAGAGATAAGAAGAGCTTAAGGAGAAATTGAAGGCTAGCTTGAATTGATCAAAGATTGTGCAAATACCTAGCTAATTGAAGACTCTAGGTAAGGATTTAAGACTTAATTATGACTTTTAACCATCAAGTAGATCATTTCAAGAAGAATTTGTGATTATGCACAAGAGTTGGACCAAAGATGATGAATTTAGAGTTAATTCATACTTGCATGCTTAGTTTAGTTTAATTTCATCATTTTGAACATGATTCATATCATCCATGTTTGAATTATCATGTTTTGAACCTTGAATTCATACTTTGAAAAGGGATTTCTTACATGCATGGAGCTTATGAGCTCAATTTACAAGCTTCATGAGTTTTGGAGCAAAGAGATTGAAAAGTTTTGCATGCATGTACATTTTCTTACAAAATGAGCATGATCTCCATGAATCCTCTCTTGCATGTTTGAAATTCATCTTCATTTGGGGAAATCATCAAGTTCCAAGTTGTTTTTTGGTGTTTAATCATGTTTTGGGAAGCTCAAGACCAAGAAAACCCATGGATGTTGTGTTCATGAACATTCATCATGTTTTAAGTTGAAATTGTGAGTTTTTAACAAACTCTTGGGCCATGATTTTATGAAATAATCCATAATTCCTCATGTTTTACAAGTTTACTATGTTATCTCTAGTTTTGGGGCCCACGAGATGTGTTTTGGATGGTTGAATTCGAGTTTTGAGCTTGGGAGGTCAATCTGGATTTTTCAGAAATTTGACCTACGCTCGAGCGTGAACCCTGAATTCATGCACCACGCTCGAGCGTGGGTCGAGCGCCCGTCGAGCGTGAAAACCTTGCATCCAATGCTTTTTAGAGTTAGTCCGCTCGAGCGGGGAAAGTCACGCTCGAGCGGAGCTTTATTGTCTGCATGTCCGCTCGAGCGGGGAAACCCACGCTCGAGCGTAGACCTCATTTTCAGAAAATTTGACTAAGTGTTCCAATTCATGTTTTGGCATCCTCATTGCATCTTAGGTATTCCTAAGACCTAATTAAGCTTTGATAATGAGGTTATGGATTAGAAACACACTAAGGAATGAATGTACTAAGTCAAGGAATTACAGGTGTGTGTGTGTGTTTAAGCATTGTGATAAGAAAGAACAAGAACCAACGTAATGAAAGCTAAGTCGTGTTGGCCACATGAATGTGTAATGATAAGACGTACTTGTGTTATGTATTTTGTGGTTGTAGGTCAAGACTCGAGGGTTGACTGACCATTGCATGAAACCACTGTGAGTAACGTTATTGTAAAGATACGTGCATATGATTTATGTTCCAAATGAGATATGATAAGTTACAATTTCTGAAATGATATCTGTTTTCGTGAACGAATGTTCCATGTTGAAATCTATTATGGCATCCATAGATAGTCCCAAGTCATGGGGGACGGCATGTTAATGCGGGTCCATGACATACATGTGATTACAAGATCTCGTTAGCCACTTCATTGTGGTGATATGTGTTTAATCGGTATCTGGAACCGATTATTCTAATCGGAAGACGTTCTGTGATGTGTTCTATGGGATGTACCATTATTATGTTCTGATATGAGAATGCTTATGCTATGATCTGTTTTACACTTATGTCATGTTCGGATTTCGTTCACTAACCCCTTTACCTTAATGTTATTCACTGGGCTTTAGCTCACTGTTTGTATATATATATGTATAGGTAAGCATTCTGGAGTTCGAGTCTGAAGGCTTTTGTCTAGATATGTGTTCCGTTGTCAGCCAACCATTGTGCCTCACGTGGAGGTTCCCGAAGCATCCAGTGTTTAAGTTCTGTGGTTTTTGTTTATATAAGACTTGATTTGATGTCGTTGGCTGTACTTAAAATGCTGTAATGTGTGTGGGTATAATGTATGGTTGACTACCGGTTATGTATATAAAGTTTTAAATATTCTGTTTCATATAAGTCAGCACAGCTCATTGGACAACTATATTTATGTATTTGCTCCCGCTAGCTCCTTAATCTTGTTAATCTGTTCAGAGGCCTTCAATAATCCAAGGATTACTGGCCAGTTACGATGCTAAATCTATAGGGGCGGGTTTGGGTCGTGACATTATCACAGTGTTAATCTCTGTGAATGTGGAAACTAAAATTGAATACTCCAAGCATGGTGAAAAGAATTATTGGCCTGTGTTTATTATTGCTTTGTTTACTTATAGCAACATGGAGAATGTAAGGGGAAATGATACAAGTGAATCTTCTGAGGCCCGAATGAACATAATGGAACAGATGCTTGCAGCTTTGATCGAAGCCGTGGTGCAACAACTAAGACAACAACCTTTACCTCCTCTGCCTTCACCTCCGCCGGTGCTAATTGAACCGGACAATAGTGACATCATCAACTTGACTCAGAAATTATAAAGATGAAACCACCGACCTTCTTGGGTGGTATCAAACCCTTAAAGGCAGAAACATGGTTGTTTGAGATGGAAAAATTGTTTGAAGTATTCCCTTATTTTGAGACACAAAAAGTTCTTTTGGCTACATACACTTTAAAAGATGAAGCGTGAAGATGGTGGTTGTTAATCCGAACTAACAATGGGAATATGACATGGACTCAGTTCAACAAGATCTTCTATGACAAGTATTTTCCTTAGTGTTTCAGGGATCGAAAAGTTTCTAAATTCCAAGAACTTAAGCAAGGCAGGATGTTTGTAGCCGAGTATAGGGCTAAGTTCACGAAATTAGCTCATTTTTTCCCTCACATGGTGGATACGGATTACAAGAAAGCCCACAAATTTGAAGGTAGATTGGATCTCGATGTATTTGATCGAGTGGACATCTTGAAATTGCCTACTTATGTGAAAGTACTAGATAGGGCATTGATGGCAGAAGCCATTCTAGCAACAAAGAAACAAGCTCCAGCCCCAACAACTGAATGGAAGGGTAAATGGTCCGAATTCAATTTTAAGAATGGCCGATCCTTTTCAAAAAGGCAGAATACGGGGTCCTCCAGCAGCTCTAGCCAAAGTAGTGGCTCTGTTTCGAACTGTCCTGATTGTGGAATAAGGCATAAAAGCATGTGTCACCGTATCTCAAGTGCGTGTTTTCGTTGTGGCAAGATTGGCCATATGATTCGAGATTGTCTGCTAAGATTTGATAATGCTAACCGCCCTGCCACAAGTTCAGCCAGGTCCGCTCCTACAACAAGGACCAATGCAAGAACTGATACCAAGAGTAATACTGGAAATGAGACGCTAAGGCAAAGGAGAGTATTTGCGTTAATGCCCGGAGATGTGCAAAACACCGAATCTGTGGTCTCAGGTATAATCTCTATCTGTGCTCAAAATGCTTATGTGTTGATCGATTCTGGTTCCACACATTCGTTTGTATTGCATGCTTTTTCTCGGAAGTTAACTAGACCATTAGAACCTATGAACTATTTATTGTCTGTGTCTACACCATCTGGAGGTTTTATGATATGTGCTTATGTATATCCAATATGCGATATTGTGATTGGTGATATGGCGTTGTATGTTGATTTGCTGCCTTTGGGCATTGATTATTTTGATTGTATTCTGGGTATGTATTGGTTAACGAAATACTATGCCACCATTAATTGTGTGAGTAAATCTATCGTGTTTAAACCACCTGGTATGCCTGAGTTTTCACTAGAAATGGGGTAGTTCCTCTGCCGTTTTTAATTTCATTTATGAAAGCCAAGAAGTTGTTAAGGAAAGGGTGTCGGGGTTACTTATATTGCATTTTGACGGTGACTTCTGATAGCTCTACTGTTGAGAACATCTCTGTAGTAAATGAATTTCCTGATTTATTTCCTAATGACCTACATGGGGAGTTAATTGATAGGAAAATTGAGTTTACTATTGATGTAGTACCCGGGACACAACCAATTTCTAAGACCCATTTTAGAATGTCAACTTCTGAACTGAAAGAGTTAAAAGTCCAACTCTAAGAACTCTTAGACAAGAAATTCATCCGTCCGAGCACCTCACCTTGGGGAGCTCTAGTGTTGTTTGTCAAAAAGAAAGACAAGTCTTTGAGACTGTGTATTGACTACCGTGAGTTGAACAAAGTAATTGTGAAGAACAAATATTTATTGCCCCGAGTAGATGATCTATTTGACCAACTCCAAGGAACACAAGTGTTCTTCAAGATAGACCTTAGATCTGTGTGTCACCAGTTAAAGGTCAATGCGGAAAATGAAGAGAAAACTGTATTTAGAACTAGATACGAATACTATGAATTTTTGGTAATGCCATTCGGAGTAACTAATGCACCCGCAGCATTCATGGACTTAATGAATAGAGTGTTTCAACAATTCTTTGATGAGTTTATTGTTGTGTTCATTAATGATATATTGATTTATTCTAAAAGTAGAGAGGAACATGAAAATCATCTGAGAATTACTTTACAGATCCTAAGGGAAAAGACGTTGTATGTAAAATTTTCCAAATGTGAATTTTGGCTTGACAGTGTAACATTTCTGGGGCATGTAATCAACAAGGATGGTATCTCTATTGACCCATAGAAAATTGAAGCTATTGTGGACTGGCCTAGACTAACCAACGTGTCAGAAGTTCGAAGTTTTTTGGGGCTTGCAGGTTATTATCACAGATTTGTGAAAGATTTCTCCAAACTTGCCATGCCAATGACACAGTTGACATAGAAAACTGTGTCGTTTGATTGGAATGATCAAAGTGAATCTGCCTTTCCAGAACTAAAGACCAGGTTAGTAACCGCACCAATTTGACTTTGCCTAATGGTACTGATGGGTTTCAAATTTATAGTGATGCTTCATATAAAGGTTTGAGATGTGTACTAATGCAAAATGGGAAAGTGATTGCTTATGCCTATCAACAACTCCGTCCTTATGAAAAGAACTATCCGATCCATGACCTTGAATTAGCAACTATGGTGTTTGCTTTGAAAATTTGGCGACACTATTTGTTTGGTGTGACTTGTGATGTGTACACGGACCACAAAAGTTTGAAATATTTATTCACCCAAAAAGAACTAAACATGAAACAACGAAGATGGTTAGAGTTGATTAAAGATTATGACTTGCAGATTTTGTACCATCTGGGAAAAGCAAACACAATTGTGGATGTTTTGAGCCGAAAATCCGTTGGCAATCTGTCATGTCTGCTCATCGGGCAGAGAGAATTGTTATGTAACTTGGAGAAAAATGAAATTGAAATTGAAATTGTACTGCGAGAACAGAGTGGAATCTTAACCGCCATTTCTGCTCAACTTGTACTCATTAAAGAGATTAAAGAGAAACAATGTGAAGATATGGTCTTAAGGAAAACTTTTGAAGAGATTGATTCAAAACCAAAACCAGGATTTGTGTTGGAGAATAATGTGTTGAAATTTCAGAATCGATTATGTGTGCCAAACTGTCTAGACTTGAGAAAGTGAGTTATGGCTGAAGCTCACAATTTAAAATTTGCTATGCATCCGGGTAACACAAAAATGTATAAAGATTTGAAGCAAAACTTCTGGTGGCCTAAAATAAAGAAAGATATTGCTGACTATATGGCTAGATGCTTGCATTGCCAACAAGTAAAAGCCAAACATCAACGACTTGCTGGATTGCTACAACCGCTTTCAATACCGGAATGGAAATAAGAGCACATTACTATGGACTTCATTGTGGGATTGCCTTGCTCTTCTCGAGGTATGGATTCTATTTGGGTCATAGTTGATCATTTGACTAAATCTGCTCATTTCCTACCTGTGAAAGCTTTTTATAATGTGGATAAACTAGCTAACCTATATGTAAATGAGATTGTGAGATTACACTATGTGCCAGTGTCTATTGTGTTTGACAAAGATCCTAAGTTCACTTTAAGATTCTGGCAGAGTCTACAGCAAGCTTTGGGGACTGAATTGAGACTAAGTAGTGCTTATCACCTACAGACATATGGCCAATCTGAACGGACTATTCAAACATTGGAAGACCTGTTATGGATGTGTGCCCTAGATTTCCAAGGCAGTTGGGAGACTTACTTACCATTGGCGGAGTTTGTGTATAACAACAACTACTATTCGAATATCGGCATGGCTCCTTATGAAGCTTTGTATGGGAGGAAGTGTCGTTCTTTGATTTGTTGGGCCGAAGTAGGTGACAGACCATTGTTGGGACCGAAACTTGTGCAAGAAACAACTGAAAATGTGAAATTGATTCAACAGAGATTGAAAACTACATAAAGTCGCCAAAAGAGTTATGTAGATGTCCGAATGTGAGATAGAGAATACGAAGTCGGGGATCATGTGTTCATAAAAGTGACTCTAATGAAAGGGCAAACTCGGTTTGGTGTTAAGGGCAAGTTAGCACCAAGATATGTTGGGCCATATGAAATCTTTGAGAAAATCAATCTGATGACGTATCGGGTAGCCTTACTGCCAGTCATAGAGCATATGCATAATGTTTTTCACGTATCTATGCTTCGAGAGTATTTGAGAGATCCATTCCATGTGATTGAAGCAACTCATGTGCTTCTGAATGATGATTTTACTTATGAGGAACAACCAATACAGATTGTTAATCGCCGAACCAAAAGACTAAGGAACAAAGAAATCCCATTGGTGAAGGTTGATTGACAAAACCATGGAGGGACTTATGCAACTTAGGAGACCGGGAAAGATATGATAAAGAGATACCCAGATTTGTTCACTTTAGACCTGACATTCTTCTAAAACGAAGGTAATTCGAGTTTGACAGACCAAACTCTTTAAGGGAGGAAGACGATAACAACTCCGACCTATGATTAGTTAATTAATCATGATTAATTATGCCTAATGAGTAAGTAGGATAAAATTCTGAATTAATTACATGTGTGCTACATTATTTGTGTTTTTATCTGTTTATTGTAGGAATATCTATTTGAGATTCTGTTATATTTTGCGAATTGAAGGCCTTATCGACATCAGATCACGAAATTGACTTGGTATATGTGTTATGTGGAATTTATAGAATTTATGGTAGGTTTAATTAAAATTCGATTCAAAACGATTAAATTAGAATAATTAATGTCAATGTGATTAACCTAAGTCAAGTTTAATTAAACCTCTTTAATTGAGCGTATATAAGGCTACTTTGACTTCCTTAGTTTATTTTACACCCTCATTTCACACTCCTAAGCTCAAAAACGTGAGAGAAAAAGAGAATTAGAGGGTGAGAGTTGATTTCAAGAAGGAAATGGAGGAATTGCTAAGCAATTAAGGAGGAATTGGAGAATTGAGCTAGGACTTACCAAGAATTCAAAGATTTGCATTCCTTAAACTTTTATTTGACTTACTCTTACAAGAATTCAAGAGAATTTTAGTTGAATTATGCAAGAATTGGGCTAGTGAGGTAGGAAGGCGGAGCACATCATGCATGCATGCACATTTTCTTCCATTTTGAGCTTAATTGCTAAGATTTCTCACATGCATGCACCAAGCCTACCATAGTTTTGAAAATTTATTATGTTTTCCATCAATTTGCCTACTTTGATCATGATTTAGAAGTTTTGAACTCACTTCATTGCATATATGATATGCTTTCAAAGTTTTGAGTTGACTTTTGAGCAATAGGCAAGCTTTTGGGCCTTGATTTTATGAAATGATCTTTAATTCTCCATGTTTTCCAAGTTTAGACATGTTTTCTCAAGTTTTGGAGCCCAAAGGTTGAGTTTGAAGGCATTGAATTCGAGTTTTGGACTTGGAAGTACAATCTGGAAATTTCAGAATTTACACCCTCCGCTCGAGCGACCATTCTGTGATCTTGTGTTTCCGCTCGAGCGACCATTCTGTGATCTTGTGTTTCCGTTCGAGCGACCAAAAGTTGGCTCGAGCGTGAAATGCAAGCTCTCAAAAGTTCACTTATTTTGCAGACCGCTCGAGCGACAAGAGTTGCACTCGAACAAGGACCTGAGTCTCACGCTCAAGCGACTGTCGAGTGGGAAAACCAAGCAACCAGTACTTTTGTACAAGTTTATAGACTGCTCGAGCAACAGAAGTTAAGCTCGAGCGACCACTCATATTTTGCATGTATGCTCGAGCGAATGAAGTTACGCTCGAGCGGGACCCTTGTTTTTAGCAAGTTTTGTTAAGTGTTTCCAAGTGCATTTTAGCATCCTAGGCATTCTTAGGCCGAGATTAAGACAAAATAATGAGGATAAAAAGTAGAAACACACCAAGATAAGAAAGAACTAAGTTAATGATTCCAAGTGCGTAATTCAGTATGTATTTGTTATGTATCTATGTAGGTCACGCGCCATAAGATATCTGATTTGCCTACTCCGTTTGTTTTCTTTGGAGCCAACTGTGAGTAATAACTTAGTAAAGTTAAGTTCAACTTTATTTATTTTCTGTATGATGAAATAAGATCTGTTCTATGAAATGTTATGTTCTGTACAATGAATGATTGTCCAATTTCTGACAAGTATTCGGGGCTCAAGTAAGTTATCTGTTTCTGGTCCAGAGGTTCCTTTATGGAACTGACAAGTTTTCTGTACCCAGCCGGAGGTTCCTTTATGAAACTGACAAGTTATCCGTACCCGGTCTGGAGGTTCCTTTATGGAACTGACAAGTTATCCGTACATGGCTGGAGGTTCCTTTATGGAATTGACAAGTATGATCTTCGATGCTCTGTATGTGATCTGTTAGCGCTAACAGATGTAAGATTAAGTATGGATTCCGATTTCTGTCAATGACTTGAACAAGAATATGAACATAAATTTGTTTTTGTGAATTGATTTAGTTATGGGACATCATTCATTTACCCCCTTACTCTGTTATTATTCACTAGGCTTTCACTCACTATTTATATTATGTATGTAGGTGAGTAGACGCGTGACCAGGCCTAAGCTGCTGCCTGGCGAGTTTTTGGGTCAGCCAGTCACCATGTCTCCCGAGGAGGTTCTTTTTTGAGAAGTCAAGTTTTGTGATCCTGTTGAAGATGTTCTTTTGTTTTGTTTTGTTTTTGTTTTGTTTTTGTTTTTGTTTTTTTTTTTTGGTTTGTCTACCTGTACATTGGGCGAAGACCCTTATGATACTATGTGTATGGAAGTTTGACATCATATAAGTTTAAAATATTATCTGTCCCATGTATGTTTGCACAGCTTAATAGACTACATATATTTTGTATAATTGCCTCCGCAGCCCCTAAATATATGTTATTCTTTTCAGAGGCCTTCGGTAATCCAAGGATTACTGGCCGGTTATGATGCTAAACCTATAGGGGCGGGTTTGGATTGTGACAATTATATTTAAGGTATTTTATGGACATTTCTACCCTTACAAATATTTTTTGAATAGTTAGCAATTTGGTGTTCACATTGACATGTTAACATTCACATTGACATGTTAACATTCATATTGACGGTTTGAACATTCACATTACGGAACATTCGCATTGTAAATATGAATATTATTAGGGGTATTTTGGTAACTATATCACTCATAGGACTTATTAAAGGGAAATTCTATTTCCACACACCACATTATCTTTGTGTACATCCTTTCTCACTCCACACACTTGGTAATTTGATTCTTAGGTATTTATCTCAGTCCACACACCCCACATTCCAAATATACCCATTTAATAAAAAATGTGAGCACACCCTCATATTAGCCCACACAAATTCCCAAAATAGCCCTCCCTTCAGAACTTGGACACTTTGTTTCTTCAAGTGATTCAGATGTGTGTGTTTAACTCTGTGTGTGTGTGTTTAGCTGTGTATTTTTGTATGCATGTATGTATTTGTTGATTGTATGATAATTAGGAATTGGGTTTCGCATATGGGCTTTAGTTTTGGATTTTGGATTTCTTTAGCAAGTTACTACTACTTTATAGTTAAAGATTATTTGATTTGATTTGATTGTGTATGTTTGAGCCAGGTGGAATAGTTAAAATTTCTTTGCATGCAACATCAATGAAACAATTATCAAGGAAACATGTGGGTATTTTAAGTTGGAATTGATAATCAAGTTTTTATGATGAAATTTTTTTGGGATGTGGGTATTTTATGGAATTTGGATAAATCTGTTAGTTGAAGAATGGCTGCAAAGACATATTAGATCCAGTGATGGGTTTGCTAGAAATGTAATGATTTTCGAGTAAAAGAAAGAAAAAAGTTTTTTGTACTTACTGAAATGGTTATTGTCAGAGTTATTGTGGTTCTTCCATAACCATGGTTGTGAAAGCATCTGAATCACCTATTGAATAATCCCGTGCAAGAAAAAAGTTTCATATGTGGCTTGAAATCTATGGATCTGTCAAACGACATGTTTTCCGGCGAAATACCGACGTCATTTGCCCGGCTCAAGAACTTGACCCTTCTCAATCTGTTTCGAAACAAGCTCCATGGTTCAATACCCGAGTTTATTGGTAATTTGTGAGATGAAGTGGTTGGTGAGATGGTAGTAGGTGAGATATGCATGGAGAAATTGTGAGATATATGGGTGAGATGGTGTTTGTGAGATGATAATTTTGTTAAAGGATAAAATTGTGACTCTTAAAAAATTCATTAAGTATGTGAAATAAGGAAATTTGGTGTGTGTAAATAGAATTTTTTCTTATTAAAATATAAAAAAATAATGTAAACTAAATAAAATATAAATAAATGAAAAGAAATTTATGAAAAAATGTCAAAAAAAAAAAAAATCAAATATTAACTTATAGCGGATACTTACGCTATCTTTGAGGGAAAAAAAAAAAGGGTTTTGATTTGTAGCATTAAAATTGGGGGTACTAATGCCCCTAATTTTCATATAAGGCAAAAAAAAAAAAAAAACAAAACAAAACAATTACTTGAAATGAAAATTAGTGCCATTAATACTCAACAAATTAGTGCCACAAAACATTTTCCAAAAAAAAATACAGGCCGAAACAATATACCTTCGGTTCAAAAAACATAAAAAACCATCATATACTCTCCCTCTCTCTCTCTCTCTCTCTCTCTCTCTCTCTTCTAAAATACCTCACTCTCTTCTTCCCCTGACTCCATACTCTCTCTCTAGACTTTCTCTCTCTACTTTCATCATTCGAGAAGAAGCCATGACGAGCACCGCCGCTCCTTCTCGCAAGGTTCTCTCTGTGTATATGCATCATACATATATAATTTTATATATAAATGTTTTGTGATTTTGATCGGTTGTTTGGTTTGTATTGTTAATTTTTCAATCGTGATTAGGTTCTGAGCAAGATCGCATGCAATCGACTCCAGAAGGAGCTTGTGGAATGGCAGGTTAATCCACCTGCAGGGTTCAAACACAAAGTCACTGATAATCTCCAAAGGTTCTTCCTCACTTGATTTTCATCTTCCGATTTAGTATTTTTTTTTTTTTAATTTAGGAGATGAGATTTCTGATTGTATGTAATTTGGGGTTTTTTTATTGGTGTAAAGATGGGTAATTGAAGTCAACGGTGCTCCAGGGACTCTGTACGCGAACGAGATGTATCAGCTTCAGGTTGATTTTCCAGAGCACTACCCTATGGAAGCCCCCCAGGTGATTTGAATTTTACTCATCCGATTGTTTCTTTGCGTTTGGTTGCTGAGAAAAAAAAAATGTTCTTTTTGTTGGAAAGAACAAAAACACTTGGACAAAATTTTTAGTAGCCGGTACTCTTGATCGGAGTTTTTCATGCTTTTAGGGTTAGGTATTTCAAATAATCTAAAATTATAATCCTGTTCTTAACTTGCTTTGGCGATGAAGTAGAGTTATTATTGTACTTTTATTTGAGTGTGTTCCAAATGATTGTGTTTATGGTCTTAATTATGGGTGTTTTTGTTTTTGTTTGACAGGTTATTTTTGTTCCTCCGGCTCCACTTCATCCGCACATTTATAGCAATGGCCATATCTGTTTAGGTTTGTCTCAATATCTTTTACTCATCTCCAATTCTTGGAAAATTGAGTTGCTTTATATCTCTTTTCTATTAATGTTGCATATTGAATAATTTAGTGGGTCAATGTGAATTATACACAATTGCTGCCTGACCTACCATCCCAAGCATTCTATATGTGATCAAAGCATGTAATTTGCTGCTGTTGCCAATGCCGGTGGCTTTCTGTTGTGCCTTTAGCCACGGTCACATGGCTAACATGTTAGCATCATACCATTTGTTGGGCATGGCATGGGAGCACCAGTATGTGGCTCACAATGTGCGATAAAAGTGAGGTATTGTTGTTGCTGAGCGTGTTTCAGTGGCTAGGTATGGATGGCTTACTTACTAAGGAATCCTACACGGTTTTGCTTGTGATAGACCCTTGTCTGGCTCTTGTGTTGGGTGGCAGTAGTGAGCATGTCTGCAGCTTGTTCATACGCATGGGTAGAGCCACATGGTTACAGCATTGAGCAGGGTTATACGGCCCTACTGACACTTTTAAAGGATTGATGGAGAGGTTTCACAGATAGTATAACCAAAGTCAATTGAGTGACGATGATTTATTCATTTGAAGTAATTGAACTTCGTTTGCCATTTATATTAAAAGAAGACAAAAGTGGAGGACAGAAAGGAGATATCAACTTGTTCTGGAAAAAAGTTTTTACCTTTGTGCTCAACTAATATAAAAGCAAGCAAAAGATGCAAACTGAAGTTTCCTATATTTGGTTAAATTCTTTCAATTTTTTAATTGTTTAGATAAAAAAAAGTTATGTTTGTGAAATTAATTTTGTTATTTTTATTTCTGTTGTTTAGTTTTGTACCTTGGAATTTTTTTTTTTTTTTAATGTTTATTACTATTAGTGGTTTTGCTAAGCTGATTGAAAATTTTCATATTGTTGTTGCCGTTGTGGACAATAGGATTAGAAAGCCAGAACGCTAAATTTCTTTCTGCAGTAGTTTTTTGAGTAAATTTTATGCCAAACCACCAATTATGGAATTAGCGTTTTATTATTTGACACCTTTGCATCTGGAGCCCATAGTACTGTAGACCTTGACACCAAAGACTTGAGTGAATTATGAGTATTTGCAACAATTTCTTGGGTTACTCTCTTCCTTGTTCTAGGCCATTTCAATGTCCCATGATGAACAATTTTTGCTACTTTTGCTTGTAAAGATTTGCCCATATTATAGACCACCCTTTCACCATATTTTTGATATAGAGGGCTTTATGCTATGAAGCATAGGTACTTTGAAAAACATGCCGTACCCGTACCGGGTACTTACCGGCGTACCGTACCTCGTATGGTACTTCTGCATACGTACCGGGTACACGAAATACGTACCCAAGTTTTTCTTCTTAATTTTTGACGTACCCAGACGTACCTAGTATATATCTAAGCCGTATTGTACCGTACCGTACCTCAGTTGAAACAATATTTTTCTTCTACTACAGAGATAAAACTTATTTCACTAGATTTTTTTTTAATTTTTGTTTTATGCTTAGCATGATTTTAAAATTAAACTATGGTTTGTAAGTTATTAAATATATTGACATTTAATTTTGATTCATATTTTTCCTTTTGGCATTAAATGTTAATTATAGATTGGACCTTAACAAATTAAACCATTTAATTAATTTTTGTATTACTCTAAATTAAAAATAAATATTTTTTTACAAGCGTACCAAGCCGTATCCATACCCTATTTTTTTTTAATTTTATCGTATCGATGTACCCGTATTGTACCAGTACCAGTACTCGTACCCGTACCTATGCTTCATAGGCTCTATGGATGTCAGTTATCTGACCATAAGATGGCATTGTTGTGATCCCCTATTTCATACTTCATAAGGTGCTGGCATTTTCTTCTAAGCTTGATAATTTTTATTATAGTCCAAGAGGAATCTGCCAGAAGGGGTTTCCCTGCATATTCGTCTTTGAAATGTGTGCAATTGTGGTCAATGGGCTAGTCTATCTAAATTTGTTTAATATTTAGGCATAACAACTTGGGCTAGCTGCATGAATCATTGTGTGTTAGGTGTGCAAATCATTTTGAAATTTCTTCCCTTGGTTGGCTGATATCCCTGGTAAAAAATAAGCCATTATGCTCTGGTTGACAACCTTTGGCAGTGATTTTCGGGCATTTTTATTGTACTAGAAGGGATGCCAAGGTAGTCTTAGTACAATAAGTTTGATAGTTATTTATAGGGATGACAATCCGTCCCTGAATGGTGGGTGCCCGGTCTGCCTTGCCCCTAATGGGTAGGTTAGGGAGTAGCTATTTGGACTAGGACAGGTTTGAATTGTAAAATGCAAACCTAACTCAGGTTTATGATGGGTCCAGACACCAGAATAAGCAAGTTCCTGCCTTATCTAAGCTGATTATGAGGCTCTTCACAAAAACAAATTGTACACAACCTTCTGGGTGCCTTTTAGGTTTGTTCAGGACCAGCAACCTAAAGCTTTATAAAATGTAAGAATTTTTATTTTGATGTAGAATAGCTACTAATATTCTAGTTGGCTCAGTGAGTAATTTCTCACCACTACTGTCAGGGGCCCAGTTCAACGCTCAAGTATAGATTCCCTATGCTCATGGTATTATTAACATCAAACTTGTTATAGAACCAAATTATTGTTAGGGCCGTCGCTTAAGGACAGGTTGAGCTCCAAGAGCTCATGCAATTGTGTGTCGTTTCACTCCACGGATGTGAAGAGCTTAGTTGAACTTGCCCTACATAGGAAAAACAAAGTGAAAGAGTCACTTGAGTTTATAGAAAGTGTTCTGCCTCCCCTATCAACTAAACAATTTTTGAGTGAGAAACATGTATTTGACCATTGGCATGTAAGAAAATAATTAAAAAAGAACTGGATGGCTTATGATCTTTCGACACCTATTGAAAGTTGAAATTTGAAATTTGGCTGGAAGGCACCACTCATTGATAAAGTTTTGTCTTCATGCTCCACCCCTTTCATGGGTTGGGGATGGATTTGGAAGCGGTTTTTCTTCTCTAGGGCAGGTTTGGAAAGGGGTAATCTATCCAACCCATTGCCATTCCATTTATTTTGTCTATATAGAAGGTGAGTTTGTGTTGATGATTTTTCAAAAACATTGGGCATGCGGAGTGAAAAATGCTCTTTTACTACATATGATAATTTGTTCATTATTGATCTTTGGGTGATGCCTTAATTAGTTTGACTTGTTTCTTTGCTACATTAAAGTTGGTAACAGAATAAAGATTTTATTGTTTCCTCTGTACGTACTTGAAAATTTGGAGTTGCAAAGACAGCAGCAAATCAGAAGTGTAACATCCTTTGTATTCATGGTCATTATTCAGTTGATAAGTTGATCAGAAATCTGTAGGAAGTTTAGATACGTGAAATTAATGCTAATATGATAGGTGATTGTAACACTATAAGATGGAAAAAGTAAATTGAAATAAGTTTGTAATTCTAGAAGATGGAAAAGTGTCTTTAAAATAAGTTATGTTTGAAGAGGTCTATCATATTCCCCTCTGTTAAATGCTCTTCTTTTCCTGTTTCTTTTACTTCTTACTTTTTGGCCATTTTTTAATAAATTGAGTTAAGTTCATTTCTTGTTTCCTTACGATTAACTATTTTGTTGCTGCAGAGTACAAAACAAACTAAAAACTGAGTCTTTGGAAGGAAATCTGATTTTTTTTTTGGGTTGTTGTTGTGTGTTTTGTGGACAAACTAAGGTATTTATTTAAGCATACATATGAAGGACCATGAAATAGACATTATGTGTGTGCTCTTGCAATATCATTAGGACACTAATTCTGTACCTGCAGAGGTCACTTCATCTTGTGTATGTTGTGTGATAATTCATCTTGTGTATGTTGTGTGATAATACTTTCAACAATCCACCTTTTTCAACTTAATGTCTACTGCCTGCTTATTGAACCATTAATTTGAAAATTTTGTTGGGAAGATTTCTTAGTGGCATAATCACATTTAATAATTACCAAATTGATATACCATAGTGTGAAGAGAGATGTGAAGTTTGATATTCTCAGTCTTTGGGGTTGAATGGGTGATGCCTGGTTGTGGCTCTTTTGGCTTGTTGGTGGAGAAGTGGCCCTAGGCTGGGGGAGAAAAAAGTTTGGGAGGCCACACTTGTGCGCCATGTAGTGTATTTGACGAGAAAGAAATTGCAGGTCGCTGGAGGATTTAGAGCTTTTGGTCCATTGTTTAAAGACAATTGTCCTCTTTTCCCTGTATTTTTGGATGGGAAAATTTTCCCCTTTTGTTTCTCTTCCCTCATTGACCTTTTGGGGGACTTGTATATGCTTGTAGATACATAGGTTTAGGGCTTTACCGTATACATTGGGTGTTTGTGGCCGCCTCTTTTTATGCTTTCTTTACGTATATGCTTATTTTGCAAAAGATAATAAGTTTACAAAATTGATGTGATAACACAACATAAATGAAGACTATATAAATTTTATGTTGGGAGGGTAAGTAAGACTTGAGATAATTTGAACATTTGACATTATTTTTGCAAAGTGGTTGTTCTCAGAGTTGAACCCACATTCTCACGTTTGATAGCTTGAGCTTTTCTCATTGCACCAAGCAATCCCCCTAAAATGAAAGAGAGAAAAATAAATCGAGCCTTGATTTTGTGGGTTAAGTCCTTTCACTTGCATGGTGAGGTGAATCCCTAATGACATGAGGTGTGAGCCTTTACCTTTCCGCTACCTCGGTCACAAGACTCCCATCCCTCCAGGGAAAAATAATAATGCTATTAGTTGTAGAAGTACTAGTGGTAGTCATAGGTAGGTAAAAAAAGTTGTGAACTTGGGAGGTGTGGAAAGTGAGGTAGTCTCTAGATGTCATGTGTACAAGTCAACTTTAGGCTGTGAACCTTGGGTTCAACCACGTGGTGCTACCATGGGTGAGTCTTAAATTTCTTTCACATGTTCTCGTATGAACAATACGTGGCTTCTATATTGTGCATGTGATTTTCCCCTTGGTAAAACTTTACATGTATAATACCCGTGGTTCATAGTTGATCTGTTAAGTAAGGCATTAGTTGTACAATTTCCAATGCATTTATCATTAGGTTAGGCTAGTCATACTAGATCTGGGATATCATTTGTTCCAACTGTGTAGATAACATAAAGCATACGTGATTTTTCTTGGGGAAATAGAAACAATCTTAAAAGTTAAAAACTTTATATTAGGAAAGCAAAACAAAGAGAAACTTGCTTAGTTCTTTATAGATCTTGTCTTGGCTTCTGGCTACAATGTTTTCTAACTTTTCTTCTCTGACTTACTCCATTCCCTCTTTGGTTACTTGCTAATAGATGAGTAGTTAATATTAATACATTGTCTTGGTCTTGCAAAAATGCATAATAAAATGTAGAATAAGAAATGGCTTCGGGGATTAGTTGAGTGAATTGTTTAAAACTTTTTACTGCCCTGATATCAGATAATAATTTTTTGTGGTTCATATAATTTCACAGTATCCAAAGAGACATTTCAAACTTTATTGGTAGAATGGGAAGAAACTGTTTGGTTCCCTTGTTTAATGTTGCTTTTCCTTTAGACAAGCATTTACAAGTTTACTTCCCTTCAATGACCAACTTACTATGACTATTCTTGTGCAGATATTTTGTATGATTCATGGTCCCCAGCCATGACTGTTAGTTCGATCTGCATCAGCATTCTCTCCATGCTGTCGAGCTCCACCGTCAAGGTTTGATTTTATATTCCTTCAGTGTAGTGCTTTGATATATGTGTGTGTGTCGGTGCACATGCTTGAAGCAATATTCTCAGTGGCTGTTGACTTCTGTTCTTGTGCAGCAACGTCCAGCGGACAACGATCGCTATGTGAAGAACTGTAGGAATGGCAGGTCTCCCAAGGAGACAAGATGGTGGTTCCATGATGATAAAGTGTAATAATAATAATAATGGTAACCAAGAGACCTGTAACACCACCTCAGGACTAAGGAGGAGATTTTCATTTCCAATAGCATAATGACAGTTGGGGAAACAAACAAACATTTGAAAGCAGCTGCTGCTAAGGTGGCAGTGGTGGGTGTAATTATAAAATTCGTAAGTAGTAATATGGTCTTCCAAGGAATGTATGAGAACCAAACCAGGCTGGTGTTATCTATGTTATAGTACGGGTAAGATGGAGTCTTTGAGCTTTTCCCCTTTCCTCTCTGATGATACTTGCAGTTCTAACTTGAACTGTGTTGGCACAATCTAATTTTCTGCAAAATATATCTATATATATAAGAATTGCTTTCTTGCTTGTGGGTTGTTTTTTTTGTTCCTATTTTGCCCTTAGCTTGTTTTGAAATTTGTTATTTTGCCCTTTAGCTTGGTGAAACAATTTAGTGGCCTTTTGGAAATTATTCACTTTTCTGCTTGTGGGTTGTTTTTTTTTCCAATTTTGCCCTTAGCTTGTTTTGAAATTTGTTATTTTGCCCTTTAGCTTGGTGAAACAATTTGGGTAGTGGCCTCTTGGAAGTTATGTAAGAAATATTTGTTGCTTTGGTTGAGGAGGTTTGTCTTGGGTTGCCTATTTTGCCCTTAGTTTGTTTTTGAATTTCCTATTTTGCCCCTTAACTTTTTTGGTGAAATAATTGGGGTGTACTTTTGGTGGTTCATTGTTTTTAGCTTAATAGTTCAAAAGGAGAGATTTTTTTGACTTTATTTGTAATTTTAATCAGCATTTTAACTTTTAATTATTTAAATTTGATTTAAATTTTTTTGTGAATCTTAAAAATTGTTAAAATTTTGTTCATTTAACTATTAATTTAACTTTTACGTATATAAGAATCTCTTGCATTTTCATTGCCCCCTTTTTTTTTCTTTTTTTTTTTTAACCCTTTCTTTGGTATTATTTACAAGAGAGGTTGAGGGTTGTATTTTTGTTTTTCTATTTTGCCCTTTCTTCTAATACTATTTATAATTTTTTGTTTTTTTTTATCTTTATCTAATGTATTTAGGGTAAATTATAAATACACTCCATGAAATTTGTTTAAAATACAAATTATTCTCTATAATTCTAGAAATTATATAAATATTTCCCTGGTCATATTTTTTTAATTGTTGTCCACTATGCAATAATAAAATTATTAAAATTGTTAATTAAAATATATTTCTGACATCATTAAAATTATCAATTGACTTAATGATTTATAAATAAAATAAGCAATCTGTTATGTGATTTGGAATTGGAAAAAGGAGAGATGTAATTTTCAAAACAATATGAAACAATTCATATTTTAAGCAAACCTCAAGGGGTATGATTGTAATTTATTCATTCATTTATCTATTTAATATAAACAACGGAAAATTACATTTTAACCCTCTCAAATATTGTTCCACATCATTTCACCCCTTTAACTAAAAATACAAAGTCTTTTTTTATTATTATTATGAAAAATGTTCACTAAAGATTAAAAAAAAAAAAAAACCCTAAAAAACTCAAAAATAGTTTTTAAAAATTAAATCAAATAAATTGATAATATCATTTTAAGTATTCCGCTTGGGATGTCATGTGTAACTCACATGTCAAGTTTTCATTTATTTATAAAACAAGTTCTTAATAAAATATTTACATTGATACAAAATAATAGCTTAAGGTCAGAAAAAATATTAGCATTTTTTAGTTGGGAAGGTAAAGTGATATTAGGTAATTAGTTCAACGAGGTAAGGTGTAAATTATTGTATTGCTGAAATAGTATTTGTGTCATGAAGGTTTAAATTGAAAAAAATTCATAAATGATGGAGGTGAAGTATTACAATTTTTAGTTAAAGGGGTAAGGCAATACAGAGCAATATTAGTAGATCGTAATAAATTGTAATTTATCCTAGATTTGCATTTATTTATCCCTGTGTAATTTTATTATTTATTTAAAAAAAAAAAAAACTTCTAACTAATATATATTAACAAACTTGAATGTCAAAAAAATTAATTATTAACATTGCATAAAAATTAATTATTAATATTGCATACAAAGCGAAAAACAAGTTCTAAATTAAAGTATTAAGATGTATAAAATTTATAAAAAGTCAAGTCATTTATGCTTCTCATAAAAAATAGTACACAAATAATCAACTTAAACAATCTAATCAATTTATATTTTCTCACACAAACCTTTTCATTTTATTGACCTGTACTTTACATGGACTTTTTTTTTTTAATATCTATATATATAAGAAGCACTTTGGTTTTTACTATGGGTTGTTTTTGTTAGGTTCATTTTTTGATCATCTCATTTGGTTTGCCTGAGTGCCTAAGTGA
Source organism: Camellia japonica (assembly GCA_030407325.1). Classification (NCBI taxonomy): domain Eukaryota; kingdom Viridiplantae; phylum Streptophyta; class Magnoliopsida; order Ericales; family Theaceae; genus Camellia; species Camellia japonica. The sequence goes on along the minus strand of JAPPVO010000016.1, from coordinate 186,057,768 downwards.
TTGTCTGATTTCTATATATTAGATTGTTACGTAACTTTACGGGTACCTCTATTTACACATCACATTTTATTTCAAGACACACTATTAATTGATTATTTTTTATTACAATAATGACCTTATCTAAAATGATTACAATGACCACAAAAGAATATCAATACACACCTTAGTCAAATACACAACATCCAAAGCCTAATCTTAGCCACCATTGTTACAGCTGCCACCATTTCACTGCCGTTGCCTCGTCGTCCCTCTCCAGCTCTGACGAATCCCTATCACCACAAACCCTCACCAACGATCTCTCTTTCTCTATCTCTCGCAATCTGTATTCTCGCAATCTACAAGGTGGTGGGTTGCGGGGTTGGTGATGGAAGGGAGGCACAATTAGGCTAAGAAGGGGACAGCAACGGAGCGCGAGTGAGAAGAGGGGTTGACATCGGTGAAGATGATCTACAAAAGGAGGCGACGACGGAGCTGAGAAGGAGGTAACAACAAACGCGAGGGAGGAGGGAAGGGTTGAAGACGGTAGCGGCGATCTGCCGATGTCATGACCCGAACCCGCCCCTATAGATTAAGGTCATAACCGGCCAGTAATCATGAGATCACCTACGGCCTCAAACCTGATATCGATTTAGGATTAATGATATGGGGCCAGATGTGGAAGCAAACTTAAAAATTTTGTCCAATGAACTATACTTACATGGCATAACAAAACGTTTCACATATACTTAATAATAACTTACACCACATATTAGTAGTTAACATCTTGTATACCCAGGATCATTCAAACACATAGTCAGCTAAACCAAAAGTTTATACATATAAACGGTCTACCATGACCAATAAAAGTAGCAAAAGAAATACAAAAGATCACGAACGAAGCCTCTTGCGTGAGGCTCCTGGGCTGACTTCACAAAACTTGGGTTCCTTTCTTAAATTCCACCAGGGCCGGGGTTGAACGTCCCTCTGCTCACCTACATACATATAAATAAGAGTGAGCTAACGCCTAGTGAATAATATCAAAATAAAGAGGTTGATGAATGAGATTCGTTCATAAATGAGTCATACTCATAATGTAAACATTTGAACCGCCATTCTTATTCACATCAGATTTACCAATCTTAACAAAGCAAGACGACCTCGAGTCCAACACATCATATTTGTATGCACAACGACCTCAGGTCCAAATCTTATATAGAACGAGATGACCTTGGGTCCATCTATACAAAACGACCTTTGGTCCAACCAACTCTTTATTCAAAACAACCTTTGGTCCAATTCAAACATATCAAACGGCCTCGGGCCTAATTCAAATATATCCGGCGTATCAAACAGCCTCAGGCCCATTCTCTTTATATTCATATTTATGCGTATTTCATATTCATGATCATGATCTCTTTTTATTCAAACGGCCTCATTATGCTCATGTTCAAACGGCCTTTGGCCCATCACAGTATTTAAACGGCCTTTGGCCCATCATCACCATATTCAAACGGCTTTTGGCCCAATCATTCATATTCGACGGCCTTTGGCCCAATCATTCATGTCTAACGGCCTTTGGCCCAATCATTCATATCCAACGACTTTTGGCCCAATCATTTATATCCGACGGCCTTTGGCCCAATTATTCATATCCAACGGCCTTTGGCCCCATGTCCAACGGCCTTTGGCCCAATCATTCATATCCAATGGCCTTATACGAAATTAGGCATATAGAATACTTATTCATATTTCAAATCAACAAATCCATGAAGCTTATACAGAAATAGCATTTGAAAAGTAACATACTTGAAGATATCTTTACGAAGATATTACTCACAGTGTTCTACCGATGGATTTGTGTAACAAGCCCGCGGGGGACCTCGCTACAGCTCGGACTCTCTTTTTGTTGTGTGGTTCTAAATCTTGAACCAAAGAGTCCAAACTCTGGCAAATCGTTTTGAAGAAAAACAGATTTTTGAAAAGTAGTGCCAAACATGGACTGCTTTGCCAGATTACAGAGTCGCCACCTAAATATTTTTTAATGGGGGAATTGAGGAAACCCTGACTCGGTGCCGAAGGCCATGTGTCCGTCATCACCAAATGCCTTGGCTCGGGAGCTTGGGTACGATCGGGGAAGGTCAGCTATGAGCACCCACTTTCGCCCGGTTCGAAGACCGGCCTCTACTAACCGTGATATCCGATTTTGAAAACATTACATGCTCTTATACCGGTTATTAGCCTAGATTTACTACGTTATGCGCACAGCAAACAAGTATAGACTAGGTTGCCTAATTCGGAAATAATCATTGCATATCCGTTTGTTTTGAAAGCGTTTCGGGTTTTTGCTACTCGCAAGTAGGCTAAAATACGGATTTCAACGAGTTTTCCAACTCAAGCAACCCGACCTCCACCCACGGGCATTCAAATAGTTTATCTCACATAAGCACTTAACTGCATGGTAAGCATACTGTCATGGCAACATTCACACGCATGTGGTATGCTAAAGCGTAAAATACTTACATCGTACTCCATGCCAAAACAAGAAACTAGTTAGCAAGCATGCGTGTCCTAGTTCATGTTAAGTGGCTAATGCAACACAGGCAAGGATGCAATTTGGAGTAGGCTCGGCTAACCCTAAAATGGTACGTGAAATGCTACAACTATCACGTATTCAATTTAGAATTGAAAGTACGATGCAGTTTGTATGATGTACCGAGCCCGGTGCATGTTAACAAATGCATGGATGCACGCATGCATTGCATAAGGTATGCTAAAATAGACGTGCCCTAATCTACCATCATAAGCAGGTAAATAAAAGGAAAAGAAAGAAGTGGAGGTTGGAAGGCATACACACCACTCACCCACACTTATTACAGGCTTGCCCTCGCTCGGAGGGACCAAAAGAATAATACAAATAATTAACTACGCAAGCTAATTAAATATTACAAATTAATTAAATTAACAAATTAATTAATTAATCTAATTAAAGCAGTAAACCGCCTCGAGATGAGGGCCGGATGCAACGCATGCTCGGGACTTGCTCGGAATCGCACTGCCATGCCTAGCCTGCCTCTGTTTTCCCTGCTCTGCCTTTCTAAAACTTCCAAAGTCTCAGAACTACTTCTCAAGGCACTGGAGGATACCACCGGCTGAGTAGGACTTCCACCGGCATCAGCATGAGGTCACCGGCACAAAATACATCCATCGGCCATCAATAGACTGCCGGTCGGCACTAAATACTGCCGGCCGGCACTGAATGTCTGCAGAACCTGCAACTCACAGCAGCAGAGGGCAAAAACTTGCATGGCAATGTAATTCCAACAATGTGTGCACCAATCATGCCCCTTATCATATTTGTGACTCAAAGGGGCATGTGCCTCGATTCCCGGGCCACCAATCACGCATTTCCATGCATGATGGCCCAAAGGATCAAATGTGCAACTTTTATCTCAAATGCATGCAAACCAAACAAACATAAAAGGGTGCCAAACCTCTATCATGCTCATCTCAAGAGGCCAAGCATGTGCATTGATGTAATGCAATCCTAAACATGTTAGCTAGCATGCAACATGGACAATGTAATGTAAGGATGTTAATATGCAAACACCTACAAGACAAACATGTAAACCAAACAATGGGGTGGACTTAAACATGACTTAAGCAACCCTAATTAGGCCTAAAACAATGGCCAAAATGCAAAGGAAATGAGACCAAACACACATACACACATGCACATGTCAAGGCACAAACCTAAGTATTAAGAAAGCAACTTTCAAGCGCACTTAAAAGAGGCTAAGTGTGGACAACTAACATGCATTGTAAAGCTCTGAAATTCATGCTAAACATGGTGCCAAACCAAGCAACAAAGCAAGCTAAATATGCACTTAAGGTCCAAGCACTTAAGGCAAGCCAAGGGGCTTAAACCAAGGTCAAACCCACCAAACCTCACAAGGCCAAGGGGACTCAAAACAAGTCAAGGGCAACACCCAAGGAACACCTAGATGGCATCTAAATAGTCCAAGCATGAAGGCACATACAAAGGCCAAAACATGAAGTACACAACATGCACCTTCAAAGCTTCAAAGAGGCATGCAAGGCAAACATATGAGCATGTTAAATGGACTGAAATAACATGGCAAATGGTTTCAAACCATTGAAATGATGCAAACAAGGCATGCTACACATTCATGCTCAAGGCTAGCAAGCCTAAAATGCAAAGAGGCTATACTAAGCATGCCAAGACCAACCCAAATACTTATGGACAGACCTAAAACATGTCAAGATAAGCACAAAATCTTCATGAATCTAAGCCTAAAGCATGCTCAAATTAGGGCTAACAACCTAAGGCATGTTAAGGCAATATAAGGCATTACATGGCAACTATGCTAAGCATGCATAAGGGACCAAAACCAACTTAATACAAAGTTAAAACATGGCAATATAAGTATAAAATACAGCCATGGCATGCTCAACACACACTTGAAACATAGGCTCCCTTAAGAGGCCAAAACTTGTCCTTTTCAAGGACATCAAGGAGAGAGGGTGGCCCTCTCCTTCTTGGGACTTCAAGGCATCATCTTCACCACTAAAATCCCTCAAGATTTCAGTGGTGAAGAGACCCCAACACCAAAATCCCGGAGCTCACCAAAATAGGCACAAAATGAGGCCTTTTCAAGGCCTAAGGGTGGCCAAACCTCTCCAAAGCACAAAACACTCTTAATAAACTATCAAGATGACTAAAAAACATAACTTTTTTGTATTGAACACCAAGCACAAAAACAGTTCAAAGATAGGTAAAAAAGGAATGCAAGAATGGGGGAAATAAAGCAAGTTTCTCACCCTTGTTGACCTTCTTCACCAAAGATGATGTTGTTGCTTCCTTAAGCTCTAATCCAACCAAAAACACCAAGAACAACCTCTTGGAACCTCAGTAGCCAAGGAAAGGTGAAACACTAGGTGTTGATGTGCAATAGTGAGACACAAACACCTAGTGTACAAACAAGAGAGCAAAAGAGAGATAGAATAGATATAGAATTCAAACCCTAAAACCAGAGCTTCTTCTCTGTCTTTTCTCTCTAAAATGTCTAACTCTCCAACCTTTGAGCTAAGAGGAGGAAGGGTTCTCTTATAGGCAACCAAACTTACAAGTTAAGCTACCAAGAAGGCTCATCCCTCCATACACGTGTATGGAGGGGAAACAAATGCTATACAGCTGCTTCAAAATATCTCAAAAAGCAACTGCACAGTAGTCGGCAGGGCAAAATTGTCATTTTGACAAAATTGACTACCGACCGGCACAAAAGAGTGCCGACCGGCACAATATAGTGCCGATGGCAACACTAACCAGCCAGTGGCCTCTAGCCACTGCCGGTGGTGTGTAGGGATGCCTCACAAGGCATTCCCTGCCCCTCCAAGGCAAAACACAAGTGTTTGGTGTAAAACCAGACACAAACAGTCGAGTTCGGAGATCCTGAGGCAAGGCACGTAGCCGAGAACTCCGGGAACTCCAAACGAACACGAACATGGATAATCACCGAGTGTTCAAGTGGTGACGTCCAAGTCTTGAGGACGGTAAAAAATGGGGTGTCTACAATTTGCCCTTGAGCTCGACCCTACACATTACATAACACATATCGGGTCACAAACGATTCAATCCATTTTTAATTCATACATTCCTCTTATGCCTCTTTCTTATCTTCTTGATTCATTTACAATGCGCAATGTATGCCTAAGAGTGCCTAGAAATGAAAAAGAACGAAAAACGATACATGAAACCACTTTTCAAAATTTCAAAAACAGGGCTCCCGCTCGAGCGAACCCCTTTGGTCTGCAAAAATACTGATTGCCTTATTTTTACACTCGAGCGTGAATTGGGGCGCTTGAGTTGAAAGTCACACCACATGGCTCCCCGCTCGAGCGTGAATATCCCCGCTCGAGCGGACATCAATGTCTGCAAAGGTTCTGGGAGCTCGCATTTCACGCTCTAGCGGCGCTTTCCCCGCTCGAGCGGACATGCCAAATTCTGGGTTTTTCCAACAACTATTTTGAGCTTCAAGCCCGACCCCAAGGCTCCAAAACTCATATTCTTGATACAAAAACATGGAGGAACATCATACAACACAAGGACATAAGTAATTGGGAGCCAATTGACTAAAGTCATGGTTCATTTCTCAAATCACTTCAAATTCTTCTTGTTGATTTCAAAACTCATGTACTCATTTTCATACAAATTCCATATCCTTATCTATCATGCATGCATGTAAATTCTTGACTTTAATTCTATTCCAAATGGTACAAATGACACTTAAAATCATGAAACTCATGGAAATCATGCATGCATGTGAGATTTGGAGCTCAATTCTTCTTGTTCTTCATGACTTATGCTTGAATGTATAAAATCATGGCAATTATGCTCATGCATGTACATATAAGCTTCAAATTCAACAAATTCAATTCAAATTATGTTCTTGATCACCATCAAGCCTTGAATTCACAAAATTACAACCTTAAGCTCATAAATCTTTGCTCAATTACTCACCTAGGAGCTTCCACTCTCACAATTGTAGTCAAATCTTTGAGTCTAGCCTTCCAATTTCACAAACTTTGAGCCAAACACACAATTCTCGTCCTTTTTCTCTCTAGAGCCGACCCTCTCCCTCTCTCTCTAGAGTGTGACTTCAATTTGAGTTCAACCAAATGAATATAAGTGTTTATTGGCCCCTTTTATAGTCTCTCTCTTAATTAAATTGATTAGAGTTAAATAATAGAGCTTAATTAATTGTTCCGAATATAATTATTTGATCCGAATCAATTTCTGATTAAATTTCACCATAGACTCTAAAAATTATGCTAATCTCAATGGCATGATCAATTTCGGTTTCTGTGGCCGATAAGGTCTTCAATTTTCAGTTCAAAGCACAGATTCTAACAGATTTTCCTACGGTGAACAGATACAAAACCAAAATCACATATAATCATGCAATTAACTCCCAAATTCAGATTAAGCACATAATTACAAACATAATCATGATTAATTAACATAGTACAGGGCACGGTTATTACAGCCGAAGTGGTGGGTCTTTGGGAATGAAGGCGACTTACGGGACTGGGAAGTGAATAGCGACAGTTGCGAAGACGGGAGGAAGGGTTGATGGCGGTGGCCATGGTTGGCATTGATGGTGGTTGTCAGTGATGGCTGTTGCCGCCCGTGATAAGTGTCTAACAGTTAGGATTTCTTTTTTTTTTTTGAATTTGAGGTGTGTACTAAGTGGTATGGGACTAAGGGCAAAAACGGAACGTTGTGGTGTGTGTTGAAAAAAATTATATTTTTTTAAATTATTAAAGGTGTGAACTGAGTAGTGATGTACCTTGAAACCAAATATAATGTGTAAATAGAGACACCCTAACTTCACCAGTTAAAGAGTTTTTCTATTTCATTTTGCCTCCTTTTTTTAAAATAATTACATTTTTACTATTTTATTTCTATTATATATATATAATAATAATAATAATAATAAACATTTTTGTTTTAAAAATTGTACCATGGGTTGCTTTTTACCACTTTGTTGCCCTGTCTCAGGGTTTATTTTGTCTTTCTCTTGTTGTGTTTATCTTGATTATTTGTCTTATTACATCTTTCATTTTTTACTCCTATATTGTGATTTTTTGGTTTATATATTCATCTACTTAATATAAATAAGATAGAATAATAGATTTATTTAGAAAAATAATTTTAGATAGATGGTAGACGTTATTAAACTTTGATAAATAATGTTATAAACTTTTCTATGAGTATGTAATAATTTTAAGAAATGACAATTGTATTGTGATTGTTTCTATAAATAACGGTACATATTCTACTATTTTAGTAATAATCTCAAATAATCTATACTAATAAGAGGCACTTGATGTTGGAAAATTCTATTTCCACACACCTAGTTAGCTTAGGGCACACATTTAATAGTATACTAATTTAATGACAATTATATCCTATATAAAAATGACCATAATAGATATCCACTAGCATTCATAATATTATATGAAAAAATTCTCGGAAAAATTAGTTTAAGGTCCCTCTTCCACTTTTAATAATGGAAGAGATCCACAATGTTATTTTACGATGTCTAAGGTCCTTCAACCCCAAACTCATATATCACAGAGAAATTTAAGAAGAAACGAAAGGGCTTCAAAAACTGAGTTTGGTCTCTCTTCTCACTCTCTGCTCTCTCTCTCTCTCTCTCTTTCTCTCTCTCTCTCTCTCTCCTACATCAAACCAGTGCTTCATCTATCTCCCACCGCTGCCGAGGATCACCATCATTTGCACACCGCCCATCGCAGCAACTCCAAACACACCGACACCGCGACCCAAGTTGCTGTTGGCTCACATCGACGCCATACCAGCTCGCCAATCAGCACTGTTTTCGCCGACCTACTCGCCGACATCGTGAAAACTCTGCGGCGTATCCTTCCAACATATATACCTATGTGTATGTATATGAGCATAGAAATTGTCCCTCACCTGGACGAAATTCGCAAAAATTTCGAAGCAAAGTTGGAGCATAACACTAAAAATTGAATCAATTTCACAAAAATGGTCTTTGAGATTGATAAATTACAGGAATAATATATATATATATATATATATATATAATTGTGTATATATGATGAATATGTGAAGATGAGGTGGTGGGTTTTGCTTTTCTCCACAACCATCAGTGCCTTCCAGTGGACACGCAATGCAAATCCTCTTGATCTTTTTCCCATGGCCTTCCAACTGTGGGTTCAAATACAAGTGCTGGCAATATGGAAAGGTTTGTCTGGGATTTTCTCTGGGTTGTGGAGTCCAGAGAAATTCTCTGGAAATATTTGTCTGGGAATTTTCTCTGGGTTGTGGAGTCCAGAGAAATTCTCTGGGTGAGAGAATATCTGGAAATGTTTGTCTAGGAATTTCTCTGGGTTTGGGGGAGTCTAGAGAAATTTTGAAATTTCTTTGTGATGTGTCCAGAGAAATTCTCTATATCGAATTTTCTCTGGATCAAATTTTCTCTAGGTCAATGTTGAGGGACGTTAGACATTATGAAAATATTGAGTGTCCTTTATACTATAAAATCTTAATACCAGGGACCTTAAAAAAAAATCCCCAAAATTCTCTGTATATATCTTTTAGGAACAAAAAAAATCTCAATGTACACCTTATGAGTTTAAAAAAAGTAAACCCTAGTTTTTCCATTATTGTCACATTACTTGTTACACACTCTATAGTCATCTATTGCTTGCAAAACAATACTCTCAAAACATCTCTTATATTGCTTTAATCTCTAGGTTTATACTCTATTATTATATCGTTTTCGTATTATAATTCCACAATTTTTGCTTGATTTTGATATGGAAGAGTTGCAAAACCAATGGAAGTTTGAACTCAAGCAAGAAATAAACAACTCAACATTTGGATTCAAAACAATTATGAATGCACCCATTCGAATTTATTCATGTAAAATAAACACTGGAGATAGATTTCACAAAATAGTATAGAAAAAAATAAAAAATAAAAAACAGAAATAGTACCTGAAACTACACTGTATTTTTATTTTTATTTTTTTCTATCTTTATTAACAGAATCCCTTCCTCAATCTGCATTCTTCAATTATTTCTTTCTTTTACTCACTATTCTTTATTTTTTCTTTACCCCTCTATTTCTTTTTCCTTTTCTTTTCTTTTCTTTTTTTTCTGTACTTTTTTTTTAATTAACCTTGAGTGGTCTCTGTATTTTTCTTCTTCTTCTTTGGAATGTCCACAATGAATGCTTCTTTCATTTTTTTATCATGCAAGGAAAGAGGGCAAGTGGGTGGTTTACAATCCCTTTTTCTTGCAAACCATAAAACCCTTTTTAGCAAATTTTCATATCTTTTGGGAACATCACATTAATTGTGTGTCTTCCTCTCCAACATTCCCCCCCCCCTTCACCAATGATCATTTGAGGGTTTATTTAAAGACCACAGCTAGTAGTAATGATCATTAATAGAGTCTCTTCAATGGTGTTGTCAATGGAGGTCTTTAATGGGGCTTTCAATGAAATGAAGGTATTTAATAGAGCAAAGTTCTTCATTGGGTCTTCATTTTGACTGTTGTAGCACTGTGAGTCTACAAATTTCCAAACCATAGCAGTAACAATGTGTGGAAGGAGGGACAAGTGTGTGTAAGAATGGTTGAAGGGGTGTATGTACAATTATATGAGTGAAGGGTATAATTAATACATTTAGGTAGCATTTGGTAACGTTTACGTTTTTTGTTTATGTTTACAAAAATTTTATAAACTGATTTTTGTTTATTTTTAGAAAAACATAAATTACAAACGCGTTTGTTTGAACAAAATGTTTAAAAAAAATTTAAAATATAAACTAAAAAATATGTTTGTTCAGGCCTAAAATATTTATATTTATTTTTATTATTTATGACAATTGAATCACACACATTATAATTGAAAAAAAATTAATTAAAAAATAATTGAAAAAAAAATTAATTGGAAAATAAATTAATTGAAAAAAATGAAAAAAAAATTAATTAAAAAATAATTGAAAAAAAATTAATTGGGAAAAAAATATTCGAAAAAAAGATTAATTGAAAAAAAAATATTTGAAAAAAAAAATTGAAAATTAAAAACTGAAAATGTACGTTTTTTCCTCAAATTTATAAACTGAGACAATCATTTATAAACCAAAAAAATTATCAAATAAGTTTTTATGACAGTTTTTAAAATTTTTGTAAATATTAAACTAAAAATTGAAAACAGAACGGTTACCAAACAGGCTCTTAGTATGTAGATTGAGAAAAATAATTAATAATTAAATTATAAAGTATATGTATTGAGAAGTTATGTGGATTGAAACAATTAAATGTGTGGACATAGAATTTCCCACTTGATGTTTAGTATGGGTTTTTTTTCAGTCTCCTAATTTGCTCTTTCACTTTATATTATTTACTCATGGTGGCTTGTATTTTAATTTTTCCATTTTGCCCTTTGTTTGGTAATATTTACCACTATTGGTGGTTGTAATTTAAATGAAGGTTTTATCGTAATTATGCAAAAAAATTTAGTCAGTTACGAAACATGAATATTTTATTTTTAATTAAATTACAAATGCATCCCTGAGATTTGTTTAAAATATAAATCGCCCCTATAATACTAAAAATTACAACTACCGCTTGTTAAAGTTTTTAATTAAACAAAATAATAAAAAAAATCTAACTACTTGCCGATGCAACAATAAAATTATCAAAATCATTTATTAAAAGCTATTTTTCATATAATTAAAAGTTAATTAACTTAATGATTTATTTATTAACAAAATGGATCATTTGTTATATGACCATGGTATTTACAATAATAATAATAATATTGTATACAAATCAAAAAATAAGTTTTAAATTAAAATATTAAGATGTATAAAATATATAAAAACACTTCATTCAAATTTGAATTTCTAAAATTTATAAAAAGTTAAGTATTCTATGCCTCTAATAAAAGATAGTACATAAGTAATCAACTTAAATAATCTAATTAATTTATATTTTTTCATACAATTTTTTTATTTTAACATTTGACCTGTGCCTTGCACGGGACTTTCTTCTACCTAGTATATATATATATATATTTGCATACACCAGTGACAAATGTCATATATTTGTTACGCTTACAGCACATGTGGGTCCGATTTGTGGGTCTTATCTATTGTGAGTGTAATCAATACACATGTATCTGTTATGCAAGATACTCTCTTATGTGTGATGTGTTTTTTGTGATCTGTTATCCCGACAATCTAAGAGGGGATAAATTGGATTTTTCAAAATATTTAAGCAATAATGAAAACTAATACAGTTGGAGCTAACTCAGAATTAAAATAGAGATATAAAATTTAAGTAGTCAAACTATAATTAATGAATAAGCAATGCAAACAATCACATAGGAAAATATAAGCAAGAGATAAGAAAGAGGAAAAGAGATATCAACACCATGATTTATAGTGGTTCGGCTTAACCCAAGCCTAGCCTACTCCACTCCCCAAGTATTCTTCTTTAGAATTTCTTCACTATCTTCAAATGGCATTACAATAGTTAGTTTTACAGGTGTTAGCCAACCTTTACAACAAGTAATCTATCCACAATTACTCAAGTCGACTAGTTTTGAATCTGGTGTCTAGTCACACTTAACTCAAGTGATTTTATCCCAAAAATCAATCACAAAAAGATCACGACTATTTTTGAATCTAGTGCCTAGTCACACCTATCCCTAGTGATTTTATCCTAAAAATTACTCACAAACAGATCACAACTAGTTTTGAATTCGATATCTAGTCACACTTATCACAAGTAATTTTATCCAAAAAATTACTCACAAAGAGATTACTCTTGCAAGAGTAAGAAAAAGGGAATGCAAACCCTTTTATAATAAAAGTTCAACTTCCAACAAAATCTCACTCAAAAGTATATATCCCAATAAAGAACAGTGGAGAGCTTTCTCAGTATAACATAGAGCTTTTCTTGAATATCATCAATGTATATTGCTTTTTCTGTATTTTTGTTGTTGTTCAACTGAGGCTAGAATGCTCATTTTATAGCTTAAAAATGTAACGATTGGAGCTTTAAAAATATAGCTTTTAGCATTGATTCTCTTTCCCAAATTAATTCCTCTTCTATATTGAACCTTTCCATACAAGAGCAATTTGAATTTTAAATTTTCTGTGTTCTTCAATTAATGCCATATTCCATACTTTCCTTTCTCATGCATATCTTCAACTTAAAATAGTAAAACTTCAAATTCAAATTCTGGCTCTAAGCTTCATTTCTTGAATATCAACACATTGTAATTTGTCTTGAAAAAGTTCTAAACAAATCCCTTTAATTTTGCATTCTTTGCTTGTAGGGCAAATCTTCCTTGTGTATCAAATCGAATCAAAATCTTCATTTCAAATCCTTCAATGTATTTTGAATTCAAACTCTTCATGCTTGATTTTATGTTTGAACAATTTGCTCTGCAAAATACTTTGAGCTAACTCTCTGTGTTGAGTTGACTCTGAAAATTCTGAAAATTTTCTTTTGCAATCCAATAGGCTCTGAGTTGGCTCATTCTAGATTTGAGTTGGCTCTGATTCGATTCTTATTCAGTACAATATACTTTGAGCTTGCTCCTCTTTCTTCATGAGTTGACTCGAATAAAGAATATTGTTCTAGCCAATTCTATAAGTCAAACAAACTTTAATGAACTTTAAATTTAACAATAACTTATTATAAACATAATCAATTTAGACTTTGTCATCATCAAAATCAATTTATATAATCCTTTGAAAACCTTGGGACTAACAATCTAAATTCCATTCCTTGGATGAAAACATTTAAGGCTGAGTAAGGAATCTGTGAAATCCGTAATCCGATACAGTCCAATCCAATCCGGTAGGTTTAGATTGGTTTTTTGAATCCGTGGTTCGGTTCCGGATTGAAGAATTAAAAATCTGTAGTCCACGGATTGGTTCCGAATTGAACCCTACGGTTCCGGATTGGAACCGATCTAGACAGTATACAAATAGTCTATATTTTTATTATGCATCCTTCCCCATAGTATCTTCTCTTATTCTATACAAAACCTAAACTCAAACCTCAACCTGCATAATATCTTATTTTATCACTTTCGTTTGTTAGTTTTTAGTTTTAATTTGTAATGGTCTAAATACTTATGGCAAAACTAGTTTTCTTATGGTTGTTTAAATTCTAGAATAGTATGTTGTTATTATAGAAAGACACGTTGCTATTGTGGAACTAATATAGCGCTATGTTTATGTTTTTATGAAATTAAAGTGTTATATATATATATATTTTGTTATTTAATTATGTGAATCCGTGGTCCTAAACCGATTCAATCCGTGTTTAAATGGATTGGTTCGGATTGGTTCCATGATTTAAACGGATTGGATTGATTCCAATTTTTAAAAAACCGTAAATAACGGATTGATCTTGATTTTATCCCAATCTAGTCCAATCCGGACCATGTTCACCCCTAAAAATATTTATTAAACATGGGACAAGAATAAGTTCATAAATGTCATGAAAGTGAAACGTAGTAGATCAAATTTCAATTTTCTTTTCTTTTTCTCCTTCGTCCAAGAAATTTTCTAGCAATGCTTTTGGTCATTTTCATAAGAAAGGCTTGAATTTAGGATTATTGACACTTTTTTTCTTTGGTATATATTATTCTTCTTCTTCTAGGGTGGAATCAATGTAAAGAAACTACCAAGTAGGGGTGCAACTTGGGCGGGCTTAACCCGAGCAACCCGTATCCAGCCTGAGTTTTTTTAGGGCTTAGACAACAATATCTTGTAATCTGGATAGGCCTGGGCAAATTTTTGATGCCTGAATTATAATTCGGGCTGGGCCTGGACAGAATCTGTGGGCAACCTGAGCAACTCGAACTCGAATTGCATTTAGTATATTATATAAATTATATAATATATGTATAAATTAAATAGGTGGCCCTTAAATTTTTTGTTTTTGGGGTGGTCTTTGGCCCTTGGATTAGAATATTTTATTTGGACCATTAGATTAAAACAAAAAACAAAACCCTACCTTATCTATTTTTTTCTTCTCTTTCTGTCTCAAACTCTCATTTCATTTTTTCATCAGAGTTGAAGTACGGTGGAGATACAAGGGCCACGAACACGAAGTGCAGCCACCAACAACGACGCCACCCTTTCAACTCTCAATGATGCCACACAAAACTGGTAGATCCCTCTTTGTGTTTGTATTTGTACTTCAATTTGTCTATTTTTGATCACTCGTCGTTCGATTACCACTCAAAACTGGTGGATCTATGAGTTTAAAATTTTTTCTTAACAGATTTGCAAAATATGTTTATGTTAGTGAAATATTGTGTAAATATTTGTTTGGGTTATCTTCTTCTAGTGGTCTTGGTGTTGCAATCTGAGACGCTTGAGTTGAGCCACACCCATTCCTCTCTGTGGTTGTTTTTTTCTTCTTCTTTGGGACTGGCTCGTTAGATTTCGACTTTCTTCTTCTACTTTGTTTCATGTTCTCGGGTCTAGACAGAAAGAAAAAAATGGGTTTGATTATGGAGAGAGAGAGAGAGAGAGAGTGAGTGAGTGTGTGTGTGTGTGTGTGTGTGTGTGTGCGCGCGCGCGCGTGTGTTTATGTTGAGAACCAACAAGAAATACCGGTTTGCTGTATGGAGTAATGAAGCACTGTTTATTGCCTTATGAAATTCAGGCATTTCAGGCTAACCCGAGTTCAAATTATGAAACTTGGTCGGCTTGGGCGGGCTTGTGCACTGCCAAACACATTTCGGGGTGGGCCTGGGCAAACCTTCAACCCGATTGAACCCGCCTGAGTTGCACCCCTATTACCAAGTGGTCAATTTTAAAATAAACAAAAATAGCAGAGACCACAAGGTTGATCTTTGTGAGTTATCTCATTCTTGTTGAAACTGACTTATACTTGCTTATGGAGTGAGAGGGTGTACAAGTTAGGAGCTACCAAACAATTATTTGCTTAATATATTAACAGAAGAGAGCAACTTTCAAATGTGTTTTAAAAGGCAATCTTATTGATATATGAAATGATTATAGGAGTTCTACATTTTACACTATTCGAAAGTTTCCAAGTTATCATTAAAAAAAAAATAAGCATTACTATTTAAGATAAAAGAATTAGATCTAGTTTTTAACTACATATTGTGGTAATCAATTAGGATATTAAAAATAATACTCTTTCTTATATTTTCTCTAATTATCAATCAATCATATCACTTACACATCATTAGATCTATAAAATGAGTCTAAAAAATAAACTTATATATCATTTTCTAAAAAAAAAACCTAGTCTAAGATTGGGAAGAGAGGTTTGTCTCTTAGGCCACGTTTGTTTGGCATATTAAGTTGGATGAGATTATTAGTGAGGGGATAGTTAGTGAAGAGAATGTTAATATGGGGATTGTTAGTAAGGGGATTAAGTAAAAGTGTATTTGTTTTGATGGTAGTGTGAGAGATAGTTAGTAATGAGATTGTTAAATTATTTTTATATAAAATAAATAAATAAATTATTTCTATATTAAAAAAAAATAAAACAAACAAGTGTTTTTTGGTTGGCTAGCTATTTTGTGAAAAAAAAAATTATACTGTTCTGGTCAATCGGCCGGAGGATTGGACAGACTCAATCCACTCACTATTTTCCTAATCTCACCCCTCCTATAGCTATACTAATCCGGTCTCTGAGGAGGATTGTGAATCTGAGTGGAGTGCTAGTCCAATGCCTACATGAATCAACCAAACATGGATTCATGGACCCAACAATCATCTTAGTCCAATTCCACCCTTCAACCGCCCAAGCAAACGTGACCTTATTAATGTTACTCTAAATTTTTCTACAAATTATGTAAAATTAAAGCAAATACATATTGTTAAATTAAAATAAGCCACACAACTAAAGTTAAAATAAACATGAACACTTTAGTTTAACTGATAAGATAAGTTTTATTGATACTTCATATGCTCTTTTAAAAAGAAGAAACTTTTAAATAAAGTTAAGACTATGCTCAAACCATTCTATGTTATCCTTTTAGCTCACTCTAACAAGTTGTTAAAATTATGTCACTTCTTGAAGTCTTTTGTGTATTCATGATTAATGTTGTCATCTATAACGTTTCCCTGAATTGTTTCTTCAAAATTTTCATAATGTCATATTGCTGCTCTAATAAGTTCCACCTCATTTTGTGAGAATTATTAGATTATAGTCATTTGTTTGAATAATAATCCTCCCCAAAGTGACAAATCGATCTCATTATTTATTTATTTTTGTGAATAATTGATCTCATTTTTATGTTTGCATAATGCTATGGTGATGATAGTATTTGACATCTTGTGATGTGACGGTTTCCTCAAGACATGTAAAACGAGCCAGCCTGGCGGAGCCCAGGCTTATTTTATGTTGGGCTGGTGTACTCCGATCAAGGCCCAAAAAACATTTAGTATTGTTTACTTTACAATTAAAAAAAATGGACAAATTACTAAGAAGTCTTCTTTGAAAAACGTGTAACCTATTTAGTCTCATAACATTTTATTTATACTCAAAAGTCCTATAACATTATTCTTCTTCTTTGCCATTCTTCTTCTCATTCTCTTCTGCTCTTTGTGATTTCCAGCAATCGTCGACGGGTAACCACATCTTGCTTCTTTTCTTTCTTTTTCTGATATATAGTCACCGATGACCGACGACTACTATCGATTGAGATTCACTGGCAACCACTGACCATCGACTCCTTACTTCACCCTCACTAACGGTGAAGAAGATATGTTTCCGACGAAGAAGATAAGTAGATCTACTTAGATCTGATGTAGATCTGCATCAGATCTGAGTAGATCTACATCATATCCGGCTAGATCTAAACAAAAAATAGTTGCCGGAATACAATCCTCTCTCTATATTTGCCTCTCTCATTCGATCTCTTAATTTTTCTTCATTTTCTTTGCTATACACTTCTCTTTTTTTGTTTTAATGGAAAAATTTTTTAAATTCTGAATAAGTTGTTTTCGAGTTTTAGTTACAGGTGGTAAAAACTATAAATTTTGCAGTTTCAATTGTTTTTGGTGCTAGAATGAATTATGTTTAAAATTGTAAAATTTTGTAGTTTCATAACATTCTTTAAAACTGTAAAATTTTACAATTTCATAACATGTTTTTCAGTTTAATTAATAAAGATAAATACTTAATAGATTTTTGCTTTGAAACTGTAACATTTTACAGTTTCAAAGCTTACTTTTCAATTTAATCAATATTGGAGATTATGTACTTAAATCCTACAAAAATTGAAAAATAACATATATTTTTTTTCCTATTGTTGCTGTTTTTTGTCTTTATATTTTTTTCCTTTTAGTTTATCTATATTTAACACATTTTGTTATGTTTTTTCATTCTAATTTCTCTATTTATTTATTTTTTTCCCCAACAATATTTTAGATATTCCGGTGAGTCTTTAATAATGTTCTTAACGTCCAGCGAACGTTCTAGACATTCCGGCGATTTTCATTGACGTTTATAACATTTCTGTGAACTTCTGGCGATACTCCGATGACTTCACGGCGATATTCCGGTGACCTCCTGGTGATGTTGAATATTCTGGCAAGTTTTCGGTGACTATCTGACGGAAGTCCGATGGTAGTGAAATGTAACAATGTCTGTAAATTTTATAAAAAAATAAAAATAATTAAAAATATATATGACTAATTGATGCAAGTATTTTATTTTAGAATAAATGGATTTTGAATTTTGTATATGAGACTTATTGGTAAGTTTCTCAACAAAGATAAATAAAAAAACTTTTGGGTAAATTACAAACACATTCCCTGAGTTTTGGTTAAATTATAAATTACCCTATGTAGTTCTAGAAATTACATTATACCCCCTAAGATTTATAATTTCATAACAAATAGATTCTTTTATTAATAAATTATCAAGTTAATTAACAGTTTTTAATAATGTTAAAATTTTATTTGAATTAATAATTCAGATAATT
Organism: Camellia japonica; assembly: GCA_030407325.1. NCBI lineage: Eukaryota > Viridiplantae > Streptophyta > Magnoliopsida > Ericales > Theaceae > Camellia > Camellia japonica. Next base: position 186,039,218 of record JAPPVO010000016.1, on the reverse strand, counting down.
TTATTATTATAGGTAAACAGTTAGAAATTTTTCTTTTTCAATTAATTCTGTTAAATAAAATATTTTAACAGAAAAATATTTATAATTTTTCAAATTACAAAAATAATTTATCTTTTAAGTATTTGTAATTTACCCAAAACTTTTTTATACAACGAATAAAAGGGAACTAATTGCGGGAAGTTTCCAGTAGGGCGTGGGGAGCTGCGATGTTGATGCGCCGCTTTCATTCATCAATGGCGGTATCATCATCACTATCTGTGTCTATTTTCAAGGTTCTTCCATGGCGGTCTATGCGACCAAGCAAAGTGCTCATCACCACCACCACCACCACCACCACCACCACTACAACGACAATCACTCTTCACACTCCTAACCCTAGATGCAACAACACCGCTCTCTCCTTTTGTTCCAACTCCACCGAACCCGCCGACCTATGCCCCCAACATTCCTCAAAACAAGTAAGTTCTCAAAATTTTCTTTCCATCATCCATTTACTCGGAAAGTTTGAAAGAAAAAATGATTTAGAAAAAGTTGTTGCACATTACTTTGGTTTCTTGATAACCAAACAAAGTTGAACAATTGGAAGAATCTGATTCTATATTCCAGGGGATTTAATGACTTCAATGCCTTAACACAAATGTTACACTCATATAGCATGTTGAATCTTGCAGAGCCCTTTGATACCTGGATTGTATCTTGTAGGAACTCCAATTGGGAACCTTGAAGATATCACTTTAAGGTAACTACTTGATATAGAAATCAATTTCATTTATCTATTTATTTATTTATTTGAACTAAAGAAGAGTAATTTTCGTGTAATCGTTTCGTGATTTCGTTGATGCAGAGCTCTGCGTGTGTTAAGATCAGCTGATGTGATACTTTCTGAAGATACGAGGCATTCGGGGAAGTTACTTCAGCATTACAACATCAAAACTCCTCTTGTGAGTTTCTTATTACAGCTTCTGTGCATTCATTGCAACAATGATTTCTTGCTTTTTTTTATGTATTCTTTCTAATGGTAAGCTTTAGATTTTCAGCTAAGTTATCATAAATTCAATGAGTCTCAAAGAGAACAAGCAGTTCTGAAGAGATTGCAACAGGGTGAAATTGTGGCCCAAATCAGTGATGCAGGAACACCAGGCATAAGTGATCCTGGTATGGAATTGGTGAGCATGTTATAATTTTCTATTTGTTTGTGATGAGAAGAACTGAATGTTCTCCTTTGGAAAAATGCCGGCTGTCATGTCAATCTCTACTCGACTGCATTACATTTGAATCCTTATTGTTAGCTTGTAAGGTTTACATCACAGTATTAGAGCATATATATGCATCTGTAATATACACATATACACCTCCAAATGCTATTATGGACTTTACAACACTACATTCCACACACATTAATCCTATATTCTTTGTTGATGTAATTTTTTTTGGTGATGTTTGATTGTTTGACTGATTTGGTCACCCTAGTCTGCTAATATAGCGCACAAATATAGCAGGGGAAGACGACTGTTTATAATTTCACACTCGTACACTTTAATTTATTTTCTTCTTTTATTTTGGTTTACTAAATTTTATATTGTGATAACTGACAATCAATTTGGTATTTTCTCTAGTTCACATAGATTGAAAGCATGTAATTCTCGTTTTGAATAAACCAAATCTCTTAAGATGTAGGATCCCAGAAACAATCACAATTTTCATTCTAATGGTTTTTTAAATGATCTTTTTGCAATAATATGACCTTAAAATTGTAAATTCAAGAATATTGCTAACTTTAATTTGTAATGTGTCCTCTAAAGGTTTGAAAGGAACTCAGATTTTAGTCGAAGATGACAGTTTAATTGGATGCTTCATGGGTTAATTAATGGATATGGACATAAACAATGTATTTTGGAAACTTGATGCAGGTTAAGTTATGTGTGGATGAAAATATTCCTGTTATTCCTATCCCTGGTCCTTCTGCTTTTGTTGCTGCACTTTCTGCCTCAGGTTTGGCTACTGACGAGTTTACATTTGGTAAGTTGCTCATGAATTCGACACCCTTAGTGTTGGCAACAATTTGGTGATAGTGTTAGGCTAGTAGCTAATATCATATGTATTGTTGGTTGTCTGTAGTTGGATTTCTGCCCAAACATGTCGGATCAAGGAAGGAGAGGTTGATTGTATCTGCAAAGGAAGTAGCAACACAGATATTCTATGTTCCTCCTCATAAGCTTCATCAATTTATTGAAGAGGCTTCTTCTATTTTTGGTGACTGTAGGTAAATATTTGAGGAAGATCTTTATCATATCTTAGGATCATAATAGGAGTTTTCAAGTCTTTGGGTAAGTGCCACATCAACAAAAACAAAAAGAATCTTAATCTGTGTTTCCTTTCGTATGATTTTTTGAGATAGTCGTAGACCATTTTTTTTCTTTTGTGTATATAAGTTTTAATGAGTATAGCAGAATACATATTCATCATATCTTTGATACATATAGTGTATCATAGAACAAATAGCAGTTCTTTTGATTAAATGTATACTGAGAATATTTATCAGCCAAATACATTTTCTTTAAAATCTTTTTGTTGACTTGAATACACTTTGAAAAATAGTAGAGGGACTAGAAAATTCTTTTTAATATAAAAAATTTATGTTATAGTATCTTTGATATGATTTAAGTTTCATTTTAAAATGTTTTCATTGGGTATTTATGTCTTGGATGACTACTAAATTTGTTACATAAAAAATGAGGATGTGTGTGAACTTATCATGTCAGCTTGTTAAGCATATGCCATGGTCTTGCCCTTTCTTGTTCTTAATCTAGTAAGAGATGGACATGTCTAGGTCTAGTCCGTCTGTTTCAGAGGGCAAGCTTCTTTTTTCTTTAAACATTGGCATTATAGTGTTATGTTCTATGTGTTCTTTAGGCATTTTGTTTTGTTCTTGTAGTTCTAAGAGATCACAACTCTGTGCAACACATGAAGGATTGCTGAGAAGTAATCATCATTTTCTTGGATCAAGCAAAGCTAAAGTATTGTGAATTTAATTTTGAGAACTATTTCAAGCAAACTATATCTATTAACACAGTAAAAATTCATTTACTATATCTATTCGGAGATATCACTTGATAGGGATTGGTGAGCTTATTAGTTGACCCTTTGCTTTGGTCCTTCATTTACTTTGATGTATTTTCATCTTTTAAATACCTGGATTAATGAATGTTCTCTACTATTCCAGGTACAGTAGGAAAAATGACGTTGGAAACTCTTGGTATTGGGACAAATGTTTGCATGAAAGAATTAGATATTCAACCAAATTAAATGAAATTTGTATATGTTGTTGGGGTTGTGCACACAAATCCATTCACCGTTTATGTCTATAAGCTCTATCAAGAGCTAGATTCTCCATTGTTTTATAGGCCCTTGCTTAGTTCCTCATCAATTCAAGCCACATTCTTCTTGACCTTCTTGACATCTTTGTGTTGCCTTATGTTAAAGTTAAATCACTTATTACATCAAAATAAGAAGGAATAAAAGTCAATCCTAATAAGTTTTCACTATAATGCAGTCGCAGTCATAACTCACTCGAGAACCGTATAAATTTTTAGTCATAGATTCCCTAGGGGCACCCCACTGGGGGCGGGAGGTGGGAGGAAGGGACTAACTAAATAAATTTTGGTTTATAAATTTACTTTTATTGGCAGTGCAAGATTTTGGCTCCTATGTTTTCTATATATTCCTATCATTTCTTCTCCATTTGACCAAAAGATGCACACTGCCTAAGGATTGGTTATGACCGTTGTTTTGATGTGTTGCAGACAATGTGTCATAGCTCGAGAGATGACAAAAATACATGAAGAGGTGGGCTTGTATTTTAAGTTATTTGCCATAGCTTCTCTTCTCTTTGATAAGTGTTGTTGGTTGCACATGGTTTTTCTAGAAATTCACTATGTTGCTGGTTGCAAATCTGGGATGCATTTATGAAGTCAGTGGTTTCTCCCAATTGACAGCCCTTCAGAATATTTAGTCCCATCTTTTACTTGACTATAATACTACAATGATAGTCTTTTAATGACTTAGACACGTTAGTATGTTGTGACAATCATGGTTTGTAAGTGGATAAACATATTTTCACTGCTGGTCATGTCAGCATGTCTGCGGGTGTTGTTCTCTTATAAATTTGATTTACTAATATAGATCATGCCTTTATAGTTTTGGCGTGGAACTTTGGAAGAAGCCAAAGGAGCATTCTTGACTCGCCAACCAAAAGGAGAAATCACATTCTTGATTGAAGGAAAGGCAAATTGTGTGGTGGAAGCTCCATCCGAGTCTCAGCTTGAGAATGAACTGAGAGAGTTGATCTCTGGAGGGCAATGTCTTTCTTCGGTATTGGATTTTTTCTGTTTGCAGTGTATATTTAAATCTGTTAAGAGTTGAAACTAATGGTTGCATTTGCATGGTCACTTGCTGGCATCCTTCCCACTATATGTATCATTTCACAAGAATATGAAGGAAATTGATGTGGTGATGCTCATTTTGGACTTTTATTGGTCATTAGGAACTTATAATAACTACTAGTGTATAAGTGCTTCTATGAGTTTGCAAAGGGGTATTGTTCGTGAAACCAAAATGTTACTTAATCTAATCTGTTCTATGAGTAGGAACAGATTAGACTAGGTAAAGTTTAAACTTGTGGCATAATTTGAGGGGTTGATTAAATCTAAGGAGAAAGGAATGTGGAATGTGGTATCATGCTTGCCATATAAAACTTCCCCTTCATTTTTCATTACTTCCACGTCACACATCACTCCAAAAGCACTTATTTATATCGATCCTAGTCTTATTCTATGGGAATGTCCTATGTGACATGGACTCGGCTACAAGTACTAGGTGTGTATGTGTGTGTGTCTAAGCATTAGACCTTTGTAAATCTAAATCTAAGGATATAGGGATATGTATCCAAAAGTTGGATATGAGAACGAGGACTTGTCATGGACACATATATTGCATATTGTATAATATTCTTGAATAAGATGTGGTAAATTATGTAAAAATGTACTTGAAATTAAATAGAATTTAGAGAAAATACAGAATTTTCATCTCTTATCTATGTTAGAGCTACAAATGTTTCTTTACTAGCTAATGTGAAATTCTTATTCTTCGAATATCGCAAAAAGTTTGAGGATTTGGGCATGGCTGTCAGACACATGTCCTACACCTTTATCTTTGTCATATCCGGTAGACATGGATACTTCACAAGAAGTAGAAGAGTCCATGTAACATAGGGAATGTCCTCTGCATTCTTTCTTTTCTTGTGGACAATAATAGATAAAAGATATTGGAAATGATCACTTTTAAGTCTTAGCCGCCGATTTTTATCAGTCTCATTCCTACATTTAATTTTGCTAAATTTATACGCCACAGATTCTTATTCTGCCAAAGCTTTAGATCCTATGTTCTAACTTTAAAATAATTTATTTGTTTTCTCGAACTTAAATCATGTTGCTAACCATTTAACGAACAACATAGGAATTCTCTTGGATATGCTTAGAAAGTTAGCCAATTCCAAAAATAAGGTGTTTAGTACCAATTTTTTGATGATGTAAAGCCTATTTGCTATATTTATTTGGTATGTCAGAGGTGAGATTGTATGCTTTGGCCAATGGTCTATATTAAATGTTCAAGCTAATCCTGTCTTATTCTTCACTGGTTTGTGAGGAATATATGAAGTGATTGATTTCATCGAGTGCATTGTCAATGTGATAATTGCATTGTTGGCTTGAAGTGAAACTTCTCTTTTTGGATGTTAGAGAAAAGCATTGGCTACAATTTGTTTGATTTTTGAAAATAAGATTCCTGTCTGAAGGATGATTGATCTGTTAGTTGTATGGGAAATTTGACCCAATGAACAGTTATTTTGCTGTGGGCTAGCCTTTCATAAGTACATTGTCTTCTACATTAATATTATTTTTTAACCGATTACTTTTATGATTACATGCATCTAGGCAGTCAAGTTGGTTGCTGGAGGACATTCCATGCGAAGAAAAGAGATATATTCACTTGCACTAAGGAAATTTGGGAAGCAGGTTGATAAGGAGAACTGATGCAGATTATATTGTAATTCTCACTGCTTTTATGACTTCTCTTTGCCTGTCATTCAAGATTTCAAAGTCCATCTCCCTACAATTTTTGCTGGCACTTGATCCTTTTGGTTGTTGATGGCAACTGCAGCACGCAAATCCCTTTCTCTTTTCTCTTCTGCCACATTGCGCTTTGTTTTTGGGTAATGCATGGCCATATGGGTGTTTAAGGTGTGAATAATGCAAAAATAGTTAAAATTCCGATGCACTTTCTATGTGTTCTTAAACATTTTTACACATTTCTATACACTTTTTATACATTTTCTACACTTTTTACACATACATTATGACTGATGATCACCCATTGTGGTCATTAGCACATCTCTTGTTCGCTTTATTTATGTCAAAGGGCTCGCCTTTTTTATATTATATTCTCTTGCTCCTCCATCTTTATTATATTGTATTCTCGCCTTTTTTACTCTTATATGTTTCTATTTTTACTTTCATCTGTCTTCAGGTTCTGCTTGTGTACATAGGGTTGAATTAGGCCTTGTTATTCCGGTGAATAAGCAAAAAAGCTCGGTTGATAGTACTCTACTAGTGTCTGGGTCTTATTCCATCTCAAACTCGGATTAAGAAGAGTGTGATCCTTTGACACCAAGGATAAGAGCTTATTATAAGTGCTGACTCTATGAAGGGAATCTATAAAGAAGCATGGAGTCAACAAGTTCAGCTGATAAATTAATAGGACTTTTTAACTGTGATAAGTAATTTTTACATGATTCAATAACCGAGTGTTTTGGAACACAAGAACGTCAGAGTGCAAAAAACGTTGTGAGTAAAGCTTCGCCATGTTATTTATTTTTTTTTTAAATTTTAATTTTACCCTCTTATATCTATTATATTTTTTAAAGTCGTGGATAGTCTTATATAAATCAATTATCTCTTTATTTTTGGAGTTGAATATTCAAAAATGATATACTTATTTCTAAGAGTCTTATATAAATGTAAACAAACCGTCGTCCTTTTTATAAACTAAAAATAATTCTCTTTATCCTTTACATTGATGATGATTGAAGAATAAAAAACAATAGTTTGTTTGGTTTTGGTTTTCAGAAAATACTTTTTAGAAAATTTTACTTTTTTATTTTTTGTATATTTTTTTATTTTCAATGAATTTTTTTATTATTATTTTTAGTATTTTTTAGACAAATTTAATATAAATACACTTAAAAAGTACAATATTTGTGATTTTTTTTTAAAAAAAAATTCATTAAATACACAAATACAAAAAAAAAAAGAGTGTATTTTTCCTTTTTTTTTGTATTTATTAATTTTTTAAAATATTTTTTGACAAATATTTTATTATTTAGATACATCTAAGTAAGGTGTATCTAAAAAAATATTTTAAAAAAATTGTTCAAAATTTTAAAAATATTCAATAAAAACAAAAAAAAAAAAAACACGAAAACCAAAAAACTCATTTCAAGAAAATTAAATTTAAGAAACTGAAACCAAATAAACTGATTACTCTTTGGTTTTATTTAAAATTCTAAACAATAATCACTTTCATTGGTTTTATTTTTTGAATCTGTTTTTAGTTTTTAGTTTTTCATATTTTTTCAGTTTTTGTGATTAAAGATACTGAAATTTTTTCATATTTTATATTTAAATTATACTTTTATATGAAAATCTAATATCTAATAATCTAAATAGAATTAAAAAGTAAAATATTGGTAAACAAATTTATAAATTCAAACATGTACTGATTTTTTTTTTTTATTATTATTTAATACTAATAATTTTTTTCTAAAAAGAATACACAATAAATTATTTTTTAAGTGTGTTTAGATTAAGTGAATCTAAACCTAAATCTAAAAGTAAAATTAAAAAATAAAAAAGTATTAAATTAAATGAATTTAAAAAGAAAATAAAAAGGTTTTTTTGTAAAAAAAAGAGGTGTCAATGGCAAAAAATATGAAAACCAAAAGATTCAAAACAAGAATTTGAAAAAACAAACCAAGCTAAACACTATAAACTTCTCTTTTTTTAAATTTTTCTTCACTAATCTCTAATTTTACACAAATTATTCACAAATTTCTTTCAATTTTTATGTAAATTTAATAATCTAATTAAAAAATGGTGCATATACACAAAAATATAATACTAAATATCTACATTATGACCAACTATTTAATTATGAATAATTAACTTTTCATTGTTACATGTATTATATTATTATAAAAGATTTTACATATTATTTTTGTGATCTCTTACATATGTCAATGTACATATATAAATACTAGCATATGCTCGTGCCTGAGGCACGGTATAAATAATGTTAGGGCTAGATACATAGATGTACCTGACATACCTACAATTTTCACGGGCATACATACAATAATGCTTTTACTTAAATAATTATATGGAAATTGTATGTATGCTCGCAATGACCTAGTGTATTAGGTCATTACGGGCATACATACATTGTATGGAAATATATGTAAAATATATTGAATAAAAATGAGAAAATAGAAAAATAAACGAATAGAAAGAAAAATAAAAATAGAAGAAAATAAAAAAATAAAATGAAAAGAGGGAGGAATGTGGGATCATGGAAGGATGGGTAAGAAAAAGAAAAAGTCAGAGAGAGAAGCGGGAAAATAGAAAATGTACATGTAGGATATTTTTTGAAAAATATATCTCAGCCGTTATTTTATAAATTGAATAGATCTGAGCCGTTCAAATGTCCCAGTAAGACAAATTCAAAAATCATCCTGCTTTATTATATAGATATAAAAAAAATATAAATATAAATTTATATATGTTATAGTATTCGTACATTGTCAATTTGTAATGCTAATTACCATTGGATACTTTAATTTTCTAACATGTATCGCTTTAGTAATATAGTTATGTTTGCTAGGAAAAAACTGCGAAATTGTGTATTGTTTTTCTATCAATTTATATTCAATACATATATACATACATGCAATACAAACAAATGTCTACAACAAACACTTTCAATAACAAATCAAGATTTTGCAAAACAACTCCATCACGACAATAATTGTATTTTTTTTTCCCTCATAGAAAAAATACATTATTGAGAGAAAATGAATTTTGAAATTCATAACAATATGATATCGCTTCAAACTTTTACTCGTCAAAATATTTTTATTACAATGAGTTAGAATGGTGACTAAAAAAAAAAAAAAAAGAAGATGATGAAACAAAAATTAAAAAATGTTTATTGCAACATGCTCTCTAAGTAAAGTTAGACGAGCTAAAGCAAGAATTATCTTATCTGTTGTGAAGTTCAAGAAAAATAATGTACCTCATGCACACATTTTAGTCATATTATAAGGGAAAAAATCAAATGATACCCAAACATTATCGCAACAATTTAACGAAGCAGAAAGTAAGTACATCAAATAAAAACTTTTGATCAAATTTTGTCATATGCTGATTACTTTCAGATGACATAATAAATTATGTAAATTGACAATTTCATAAAAGTGATATTACAAATACTTATAAGTATAGATCTATAAATATCGTGAAAACAATTATAGAATTCCTATATCGATCGAAATATTAAGTTACAATATCATTCCATTTTCTTAAAAAAACTATTCCACATTTTCTACGTAAATGAAAATATTCTAATGACTAATGTTATATTTTTCATCATGTAAGATATTCGTGGTACAGAGAACGAAATTGGTGGGGACATATTTTGTGAATGATAGCACGTGGCTAAGATAACGCCGAAGTGTCAACCGATGTGCCACGTGGCCTGGTCTTGATGCTGAGGTGATCTCGGCTAGGCCCAGGTTATCTGCGGAGATATCGGAATTCGAGATAAGCAGATAAGGGACAAGAATCCCAAAGTAGGGGAGGATCTCAGTTTGGTTAAAGATAAAGCTCTTAAGGAGTTTATCTCTATCTAGCTGAGAGTCCATGATGAGCATTGAGCTTGAGTCCACCAAAGTGAGGCTTTTACAGGGATCAAGTCAGTGCTGGCTATAAAAGCAGGGCACCTCCGTGGGTCTCAGGTATATGTGATATACTGTGAGCAGTAAGTTCTTTTCTAGTGAGTTTTGAGTACTCTTTGCTATCTTTGAGAGATATTGATTACTGACTTGATCGTCGGAGTGCCCCCGGGTAGATGAACCATCGCTGGATTCTCATCTTCTTGTGTAGGTTGTTGGGCTTAATTTATTCTGTTGGTGCTCTCCAGCTTAGCTCGTCGTTTGGTTGTGTGGTCAAAAATCAACACCCATAATTTGGCGCTGTCTGTAGGAACTTAAGGAGAATAGATGGCCAACAATGGGCAGGGAGAAGATTATGGACGATGTCCCAGGCGGAAGTGGTAAACATGCCGATCCTAACATCGAGGAAGAAAACCATAATGAAGGAGCACAGGATCGGAATCCCGGGGATAAGGACGTCGGCAAAAAGGGAGACGCCCTAAAGAAGTTAGGACGAGATGAGTGTTACAACAAAAGTGACCTCCAGGTATCGAAGGATAGATGCTTGAGGAGGGATGGCGAGAGATGAAGTGAATGGCCAATAAGTTGACAGATCTATAGTCGGTTGTCAACTTCATGATGTAGAACAATGTCATACAACCACCGTTTCCGTTGCAAGACACGCCGATGCCAAGAGCCAAGATTGATGCCCAGAAAGGAGGGCATAAAACAATCCCAGTAGTCCTGTGGCATGCCAGGGAAAAGGAACCCTCACATCGGCCTTTACAAGATGTCGGACGAGGAGAGTCGGTCAGAGGTGACTCATAGAGGACACCTCGTACCAGGGGAACATATGTCAAAGAACCCCGGAATATCCAGGGGAAGGGCCGGTGTTTTAATACGGTGAATGAAGAGAAGTCAAAGAGGACACATAACGACATCGGGAGTAGCGCACCAAAAAGACTGAAATCTGTTGACAGTCGAGCTCCTGGTCGGACTAAGGAGGATTTGAGGGACTACCTTCAGAGGAAGCGGCAGAATGCTGAGGTCACATCCCCTGTCAAGCCGAGAACTCCGTTCTCAGTAAAGTTGGATAGGTTTGAGGCCCCAAAAAGGTTCCATATGTCGAGGTTCCAAATTTATGACGTAAGTCCGATCCAAACTTTCACGTCGGCTTATATCTGAATTCAATGGCTTTGTATACCGGGAACGAACCGTTGCTGTGCAAGGTGTTCCCCTCATCCTTTGGGGAAATCGCATCGGATTGGTTTCACAAGTTGCCGAAAGAAACTGTGAAAAGTTAGGAAAGCCTAGCCAAGATGTTTGTGGCCAGGTTTGTTACAAACAAGTTGTAGCCACTAAGGGTGGGCTCCATGATGGCTCTAAAAATTAGCAAAGGTGAAGGCCTTAGGGCTTATGCCAAAAGATATTATAAGGTGTTCAACCAAATACCGGAATGCAACCAGGAATTGACGATCGTGTCTTTTAAAAATGGCATAAAGGATGAATGCTCGTTTCGAAAGTCGCTAGTAAAAACTCTACCAAAGAATATGGAGGAGTTCATGGCACGGATCGAGAAATATGCCAGAGTAGAAGAGGATACGCCAGGAACGAAGGTGCCGAAATAAAAGAAGAGAAACGGCTCGCCAAAGCGAGGCCGAGGTAATACTAGTTTTAATAGACAGGAAACAGGGCTAAGGGCTGCATAGACAGTCACCACTGTGTTTCGGATCTCGGTTTACAAAGTTCTAGAAAGGATCAGGAACCAGCTGTATTATAAAGCGTTGGAAAAAGTCCCTGACGAGTTCATGGGAAGGAGCCTTGGGAACCACTGTGCCAACCACAATGAGGATGGGCACCTGACTCAAGGGTGCAGAGCCCTAAAGACGCATTTGGAAGACCTAGTCAGACAGGGTCACTTGAGGGACCTAGTAAATGAGGCCAGAACGAGGGAAGAGCATGCAAGGCTTCCCCCTGCACTAGCACCACCACCGCCGCCACAGCCACAGCAAGCAGAACCGTAGATGATCAATGTGATTCACTCGAAGGTTAATGAGAATGATATGTGAGGAGAGACCCAAAAGGTGAGGCACTTACAGCATGTGTATCAGGTCCAGCAAAAGAGGCCCAGGACAAACGAGTACTAGGGACCAATGGTGTCCTTTACTGAGACAGACCTAGACATGGTGCAACATCCACACAACGATGCTTTGATAGTGACCCTCAAGATTGGAGAATGCCAGGTAAGGCACATTCTGATCGAGTAAGGCAGCTCTTGTGACATCATGTATGTCAGATGTTACAAGGAGCTTGACCTTCACTGAGATGATTCGAAGCAGTCCGACAGCCAAATGGTCGGATTCAATGGAATGCCAACATGGCCTCTAGGAGCAATAAATTTGGAGGTACATGCAGGCACCAGGAATGTTAGCATAAAATTTAAGGTAATCGATACCCCCTTCCCTTACAATGCTATATTGGGAAAACCGTAGCTACACGCCATGATTGCTGTTTCCTTGACACTACACCAGTTGTTATGATTTCCAACTGAACAAGGGATTGAAGAAGTCAGAGGGGATCAAGTGCAGGCAAAGAATTACTCCATGGCAGCAATGAAATCCAATTGTAATGTGCGAGAGACAGGAAAAGTGGAAATTAAAGACGAGGACATGGAGAACCTGGATGACGTCGGTAAAGAGCCGGTCGACAAAAGTGAAGAAGCCTTGAAGAAGATTCTGCTAAAAGAAGATGAAAAAGAGCGCTTCTTCCTTCTCGGCTCAGGCTTAGCCGAGGAAGATGAGAGGGGGTTGGAGGCTTTCTTGCGAGCAAACATAGAAGTGTTTGCTTGGATGCCATACGAGATTCCTGGCATTGACCCTGAGGTCACCTGTCATAAGCTCAATGTAGACAGGTCGGCTAAACCTGTCATTCAGTGGGCAAGGAGGCCGACGTTGATTCATGTGGAGGCAGTAGAGGAGGAAGTTGACAAATTGTTGGAAGCCAGGGCTATTCGGGAGGTGAACTACCCAACCTGGTTGTCCAACACAGTAGTTGTGAAAAAGAAGAATGAGAAGTAGAGAGTTTGCATGGACTTCACCAGCTTGAATAAGGCTTGTCCCAAAGATAGCTTCCCTCTGCCTAAAATTGATCAGCTGGTGGATGCTACTTCAGGGCATGAGAGGATGAGCTTCTTGGATGCTTACAAGGGATACCACCAGATAGCAATGTATCCCTCTGATGAGAAAAAGACTACATTTATCACCCCAAAAGGGCTGTACTACTACAGAATGATGCATTTCGGGTTGAAAAATGCAGGAGCAACCTACCAGAGATTGGTGACCAAGATGTTCAGACATCTAATTGGCAAAACAGTATAAGTGTACATTGATGACATGGTCGTGAAGACCAAAAAACCTTGGAATCATCTGGCCGACTTGAAGACAGTTTTTGATATCTTGAAAACATATCGGCTCCGACTCAATGCTTCGAAATGCGCATTTGGAGTCGGATCCGGTAAGTTCCTGGGATACTTGGTTACTAGAAGGGGCATTGAGGCAAGCCCAGATCAAATTAAGGCCATTCTTGACTTAAAGAGCCCAACGTCAGCTAAGCAAGTCCAGATGTTGACCGGCAAGGCGGCAGCCCTGAAGAGATTTATCAGCCGAAGTTCTGATAAGTGTAAACCATTTTTTAGTTTGTTAAAGAAGGCCACAAATTTTTTGTGGACGGAAGAGTGCGAAGTCGCCTTGGCTGACTTGAAAAAAATACCTGACAACAGCTCCAGTTCTGTCAAATCCAATACTTGGAGAAGAACTGTTTTTATACTTGGTAGTTTCAAAGCACGCAGTGAGTGCAGTGGTAATCAGGAAAGAGAATAAAGAACAAATGACAGTATATTATGTGAGTAAAACCCTAGCAAGTGCAGAGACCAAGTACTTACCCCTAGAGAAATTGACATTAGCCCTGGTGATGGCTTCGAAAAAACTGAACCACTACTTCCAAGCCCACAGGATTGTGGTACTGACTAAGCATCCTTTGAAGTCCCTGTTGCAACAAGGAGACCTGACAGGCAGGGTAGCTAGATGGGCAGTAGTGTTGGACCAATATGACTTGGAGTTTAGGTCCATAACAGCAATTAAAGGCCAGGTTCTGGCCGACTTTGTGGTCGAGTTCACCCCTGGTGCCATCTCGCGTCAGACTCCAGTGAGCCGCGGCTTGGGATGTCCAAGGGAGTAGGAAAAAACCTAATTGGGGCCCAAGAATCCCACTCTAGCAAAACAAAAGAAAGAAGAGAAACCAAAGCCCTGCGACATCTACATCGGCGACTCCTTTTGCCTGTTTGTTTATGGAAGTTCGAACCGTCAAGGAGCGGGGGCAGGAGTAGTATTAGTATCACCGCACGAATGATAGAGCAGTTTATTCGTTTGGGATTCAAGGCCTCAAACAATAAAGCAGAGTATGAGGCACTGATTGTAGGGTTAAAGTTGGCAGCAACAATGGAGGCCGATGAGGTGGTAGTCTTCTGTGACTCCCAACTTATTGTGAATCAGACAACAAGCGAGTATGCAGCCGAGATGAACGAATGATAGCCTATGTTAAAGAGGTTGTCAGATTGCTTTCCTTTTTCCAAGATTTCCGGCTATAGCAAGTTAGTCGAGATGACAAAAGTCACGCCGACGCCTTGGCCAACCTGGTTAGTGCAATAAAGTCGGGGGAGCCAAGGACAATCATGATTGATTACTTGACAGGACCAAGTATGGAACCTCTAATAACAGAATATGAGGTAATGTGTGTAGAAATGGGTCCAAGTTGGATGGATGCAATAGTAATGTTCCTCAGGGATGGCAAGCTGCCAGACGACCGAAAAGAGGCACACAAGACCAGATTGAAGTTGGCCAGGTTCAGCCTAACAGCAGATGGGCCATTTCTACAGGTGATCCTTCACTAGACCCCTTTTGAAATGTATACATCCCTCCTAGGTTGAGGGCTTTCTGTATGAGATTCATGAAGGAGTCTGCTGAAGCCACGCTGGGGGCAGATCACTTGTTCATAGGGCCATTACTCAAGAGTACTGGTGGCCCTACATGTAAAAGAATGCTGAAGCCTACGTTAGAAAGTGCGAGAAGTATCAAAGGTTTGCACCTTTGATATATCAACCAGTAACAGATTTGAACCCAGTATTCAGCCCTAGGCCATTTGCCCAATGGGGCATGGATCTTGTTGTACAACTGCCCCAAGCAATTGGGTAAATGAAGTTTCTGCTGGTAGCAACTAACTACTTCACGAAATGGGTAGAGGCTGAACCCCTTACAAAGATTCGAGATATTGATGTGAAGAACTTCATATGGAAGAACATCATCACCAGGTTTGGGATCCCAAGGGCAATAATAGCAGATAATGATATACGGTTTGACAGTAAGCTAATCAAAAGCTTCTATGCAAAGTACAAAATTAAGAACTACTACTCTACTCCAAGTTTCCCTCAGTGCAATGGTCAGGCAGAAGCATCCAATAAGACTATCTTGGATGGAATCAAAGAGAGGCTGGAAGCAGCAAAAGGGAAGTGGGTGGAAGAGTTGCCCAATGTGCTCTGCGCATATTGGACTACGCTGAGAAGATCAACTGGGAGTCTCCTTTTGCCATGGCTTATGGCACTGAAGCAGTTATCCCACTGGAAATCGGCATCCCTGGAATCAGAACCCAAGGAGTAGAGAATGGGACTAACGAGGCATTCCTGGCCTAAGATCTAGACCTACTGAAGGAGAGGAGAGAGAGAGCAGCAATTCGGCTGGGGGCATACCAACAGCAGTTTGCTAGGGCTTACAACAAAAAGGTCAACCTAAGAGAGTTCAAAGTTAGGGACCTCGTCCTGAGAAAAGTTGTCGACAACAAGAAGGATCTTAGGGAGGGCAAGCTTGGCCCAAACTGGGAGGGGCCTTATAGAATCATCTCGGTTGCCGGTAATGGGGCATATCAGCTTGAAGACACTAATGGCAAGGAGTTTCCAAGACCCTACAACACTTGCAAATTGAAGTTTTTTTTATCATTAGTCTTTTGTTTTTTGAAGTTTATGTTATGATTTTATTAGCCGAAGTAATAATAAAGTGCTAGTTTGATTTTTATGAATTTGAAATTTGTGCGATAGGACTAACCAGTCCTATGATGATGTTTCCGATTGAAACATGACGAATAACTTAAACTTATTATATGGTAGAGTTGAATTATACTTGATATAATAAAGTTGAACTAAGTTGGCGATGTTTTCGATTGAAACATGATGAATAACTCAGACTTATTATATGGCAGAGTTGAATTATACTTGCATATAATAGAGTTGAACTAAGTTAGCGATGTTTCCGATTGAAACATGATGAATAACTTAAACTTATTATATGACAGAGTTGAATTATACTTGTATATAATAGAGTTGAACTAAGTTGACGATGTTTCCGATTGAAACATGACGAATAACTTAGACTTATTATATGGCAGAGTTGAATTATACTTGCATATAATAGAGTTGAACTAAGTTGGCGATGTTTCTGAATGAAACATGACGAATAACTTGGATTTATAATATGGCAGAGTTAAATTATACTTGCATATAATAGAGTTAAACTAAGTTAGCGATATTTCTAAATGAAACATGACAAATAACTTGGACTTATTATATGACAGAGTTGAATTATACTTACATATAATAGAGATGAACTAAGTTAAATTAACCTAGACTTGTCATGTCGGTAGAGTTAAACTCAGAATGGAACTAAGTTCATTTTAGTTAGATTAACAGAGAAACCAAGGTCGAACATCTCGGCTAGTCTTTGTTTGAATCTGACTTCGGCGAAAGGCCATAAACACATAATATGAACTTAAGTGGAACTTAGGTTCACATTAGGGGGGCAAAGAGTAGGAATGATAATAAACTTGAGAGCTTGACACTTGTTTAAATTTTTAGAAAAATTTACAAGTTGGAATGGGCTTGACACTTGTTGAAATTCTAGAACAATTTACAAGTTGAAGTTAGCAGAGGTAATGAGGAAAGAAGTATCCGAGGTACATGTTACCCGAGATGGCCAACCAGGTTGTCAAGCTTGGAAAGATTGGAAGGGTGAAGTCTTGATAGAAGACAGAAAGTGGAAGTAAAGAAGCAATACTTGATAAGTTTAAGAAATAGCACTTCTAAAAATATTTAGAAATATTTTGAAGTGTTAGCCGAGGTATTTCAATTGTTGGTCGAGACAAACAGTCAAGGTTTATATCCGAGGTACTTTAACCCGAAGTGATTACACAGTTGAGGTGCACTTGGAAGAAATTGCAATAATATTCTAAATGTGGAAATGTGCAAGAAATGGAGAGCACAAAATGAAGAGAACATTCAAAAGAAAGGAAGGCATGCATTCAAAGAGAACTTGTTCATTTACAAAGACAAAAGGGGCACATCGGCCAAATGTAAAGCTAACATTGTTCAAATAAAAGATTATAACTGTTCAAAAGTAAAGTTCAAAGTAAAGGAAAACAATCCTAAGTGTTGGACACACGGGCATTGATCTCAGATTGCTCAACCTCGGCTATTGGCGTTGTGTCGACCTCGGTTGGCAATGTGGCTTCCTTCTCCGTCGTTATCTCGGCGTCAATTTTTAGCAAGGCCTGGTCCAAGCTCTTCTCGGCTGCTTGGACCTCGGCCTCAGAAGTTGTTTGTTTGGGAGAGACGCCCTTGTAAACCAAGTCTTCCTTCTCATCATGAGTAAAGTCCAGGACTTGATCATTCAATATTGGAGACTTGGCCCTAACAGTTACCTCTTCCTCTTATTCGGCATCCTTTATGTCGGTTGCCTCCTCGTCGGCCTTACCATCTGACTCTTCGAGAGTCGGAGGGAAAAACACTTGGAGTTTGCTGATATCTCGGAGGTTGAAGTCCATGAGGATAGATAATTTGTTGAGGGCTGCATTCCAGCCGAGGTAAAAACCTCGATTACAGGCTTGGTTGACTTGTTCTTTATATGCATCATGGACGACGACCTGCCCCTCTGAGGATGCTTTCTCATCGACCGCCTTAATCTTGGTCTTTTTTGTAGCCAGGGCCTTTTGTAGCTCCTCCTCGGCTCTAGCAATTTTGGCCTTTGACTCTTTGGCCTCGACCCTAAGCACATTGGCCACCGCTTCAGTAGCCTGCGTCTTTTCTTCGGCTTGATCTTGAGCTTGTTCGCAGCCTTGGCCTGATCTAGCAACATCTTCATTTTTGCCTTGGCATTATTGAGGGAGACGAGGAAGCCAGCAGCCTCTTTGGTCTTGTGGACCAATTGTTTCTAGAAAGCCTCGGCTTTCGTTACAAAAAAATGAGCATGTTGGATCGCCTAGAAGAAAAGGAATGAACAAGTTAGTAAAATTTCTAAGTATGAGAACTTGAAGTAAAAAGCCAAAAAAGACAAAAGTTGAATACTTACCAAAACAGAGTGCTGCATCATTAAAGCGAAGTTTTCATACTCGGTGATCTCGGCCATTCGATTTAGATCAGTAAGCAAAAGAACAGCGGTAGAGAGAGCAGCGCTGACTTCGATGCTGTCAATCACACTATCGCCAGCTATCATCAGTCGGTCGCCAATTGAAATCACTGGGGCCCAAGGCTCATCGACTTTGAAAAATCCTCGGCCCTCTTCATCTTCGGACCTCGGCCGTTTTGATTGCCGATTATTTAATGGCTCGGCCTCGGAAGGCCTCTTCTCGGCGACAAAAACATTTTTCTCGACCTCGGCCAATTTGGAGATTAGCACTGTGTCTTCGGAGTCAACTTAGGTGACTGGGGCTTTTGCCTTAGCCATTTTCACCCTCTTTGGTTTTGGCTTGGATTGGGACTCTGATTAAACAATAACCATTCATAGCAAGTCGGTCATGAGGTCCTCCACGACGGCTTTGTTGCTGCCCATCGCGTCTGCTGTTGTAGCGACGGTAACTCTGGTGCCAAAATGGATTGTTGGCAAGGCGATTGGTGGGTTTGCTGGGTCATATGCCGATTCCTCAGAATCTCGTCGTTTACAACTTTGGGTTCTGCCGGCAGGAACATTTGGTGGAGCTCGACGTCAGTGTCGGCGTAGAGAAGGTGGAATAGACTGGAGGGCAGATGTAGATACAACCTCAACTAGATCTCAAGAAGAGGCCTGGTCTGGCCTTGATGAGGAAGCAACTGGTAAAGTTGTTGCTAAAGGGGGAGTCTTGTTTCGGCAGGGAACGTCAGGCGGGGTCGACTTGTAGGTCGGAATGTAATTAAGCAATAATGGGGCCTTGCGTTTTTCAACTGGTAAGTCTATGCTTTTTTAAGTCTTTGCCGGGGAAGAAGGTTTGGCGAAAATCTTTTGATGGCTGGGGAAGAACTGCAAGAAGCAAAGAAGGAAACATTAGTACAGATAGACGAATTTACAAGTCTTGAATGGAATTACAGGGTAGCTAAGTTCTTACCTTCATCCTCTCTAAACACGGCTCGGCGTAGTGGGAAGAGATGAAGATCGTCATCTGATGCAAACTCCTAGTTGCTCGAGACGATCAAATAGTCATCTCCTGCACCCTTGTTTGAATCTGGGAGGTCGGCTATAAGTTTGAAGGCGGTGGATCGGGGTTTAAGGTAATATACGTAGCCTTTGTCTGACTTAAGGCAACACATGGTGTAAGAATACTGGATGTCGGCTTAAGTGATCCTGGCCTTGTTTCGGCGTGCTAGTTCGATTATGTCATTGATAACCCTATATGAGTTGATGACAAGTTGCATGGGGTTAAGTTTGTAATAGTGAAGGACTTCTCGAAAAAGAGTGTCTAAAGGGAACCGAAGTCCACACTCTATGAAGGCAACTACGGGTAAAGGCATGGAATCTCCATCAGGCATGATAGAATCCTCCTCCCTAGCCAACCTGATTTGGACACCGACTGGGATGAAGAATTCATGTCGGAAGTACTCTAGTTTGGCCGGGATGTCTACCCTCCACCTAAACATACCCATGATCTCGGCTTAAAACCTTATGTGATGGTTTTTTAGAGAAAAGAAACCGATTTGGTTTTGCGGACCTCGGATAAACCCTAAACAGGCACGAGGGCAAGAATTTTGAAGATCTAAGGGAAATTTGTCTCAGTTTTTCCTAAGTGTACAGGTTCTAAACCAAATCCCAAGCCTAGAAACTATAGGAACAAGAATCGAAGACAAAAGATCTGGAAATAAGCAAGAAACACAAAAGGGAATGTGATTCAGAATCAAAAAAACAACAGTGTGGCGAAGACTGTGACAAGAAAATTATAAATTTGTAAGCAGAGTATACGTGTGAGCAAACATCAAGAAGTCATGACAAGACGTTAAAGCATCAATCCATAGCGTTTAAATAAATCCAAGGCGGTGTTCAGGGATAGATTTAAATGCAACACAATTAACAGATACAATATAATGCAGTATGACGAAGAACAGCAAAACAGATTCAAGAACAAGAACTGATTTGCAATGTCAAAAAATGGCAACGAACAGAATGTAAATAGGTGACAGATTCGAAATAAATCAAAAGAATAATGAAAGACCAAACTTAAAGAGGAACAAAGTTGTAAACTTACCGAGTGAAATGAACGCCGATATGAAGATCGTTGGAGTCAAACGACGAGAATGATCAAAAGCAGATGATGAAAAGTGTACCGGAGATGGTGAATACGGCAATTGCAAAGCTTGAAGGAACGCCAATGGAAGTTTTGGAGAAAAATGTTAGAGAGAGAAAATATGAGATGAGGCAAATTGAATTCGTAAAAGTGAAGAGACGGGAAGAGAGAGAAGAATTTTTGTCAAAAATACAAGAAGGCGACAAAACATAATGAGATGCCTTGGACGACGTGCTTGTCAGGCGGCGTGTGTAGAAGCGACGCAACCTGATAGCGCATGTAAGGTACAAACCAATGAGAAAAGGACACATGGAGGAAACAGTTGAAAAGACCGTGCGTGACAGCTCATGCGTAGTTGGAACTCTTGAAATTCTTGAAATAATGATACTATAACCTCGGCTAAAGGAGGGATCTCGGTTGAGACATTTAAAGAACTTGGCCCTTGGTTCCTGATCCTTGATAAAGATGGACAGTTGAGTCCTGGGTACTTGAAATCGACGAGTCATGAACTCGGTCGAAGGGATGAATGAATTTTAGCCGACATAAAATATGAACGAGCGATATAGGTTCTATCACCTCAGGTTGCTAAGGTAATAGAACCTAGGGGCAGTTGTGGGGACATATTTTGTGAATGATAGCACGTGGCCAAGGTGATGCTGAAGTGTCAACCGATGTGCCACGTGGCCTAATCCTGATGCCGAGGTGATTTCGGCTAGGCCGAGGTTATCTGCGGAGATATCGGAATCCGAGATAAGTAGATAAGGGATAAGAGTCCTAGAATAGGAGGAGGATCTCAGTCTGGATAAAGATAAAGTTTTTTGGGAGTTTATCCGTATCTAGCTAAGAGTTCTGGATGAGTATTGAGCCTAAGTCCACTAAAGTGAGACTTCTATAAGAATCAAATCAGTGTTGGCTATAAAAGTAGGGCACCCCCATGGGTCTCAGGTATGTATGATATACTGTGAGCAGTAAGTTCTTTTCTGTTGAGTTTTGAGTACTCTTTGCTATCTTAGAAAGATATTGATTACTAACTTGATCGTCGGAGTGCCTCCGGGTGGACGTTCAACCGCCGAATTCTCATCTTCTTGTGTAAGTTGTTGGGCTTAATCTATTATGCTGGTGCTCTGCAGCTGAGCTCCCCGTTTGGTTGTGTGGTCAAAAATCAACACCCACAAAACTCAATAACTCTTGATGTATAGAAATATATTACATATTGATATTGATGTATTTTTACACCAATAGTGTGCAAATAATATACAATAGTGGATTTAATGAATTTGTATTATGAGATAAACTATTAAAGAAAATTGTGTAATTATGCAATTAATTTCATACCTTTAATTGTATTATAGGTGCGGACTATGAAAAATTAAAGTGAGAAGTTAATAGAAATTTTTTTGTGTAATACTAATATTTAAATGACATATTTATTATTTATTATTTAAGATAAAATTGTAATTTCAACAATCTAATTATAAATTACGGTTTATATTTATAAAATTTTTCATTTATTATTTAAATTTTTAAGCCGAGTATCTATTTATTTTTTACTTAATTTTATTTTAGATATAAATCAATTTATCTATACAAGTCTTCATACTTTATATACATATTACATACCAATTTAAAAGATATACATAAGTATAATACTAATAATTAATAAAAAATCGCATATCAAATACAATGCACTTGCCCAATCATTAATTCAGATAAGTGGCTGGATATATATGGGAAGAGTGGGAAGCAACACGGTGAGGTTCATCTGGATTATTACTAGAAATAATATCTGTAAACAGTTGGATTGAGGTGTACATTATTGGAGGACAGTTCCATTAAGAATTCTCCCATATCCATAATGTCTTTCTAGACATCCCAAATTGTTAGCCCGACAACATGTTGATTTAAATTTAATCAACATAAAGTCTTCGTCAATTCAATTAGTTTATAACTAAAGATGACTTTCATACTCGCATATACTTGAGAATTAAGCGAAGTGTTTTGAAAACTTGGACACCATTTTTATTTTTATTTTTTATATCTAATTATTAGGTGCTGAGCCGCCAAACGTTAACCTAATCTGTTCCAACATTAAATCCAAAAAATAAAATAAATTAAAATAATAATAATAATAATAATAAATATTTGTATATTTGTTGGTTGCCGCCAATGGGAAATAAAAATGTGCATAAAAAAACATAAATGACACGTCTGAAACGTGTGAGTTTGTCACTCCTCCTACCTACCAACTCTCAAAATACCCAATAGTACGCTACACAACACGACGCCAACCATTAAAGCCACTTCACCACTGCTGGAGAAAGAATTTATTTTATGAAAAATGTTTGGGCCTTAATTTTTGTGACTTAAATGGTTTAAAATTATTAAAACGATATTATTTTTGTAATTTTGATATTGTTTTGTACTCAAAACGACGTCGTTTTGACAAATTCGAGTCATTTGAGCCACAAAAATTAAGACCCTCTACCATTGCTGTTATTTTACATAGAGGATGGTATTTATGCGGTGAGTGGAATTTATTTTAAAAATATAAATCATTTTGAAAGGTTATAAATATTTGATCAAGATAATTTTTTATATGAATTATCAATTTAAAAAATTTTAGAGAATGAATGATTCAAATTATTGAGGTGAGTCACGTGGGCTCACTGTGGTCCGCCAGTACCAGGAATTATTCTTCTTGTATGGGTGTGTATTTAGAAGTGTAAGTGGATGTGTTCTTATATTTTATCTTTGTAATTTTTTTTTAGAAAAATTATAAATAAAAAAAAAAATCTCAGAATTTGACACTTCTAACAAAAAAAATACTGAGTTTTTTATTTTATTAATTTAAATTCTAATATTTTAATTTGTTTTTAATTTAAATTATCTTTTTATTAAGTAAAACTGATGAGAAAATTATATTTTAGTCACTAAACCTAATGTAGATTGTACATGAAATGTCTAAAATATCATTTTTCACTGACTTTAATGATTAATATATATATGGGATGTGATTGAGACCCCTTTCAATCACCACCCCCATCACCCCGCACACACATGGCAGGTGGTGATTGGAGGAGAAGGAAAAAAAGAAAAAGAAAAAGAAAAATTGACCAATTAGAAAGAGAGGGGGTCAAAGGGTAGGAGGGAAAGGGGGTCCGGATCATTTTTCATATATATATATATATATATATATATTTTGTCAATTTTACTTAATAAGAATAAATAGATAATTTAGATTAAAAATAAATTAAAAGATTAAGGTTAAAATTGACAAATTAAAAATTTTATTTTGTTACAAAAGGGGAGCTTCTATTTGCACTTAGGGATGTAAAAATGGCCCGCGGCCTGTGAGCCCCCCGAAGCCCGCCGCGTAGCCTGGGGTAGGCCTGATTAGGCTTGGGCCGTCATTTTGAAGTCTAACCTGCAGCCCGCTCAAGGCCCATTCAAAACTCACCCTGAGGCCCAATATCATTTTTTGTGGAACAAAATAAAATTTTGGTAAAAAAAATAGAAAAAAATTATAAAAAACTGTTCAAGCCCTGCCCAAGCCCGAGCTCGAGCCCAAACCCAGCCTGTCGGCCTATCCAAGGGCCCAAATACCTCCCGGACTTGGGCTTAATTTTTTGGCCTATGGTCTGACCCACCTCAGTTTGAATTTTGACGGGAGCCCATGCGGCCCAACATGGGCCAGCCCAAGCCTGGGCTCGGGTGGGTCGGGCAGAGCCAAATTTACACCCATGCACCCCAAAAAGTAGGTTGGGTATCCAATTTAATGATATATTTTTATTACTATTTAGTCCTTATTTAAAATGACTAAAAAGTATTTGACTTTGGAAAATGTGTACATAAAAATATTTTGGACACCCTATTTATTATCAATTCCAATATTCAATTTCTCTCTTATCTCCCTACTTTCATCATTTTGCATCTTCAAACCCAAGCCTAACCCAACCCTATTTGCTTTAATCTGTTATTATTGTATTCTATTTCATATTGAAATTAGAAATGGACAATAAAAAAGACGTTTGCAAGTAATTTTTTTTATAAGTTTTTAATTGTTGTTAATCGTTTTGCGTAGGTTGGTTTTCCGAATTGATTCGGAATTGAGTATCTGAACAAACTTTATACGTTCAGAATTAAGTATCCGGACAAATATATTTTGTTTGGTATTGAGTGTCTATATAAAACAACTGGAACCAATTTTCTTGTGTTCGACACTGAGTATCCGAATAAACTTCATATGTTTTGAATTAAGTATCTGGACAAATATATTTTGTTCAGCATTGAGTATCCATATGAAACAACTGGAACCAATTTTCTTATGTTTGACACTGGGTATTCGAACAAATTTTGTGGTTTCAGAATTAAGTATCCGAATAAATATATTTTGATTCACTGAGTAGGAGACTTTCGCCTCGGATGAATTCAAAATCTTTGGAATTCCAAAGATCCCAAATATGGTTTGGTTTTGTTCATTTGTTTATAGGTAATGGGTGTAGATTTGTATAGGATTTCAAGGTTATTAGGGTTAAGATATGTATTATTTGAGGTGTTCAAATAAATAAATAAAATTTTAAATTTATTATTGAGGTGATCAAAGTAGTAGGGGGTGCTTTGACAACCAAATAAAAAGTTAATTTTTAACTTTTTACTCATTTTAGGTCATATTACCTCTCATATTTTTTATTCATAAAAAGACAAAATAAACTAAAGAAAGTCAAAAAATTAATTTTTTACCAACTTTTCAAAACACCACTAGCTACTCAACCTACGTTTTGAGTGCAAATAGATCTTTACAAGGGTTAAATATTAGATTTTTTTAATTTTTTTTTTATTTATTGTCCATTGATTTACAATTTTCTCTATAGTATTTATATGAAAAATGCCTAACACCCCCAGTGGGGGTCACTGGGGTCTCCTCCCATTGGTCAAAAATTATTTTCTTTTTTTTTTTTTTTTTTTTTTTTTTTCAGCGAATGAGGGGGTGACACCTCACTGGGTTGTCAGTGGGGGTCACACCACTGGGAGGTCTGTAGCATGGCCCTATTTATATATATATATATATATATAATTTCAATTGAGAGAGAGTGTGTTACAACTAGAACTATGCGTTAAATGGAGGTTTAAGGGGAGGGTTTAGGTCTACCAACTGGTGGTTAGCCTTTGAAACCCCAAGCCTCAAGCAAACAACATCCACAAGCCAACCAACAACTACTATGAGAGAGAGAGAGAGAGAGAGAGAGAGAGTTCTAAGAGTTGTTTGAAGAGCTTTAATTTGGGCTTTGTACTCTTGTCTCCACGTGTGAAAGGTGGAATAATTGACATAGAATCAATTAAATATTAATAATTCAAGCAAATAAGGTGGTAGTTAATTCTTCTTCTTCTTCTTATTATTATTAACCTCTCCGATTTTTTATGATTTTAATATTCGTTGTAGTCGTTGTTCAATGATAAGGAGGTTGTTGTTGTTGTTATTGTGATCTCTTGTAAATCGTTCTTGTCTCCGTTTTGGGTGGTATTGGGTTCAGAGGATTGGGGCCTCCTCTGCTCTGTCAAGTCTCTCTCTCTCTCTCTCTCCCTCTCGTGCTCTCCAGTACAGAGGGCACACATACATACCCTTCTTTTCTGGGGCTTTTCAGGTAATTCCTCATCTCTTGCCTTTTTTTCTTTTTGCTTCCTGGATTATTGATGTGATGATTTGCTGGGTCTGGTTTCAAAAAGTTGACTTGATTGTGTTTCTGATGTGGGTTTTGTGTTTTACTGTATCAACTTCATGATGTGCTACTGATAATGATTACATATTCACTAGAAACAAACAGATTCGTCAGAAAATTTAATTTTCTCTCTCTTGGGTTTGTCAATTGTGAAGCATTTAACTCTAATTGGCTCTTAATTTAATGATGTGTTCATGATTATTCGTAATTTGATAGAATTTCTGATGTGGGTTTTGAGTTTTACTGTATGAAATGAACTTCATGATGCTGCTGATAATGATTACAACAAATCAACAGACTCCAAAAGAAAATGAATTTTCTCTGTTGGTGTTGTCAATTGTGAAGCATTTAACTCTAATTTGCTTTAAATTTGATGTGGGTTTTGAGTTTTGAGTTCAATTGTGAGCAAAAGTTGCATGATCTAGCTCTCAAGAGGGAGAAAAGAGACAAGGGCTTACTAAATACTAACCAAAATAGATCAAATTTTCGTGGTCTTTGTAGTCTGTAGTTAGGAACAATATAAGCATATGGTTCAATCTTTTGCGATTGCTATAAAATTTAGGGGGAAAAAAAAGCCATGCAAACTCACTCATTTAAGCTTTATTGGGAAACTGAATTTTCTTTTTTATTTTGTGTCATCATCTCCAAAAAGTGGTCATTCTACCTTGGAAGGTGCTGGTAATGGTTTGTTTTTAAAAAGCTCTTCTACTGGTAGATTCTGAGGCAGAGAAAGAATAACATGGCTACTTTCTACCCAAGTTTAAGCAATCCAAGAGACGTCTTTCCGGCTTCATATCTACGGGACCAGAAACTTGCTTCTAATCCTGAACCGCCTCATCTTCCTAACAACATGATGTATCCAAACCAACCATCTAATGGGTCCTATTCAGAGCTCTTCTCTGGGAATTCTCTATCACTTCATGACTGTGTTCGAGGCCCATCTGCTGGAGCCAGAGGTGAGGGTGAACCTGTAAATGTGGAATCGACCCATGGCCAACTAAATGAGGATTCCCAGATGGTTTCAAGAACGCCGGTCTATGTTATAGATGGTGAACAAAATTTAATGTGCCAAGGATTGTCGCTCAGCCTTGGGACTTGGCTACAATCTGGAGTTCATACACCTTCATTGCAGTACCAATATACTGACCCAAGTGCTTCTTTGATGAGCTCCCATTTTCAAGCTGAGGATGGTTGTCAAAATAAAGAATCAAGAAATGATGAATACTTGTCATATAATTTACCTGGAGGCACTCACAACACGATCAAAGTGGGGGCTTTGAACAACGCATATTGCTCGGTGGGCGCTAATGAAATGCATTCTAGTCCTCATATGTATGAACCGTCAAATCTTGTTAGCACAATTTTTAACTCTAAATATCTCAAGGCAGCACAGCAATTACTTGATGAAGTAGTTAATGTTCAGAAAGCTCTGAAACAATCTCAGACTGACAAACACAAAAAATCGGATGAATTTGGTCTTCATGGCGACAACGAAATCGACATGAAAATGAAGGGGGATTCTGCTGATCCCCACGAGTCAACTACCGACCACTCTTCTGAACTTTCACCATCAGAACGACAGGATTTGCAGAACAAGTTGACAAAACTTTTGTCCATGTTGGATGAGGTTAGCCTAATACTTCTGTTCTCCATGTTTATGATTTCCGTCTTCGATGTGGATGTCTATTTATTTATGTGGCGGCTGATTCTGTGGACTTTGGTACAGCTTTTCCTTCTATTTGCTAAGTAAAAACCACATAAATGGTTGTGGATTATTACTAGTTGCAAATTTAGCCAATTGTTGTAGTTTCTTTATCCTTTTGATTCTTTGAAATCCATCTATATTGATTTTGTTTTAAAGTGCTTTCGTTTTGTATAGTTCTTTAAAAATTGTGCTTCCAATGTCTAATTACTTTATTATAACTGTACTTGTTCAAAAATATTTAGGTTACCGTACACACAAACCAATCTACGGTGGTTTTTTTCTACAATATTAATCTAGTTGTAAAGCACCATACACTAACACAATATTTAAGTTGCAAAGGACTATATCCATCCAAATGAAGTTCATACGTTGAACACTGTTTGGGATCTTGCTCAAGTGTCAGGTTGGGGATGATGAGAACTTGGAGTTTGATGACCTACTACGATCTTTGAGGATACCCTTCTGTCCTTGGTTTGCTATGTCGGATGTTAATTATTCTGACTTAGATGATCTTGGTTAGGGGTTACACCTAGAGATATTGCTTATTCATGGTTGATAGTACACTATTCATCATTGCACTCGCGATACTGCAAAACTTCTAATTGGTAGGTTTTGATGCTGAAAATCATCATATGCTAGGATTTCTCTTGATTATGATCTTGTTGTAGGTAGATAGAAGATACAGGCAATATTACCATCAGATGCAGATTGTGGTTTCATCTTTTGAAACAGTAGCTGGATGTGGTGCTGCTAAACCATACACAGCCCTTGCCCTCAAAACAATTTCTCGCCACTTTCGTGGTTTGCGTGATGCAATCAACGGCCAAATTCGAACTACCCAGAAAAACTTAGGGGAGCAAGATGCTACGCCTGCTGGTCAAGGAGGATTACCTCGTCTCCGCTATGTGGACCAGCAACTCAGGCAAAAAAGGGCGCTTCAACAGTTTGGCGTGATGCAACATTCTTGGAGGCCTCAGAGAGGACTTCCTGAAACTTCTGTTTCAATCCTTCGTGCTTGGCTTTTTGAGCATTTCCTTCATCCGTAGGTTCTTGAATATCTTTTTCCTCTATTTTTCACGTACTAATTACCAAAATACTTGTCTAATTATTTCTGATTTTAATGTTTCAACAGTTACCCAAAGGATTCAGAAAAGATCATGCTAGCAAGGCAGACGGGGCTAACCAGAGGCCAGGTACGACAGAAAATGGAAACTTATTTACGCTCTATTTGTTTAGGCGGAAAAAGTTTTCTGCATTTTCTTAAATTTGGTACGACAAAAAACAAAAAAACAGAAAACATTTTCTATGGTCAAAGTAAAACAAGCTTATTTGAGCATAAAATATTTTTCACTTTGAAAAGGTGAAAATTATTTTATGAACTAAAGTCTTATCAATGGCACCATATTACTACCACCGCCACTACCGCCACTTCACTGCCACCACCACCACTAACACCACCACTAGCACATAAGTTTCAAAGTTGCGACTAAACATAGGAAAACATTTTATACCGGAAACGTTTTTTTGGAAAAAAGTTTTTCTTAGCAAACATTTTCCTTTAGAAATGTTTTTCTCCGAAACAAACGGAGCGGTAGTTGCTCTTTTATCAATACCTTAATGGGTACTAGGTGGACTTATTTTATTGTCCACATCATTTTTTTGGCATACTCATCGATCTGATGTTTTGATCAGGTTGCAAACTGGTTTATAAATGCCCGGGTGCGTCTCTGGAAGCCGATGGTTGAGGAGATGTACAAAGAAGAGTTTGGTGAGGTAGACTCCAAATCTTCACCCGAAAATGCATCCAAAGCAGCAAGAGACAAGTCATGGCCATCTGAGGATATGATTGAAGAGTTGCAAGAAAGCACGACGACCAAAGCTGCAGATGGTGGGCAGTTGGGCCAATTTGATGACTCAAAGTCCGATCTTATCCCTGATGTGGGAATGCAGGGGTGCACGACAAGACTAGGCTTTCAGAACGGTGCTTGTGGAGATAACAACATTGATTGTTTGCAGGATGACCAAAGACCTAATATGGATAACCATAATCTCTTACCGGATGGGATTATCAGTGCTTCTGCTTCGTATAATATCTCGGAGTTGGGTAATTTTTCAGTGGGCGAACACGTGTCGCTCGCTTTGGGGTTGCGGCATTGTGAAAATGATTCTCTGTCCATGTCTGGTGCGATTCAATTCAGAGGGGATTTCACAGCAGCTTCATCTGTGGGCTATGACACATCCGTTAAGCCAACAACGTATGATCACTAGCCCCCCACCTGTTGCCATATTTTTGTGCCATGAAAACTGATTTTCTGCTATTTTGTGATTGACAAATCAATCTTCTTGTGAGGAGGAAGCCGTAGTACGATAAGAAGGAAAAAATCAAAAAAAAGGGAAAGAGAAGAATTGCATTAGTTTGCCTTTCATCTTGTTTGTCAGCCCATTGAAAATGGAAATAAGCAGTGTAAATATGGATTATTGATATGGGCTTAAATACAAACCATATGTTGTCTGTAATATAGCAAAAAGTTTGGTAAGATTGTAAAGATACACTATGTGTATACATCTATGTAATTTTGTTGAATAAGGAGACTTGTACACTAGAAGAAGTGTGACATTCATGTACCATCTATTTTGAAATAAATTTTAGTATAACCCCTCCAATATGAAGTTATTTACTTCATTCCTTAACATTCAGATTACAATTTTTCATGTGGCACTAGTGATTATAATCACAAAAATAATTAACTCTTCTAGGGCTATTATGAAATCTGTCACTCACTCATGGGTGCTTTGAATTTTTGGAGACAGGTTTCCAGTGGTATTATCTTCCCTAATAACCATTAATGGATTAGAGGGTCCTGTTTTTGGGGTGGTGGTGGCCCATTCAAGGTCCATTTTGATTATTTAAATAGTTGAAAATTAAGAAAAATATAAACAAATGAGAAATAGAAAAAATATTTATAAATTCAAAAAAGTACAATATTCATTTGCACAATTTAATACATAAATTACTTGTACTCTCATGATTTGCAATTATTTTTTTAATTTCTCACTTTTTTGATATTCTTTTTTTAAATTATAGAATTTGACATGACATAAATAACTATATAATTGAATCACACATCTTCAAAAAATGATTGTAATTTGAGAATAGATAGTTTATTATTTTCATACAATATTAAATCATCTAATTATGAATATTATTTGATTAACTTATTTTTTTATATGAATAATTTATTTAATAAATTTTATAAATTAAACTGTTCAAATTATCAAAATAAACTCAAAGTGGAGGCGAAAAACTCCAATTCAACCTTCCATCCATCCATTTAAGGAACTAGAGACTTCCATGGTGGTCAAGCTTGTATGGATTGAACAGGCATGGTCCGTGTCCGTAAATTCATCGCGAATTTCCATTTAATGATTTTTTTTTTTTTTTTTTTGATCAAGAAAAACTGCAACAGCAAGAAAGAAACTAAAGGCATCCCACTAAAGCCACAGGAGGCTGGGATACCCAATCAACAGGCAAAGCATTTCTTAAACAAGCTAAGGCCACCTAATGAGCAGCTCTGTTCTGAATTCGGGGGCACCATTTGAAGGTCACAGTCCCGCTGCTAGCCATGCACCAAATATCATTCATCACAGCACAAATTTCCCACGGAGGGACCCCTTTCGACACACAAAGCTGAATGAGAGTTTTGCAGTCACTTTCCACCTCCACCGTGGCACCATGGAGAGCTCGGGCCATAGAACAGGCAAGTCGCACAGCACATGCCTCCCCTTGCAAAGCAGTTGTCATTCGAAGTGATGTCGCAATGCCATCCACCAACTTACCCGTAGCATCCCGAAGGAGGACGGCTACAGCTCCTCTCCCTTGAAACAAATCAGTTGCCGCATCACAATTGATTTTCCAAGTCCCATGCAGGGGAGGCACCCAATGTTGCACTGGATACGGTGCTCCTGAACTAGTTGCCGAAGACATTGAGGTGTCCTCACAAGCTATCAAAAACTCAGCTTCCATCCGTTTAGCTGTAACAATTACCTCAATAGGATCCACTGGAACATGATTGAAGATGTATTCATTTCGTGCCTTCCAAATGCACCATGACATCCAAACTATGGAGCACAGTGTCTTGCGGCCCTCACAAGCAGTACCCAGTGATGTTATTAGCTGGCCCAAACAAATCCGAATAGGTCCCATAGCAAAGTCGTCACACCGGAAGCCCATCCCGCTGCCAAACCAGGCCCTCTTAGCCCATTCACATCCAAAGAAAAGGTGGGCAATTGTCTCTTCCTCTGATAAACAAATGGGACAGACCGCCGAGTGGGCACACCGCCTACGCCACAGATTGTGTTTCGTTGCCAAAGCATTATGATAAAGGCGCCAAACAAAATGTTTAAGCTTGGGAGGCAACTTTAAACTCCATACTAACTTCCAAATCTTCGCCGACCAATCTGCAGACGAACCAGGCAAATTACATTGAATATGCGCTTGCTTCACTGCTTCCTGGTACCCCGATTTCACAGTATAGCAGCCCCTTACATCATGGTGCCACACCAGAGTATCATTACCTTCCGTTGACGCTAACGGAATTGAGAGGATGGCTTCACAGTCTAGATTAGAAACCAAAGTTCGGAGTTGAGTTTCATCCCATGTATGTCTAACAAGATCAATCACCTCATTGACCGAGTGCACCAGAGTTCCAGAAGGCCTGGCACTATGCACCTTAAATCCCGGGTTGGAAGGAATCCAGCGATCCTCCCAAAAATGAATTGAGCGGCCATTCAAAACCTGCCATCGAAGCCCTCCATTAAGGATTTCCCTGCCCTGAAGCAAACTTACCCAAGCCCAGGATGGCCGCGAACCCCGAGAAGCATGACAGAAATTCATATGGGGGTAATAAATGCCCTTCATAATTTGTGCGAATAAAGATTCGGGGTACTTGACTAATCTCCAGCCTTGGCGGGCAAGGAGTGCTCTGTTAAAAGCCCGAAAATCCCGGAAGCCCAAACCACCATTTCTTTTGTTCAAACACAACCGACTCCAGCTACACCAATGAATACCCCCCGCCTCCGGATCCCCCTTCCACCAGAAATGACGGATATAGGAGCTGAGCTTGTCACACAGTTTATTAGGAAATAGTAAACATGCCATTGCATACGTAGGTAGAGCCTGGGCCAAAGCTTTAATTAGGACTTCTCTACCGGCTTGGGAGAGCAACTTGGCCTTCCACCCTTGCAGCTTCGATAGCACTTTTTCACAAAGAAAACTGAAGGCTTCCGCCTTTGAACGTCCCCAACAAGAGGGCAGCCCCAAATATCGCGCAGTGGCCTTTAATTTTGGGATCCTTAAGAACTCACATATCTCCGTTTGCCGAGAGGAGGAGATGTTACCAGAAAATTGCACCCCCGATTTATCAAAATTCACAGATTGGCCTGAAGCATCCCCATATAATTGTAGCAACCGTCCAACCTCCTTACACTCATCAATTGTGGCCTTAAAAAATAACACTGCATCATCCGCAAAAAACAAGTGCGAGAGGATGGGGCAGCCCCGCCGAATTCTCAGGCCAGAAAGCCTGCCCTCCTGCACACTATGGGCAATCAGCTTGGAGAAGACATCCATAACAAGAATGAACAAATAGGGAGATAAGGGATCCCCCTGTCTTAAACCCCTTGACGGGAAAAAGCTTGTCCGCTTAGCTCCATTGACAAGAACCGAAAAGGAAACTGTAGTAACACATTCCATTACCCACTGAACCCACTTGGAATGGAACCCCATTTTTTCCAACAAAGCACGCAAAAAGCCCCAATGAACATGATCATATGCTTTGTTGAAATCAACTTTAAGTGCCAGGTCTTCCAAATTACCTTTTCGGAGTTTTAAGGCATGAAACGCCTCATGGGCCACTATAATGTTATCCTGAATCAACCTCCCCGACACAAAGGCCTACTGATTCGGCGTGATGACCGTCCTTAAAATCCCCTTTAATCTGTTCGCAAGAATTTTGGTAATGACTTTCAAGCTAAAATTGCAAAGACTGATAGGTCGAAAATGCGATAAAGTTTCAGGATCCGGAACTTTAGGAATCAGAACCAAATGAGTGTGATTAAGCTCCTTGAGTAAATGGCCACTCCGAAAAAAGCTTCTCACTGCTTGACACACTGATGGTCCAACAATATCCCAATGCTTGTGATAGAAAAAACCAGGATAGCCATCCGGCCCAGGGGCTTTTAAAGAACCCAGTTGGAAAACTGCTGTCTTGACTTCCTCATCTGTTACCGCCGTAATCAACTGAGAATTCATATTATCAGTAATGACCCTTTCCACCACCTCTAGAGCAGCCCCGGGGCTACCCCCACCAGTTCTAGAAAAAAGTGTCGAGAAATAATCAAACAAGTGGGCATTAATTTCAGTTTCTTCAGTGAGTAATCTGCCATGGTCATCCTTCAAGTGCAGAATCTGATTTCTTTGACGCCGCTGATTGATAGTCGCATGAAAGAAGGCTGAATTGCGATCACCAAAATTAAGCGAACGAATGCGAGACCGCTGATGCAAAAACATCTCCTCTCTTTTCATGACTAATTCCAGCTCATGAAACAAGTCCTTTTGAAGGGCCTCATTGTCTAGTGAGTGAGGTTGACTCTGGATCCAAGCAATCTGTTCGCGAAGGATATCTATCTGCCTTTTACCATTGCCAAACTCCTGACCACTCCATGCCCGTAGCCTTTGTTGACAATGCTTTAAGCGCTGGACAAGTTTAAACATAGGAGAGCCCAATTGGTCCTGATCCCAAGCAAATTGGACGGTAGTTGCACAGTTGGGGCTAGTAGTCCAGAGGGATTCAAATCGGAAAATTCGTGGGACCCGAACCAAAGGAACATCACAATTAAGCACCAAGGGACAGTGGTCTGATCCAAAGCAGATATCATGAAAGACTTGAGCATTCGGGAATAAATTCCGCCATTCAACTGTCGCCAAGGCCCGATCCAAACGTTCTCGAACATTTTTCACGGCCACCCTGGTTGTTGGACCATGTAAAAACATTCCCCTTAAATCCCAAATCCATCAACTCACAATCCGATAACATTTTTCGAAATTCAGACAGTTGATTGCTATTACATTCCCTTCCACCTTGTTTTTCCCAAATGGAGCCCACTTGATTGAGATCACCTATACATAACCACGGATACTGCATCTCCTTAGCCATATTAGTCAAATAGTTCCAGAACACCCTCCTTTCCTGCCGGCAAGGAGGAGCATAGATGAAAGAAGCTGCCCAGTGACCCCGTCCTTGAGCCAAAATAATACACCGGAAAATGTTTTTGGATTTAAAGCGAACATCTAAACTCACTCCATCCATCCACCAAAGTGCTAGGCCCCCCGAGATGCCGATAGGATCAACATAGCATTTATCCGGGAAGTTAAGGCGTCGCCGAACTCTTTCCAGCAGAGTTCTCTTATTCTTGGTTTCCATTAAAAATAGCACCGCAGGCCGATGGGTTGCACACAACCCTCGGAGGATCTGGACTGTCAGGGGACGACCCAACCCCTGACAGTTCCAGCTGATAATCAACATGAGCCTTGTGGCTGTTCTGGGTCAGCCACCACCACCCTGTCACTCACACCATGCATAGCAGACTCGCTCAAGTTAGCCGAAGAAGGAAATGTACTAGCCACTTGCGAACAGAGTTCTTTATCCAACAAAGGCGAAACATTTACAGTGACTTCTCTGCTCAACCTGGACAACTCATCAATCTCTGCATGCCGAACTGGAACTTCGCACATTAACACCTTCTTTGGTCGACCCACCTTTCGACCCACTGCTTTGGCCTTAGGCTTACGACCCATAATGCGTAAAGCCTTTGCTTCCTCTGCTGGTCTGAATTCTGCAGCAACCCCCGTAGATGATTCCCACTTGCACCGTTTCGGGTTGAGTTGCCCACTGCAGTCATCCTCTGAAATTGGTCGCTTCAAAGATAAACTCTTGAACACCTGAGACATACTAATGTCCATGAGTAAATGATTAGGCTGGTATTGTTCTGGACTTGGGCTACGACTCAATTCCTCCACCCGGATTACTGATTGGTGGGTAGTAACAATGGGCTGCAAAACTGTAGAAGACTCCTCAGTGGGCTCCGTAACAAAATAGGAGGACTTGGGCCCAGTCTCAAGCCGTCCAGCACATGGGACCTTACTGATATCTTCCAAGCCCAAATTTGATGCTAATTGTGGCACCGTAGTAATCCTATCACTGGGCCCATGTTCTTCTTCTATCCCGGGTGGGGGGAGGTTCAACACAGGAGAAGATTCTGGAATCACCAGGGGGGTACGTGGCAGTCCGTCGTAGAGAGGTGAGGACTCCGTAGCATCTCGCCCCACCTTCTGAGAAACGTCAGGTAGTACAGGCGCGTGCGCTGCCAGCTCCCGTGGAGATGAATCCAGCTCACGCACTCCCCCCACGCGCTGCCCATTGGTGTGCTCCACCGGTTGGCTAACCTCCGGTTGTCCTGCCGGCATAGTCCGCCGCTGTTGACCCAAAAGAGAGCCCAAATTTCTCGCAGGACCAGTTCTTTGCTCTGGACCATAACCCGAAGTCAATCCCTCCTCCTTAGAAACAAATTTACATGAAGCATTATCATGGCCGATGCGTCCACAAGCATAACAAAATTCCGATAATTTCTCATACTTATAGAAGACTTTAATTCCCTCACCCACTGGCCCTGTGCTATCCTTACGATGAAGAATAAACCCCTAAAGCAGAGGTTTGAAGACATCGACCTCTACTCGCAGGCGTAGAAAGTTGCGGTGCAGAAGCAGTCCGGTCGTAGGTGCCTCCACCTCCACCAAACGCCCAATACGATTACCAATAACCTCACCATGAGCTCGCGTCATTTTGTCAATAGGAAGGCCATGAACTTGCACCCAAAACGGACTCCACCTGAACTCCAGTTCTGTCGTAGCCAAGCCGATTTGAAGCGGCCGAAGGACCAGAAGGCTACCCATGACAGACTAAGGGGACTCATCAAGGATTCTCTGCCTATCCTCAACATCCTCGAACTGAAAGAGAAAAATGTTGTCGTTCCAAGATGTGATGGAGACCCCCCTCTGGTTTTCCAGGCCCCACGGAGGATATTGGAGACGGCTGGCCGATTCAATAGCTTTGGGGCTAAAACCTTCCCCACTAAACAACAGTGAGACACATCTTCACACTCATCTGACCCTTCCAACAAATCAAAAGAATCCATACTGTAGCAATACCAGCACCAACACAGACGCTTTCCCGGCAACAAGGCAAGCAACTCCACTCAAAGGACTGTAACGAGGGAAGAACCCTACCAGCTACCACAAGGCAGAGAGAGCTCTCACGGAAGGAGAGAGAGTGGGCCCATTTAATGATTTGATTGGTAAGTTTTTGTGCATAGATTATTTATAGGAAATTAAATTGATTTGATTATGAATCTTGTTAAAAGGCACAAATTAAAGAAGTACTAAATAATTTCAATAATCTCTATTTATATTGGGAAGATAAAACAAAAGTAAAAACAAAATTGATATTATTAAAAAATTATTTTTTCCCCCATTTGTGTTAGGACAAAAACACAAAAACTACAATGTAGGTTTTTTTTATTTTTTATTTTTTATTTTTAACAGTACTCACACAGTGAGAGCCCCTCAAAATATTTGTGTTGCAAAATAAAACTTTTTGGTTGCAAAATATTTGTATTTGGTTGAGTTTTAAAAATTAAAAATTAGTTTGATACAAAAATAAATACAAAAGGATATTGTTAAATTATTTGTTTCTCAAAATAGAAAATTATATAAAAATACTGAGTGTTTATTCATTTTTTTTTATCAAACTAATTTTTTAATTTTTAAATTTTTTTTTCTAAATATTCAATCAAATTAATAGTGTATTTTAACAAATTTAAATTAAAATTCCAACAAAAACTCAAAAAATGGTAACTATTAACACAATCACAATTCATGAACAAAAGTTAGCTGTCTATTTTCATTTGAACGAGTTTTGGGTTGAAGATTTTACTTTGGAGCTTCTTAATGCACTGTCTATTAGTATTTTTATACATAAATAAGTTATATATAATTTTTCTATTATGTTCTTACCAAAAAAAAAAAATACAAAAAATAAGAGATGACAGGAAGAGATAAAATAAAAATAAATAAATAAATAAATGGACAATTTGGTCTCATTATAACAACATTTATTGAGTTGAGACAACTTTTAAACTTTTTATTCTTCCCGTACAAGTAGGTGCAACTATTCTCATTTAATACTTCCTTAGCCATATATTAACAAAAACCTTTGATTATTATATTTATGGGGTAGAAATGACTCACTTTATAAAACAGTAGTTTAGAAATTAATTATTTTAATAAGTTTCTTGTTTTTTAACAAAAATACATATAAAAAAAAAGAGTGATATGATATGATAATTTGTAATGATTTTTTGACTAATTAAACAAGGCCAAAGTGTGTCATGCCTACAAATTTCAAAGAGACATTTTTTAGTCAAGAAAAAATAAAACCATGCATGTCTTGTGATACAAGGTAGACAATATCTTAGTGCGTGTTGCGATAATGTATTTATACAATATCTTTGTGTGTGTTATGAGGTGGTCCATACAAATGGTACCATATGTGGAAATCTAGCTCCACCATGCACACTCGGGAGCTGATGTGGTGGGGGTAAAAATCTATCAAAAATCAGTTCGCACTAGGCACTCACAAATTTTTAAGATACATTTTCTCGTGGTGTTATGTGCTTTGACAGTGGAGTGGTTCATATAATTAAAATTGTATATAATATCGTCTAATTTGTACTGATATGTATTAATCCGCAACGTTTAATTTGTTAATCGCGAATTAAATTTTAAATTTTATAATTCGTCTTTAAAAGCGCTCTGCTCTGCTATAATTAATACATATATATCTTTTAACGTCTAATGAAATATTAAAATAAAAATGAGTGTAAGAGAGATTTAAAATATAAAATTTGTTACAAATTAATAGTTATTTATAAAAATATTATATAAAATTAGTTTGTTTTATATATATGAAAAATATTATGTAAATTAGTATTATATATTATGAAAATGTTTGATAATTAGTCAGAATATTTTTCAATCCGCTAATCTGTCCAAAACAACAATTTTTTAATCGGCCATTCAATTTATAATTTTACTTTCAAAATGATCGAACCGCACTGTGCACATCCCTACATACAATATTCATATTATGTTATTAATTTTAAAAAAATAAATAATCAATATAATTTTAAATTTATATTCAAAATTAATTTAATTTTGAACAAAATAAATTATTAAATATTCTATTTAATACTCAAATGAGTGTAACTCACACCACATGGGAACCCATAAATTTATGAAAAATTTACTTATAAATTCCATCTCGAGGAATGGTGATACATTTAGTTCTAAAGATATTCTTATAGATCAATTAGTCCTATTGATTTTGGAAAGATAGATTTAATATATTATTTAAAAATTAGATTTTACGGTTATACCCTTATTTCTATTATGTTCTTTCTTTCTCTCTCTCTTTCTCTATGCTAGAAAGGTAAGGTACACAATATATGAAAATCAAATTTATGATGAATTTTTATATAAAAATCTTTTTTATTTGGAAAACATTTCAAAAGGAATACAAAAATGATTTAAAATATGAAATTATTCAAACATTCCAAGAGGATGTGGGATTTTTTGAACATTTCAAAAAGAGTACAAAAACTACTTGATAAGGTTTGGTCAAATGTATAATTTCAAACTGTAATACTCAAATGTAACACTCAAACGTAATACTCGAAAAAAATTTTTAGTACAATACCCTAATGTAACACTTAAAAAAACTCCTTACTATACTTTTTTTAAATGTAACACTCCAATATAACATTCTAAAAAAACTAACATTCTAATGTAATATAAAAAAATTCCTTGTTGTAATACTCTAATGTAACATACAAAAAAACTTCTTAGTGTTTTTTTTTTGTCCAAACGTAACACTCTAATATAACACTCCAAAAAAATTCCTTAGTGTAACACTCTAATGTAACACACAAAAATTTCTTAGTGTAACGCTCTAATATAACACAAAAAAAAAAAAAAAATTCTCAGTGTACTTTTCCCGAATGTAACATTCTAATGTAATACTCTAAAAAAACTGCTTAGTGTAACACTCTAATATAACACACAAACTTGTTAGTTTAACCTTTTAATGTAATACACAAAAAAAATTCTTAATGTACTTTTTTCAAACGTAACACTTCAATATAGCACTATAAAAACATTTATTAGTGTAGCACTTTAATGTAACGTACAAAAAAAACTCTTTGGTGTACTTGTCCCAAACGTAACACTCTAATGTAATAAAAAAAAAAAAAAAAAAATTCTTAGTATACTTTTCATAAACGTGACACTTCAGTGTAATATTAAAAAAGAAAGAATGTGAGATCCATTTTAAAAGAAGTACAAGTATTCCTTAGGCCCTGTTTGTTTTCGGAGGTAGAATGGAGGAGATTGATAGTGAGGGGATTGAGTAAAATTGTATTTGTTTTGATAATAGTTATTAGTGTAGGAATTGTTAAATTATTTTTATGTAAAATAAATATAAAATAAAAAAAAATACAAAAACATTAAACATTAATATTTTAAAAAAAATACCCAACATGTAAAAAAATTTTAAAAAATAAAAATAAATAAATTTTTTTCAAAAACAATAAAACAAATAAAATAATAATTTTTATTTAACAAAAAATACAAAAAATTAAACATTAATATTAAAAAAAAATGTCCAACATATAAAAAATAAATATAAAATAAAAAAATTTAGTCCGACGGACTATTTTTATAATACAAAGTCTTGGCGGCCCATCCGAATCCCCTCCCAAAGAGGATTCATAATCCGGAACTTACTATCAATTCTCTCCCTATTTCTCAAAACAAACACAATGTTAGTGGGTCCCACCTCACTGCCAATCCCAATTCCTCCTCTAACTCTCCAAACAAACGGTGCCTTAGGCCTCGTTTGGGAACAGGCTTTTTTAGTAACCTTTTGGCTTTTTGGCTAAAATGTGATGTAAAAAAAATTAGTGGGTATGT
This sequence comes from Camellia japonica, assembly GCA_030407325.1. Classification (NCBI taxonomy): domain Eukaryota; kingdom Viridiplantae; phylum Streptophyta; class Magnoliopsida; order Ericales; family Theaceae; genus Camellia; species Camellia japonica. The sequence continues at coordinate 185,997,990 of JAPPVO010000016.1, read as the reverse complement.
TTGGTTTGTGTTTGAGAGATGTGTTTTAGAGATAAAAAGTACGAAAACATGTTTGGTTTGGTTTTTTGGGAAATTTGTTTTGGAAAATTGTTTTGAGAGAGAGTTTTGGAAAAAGTGATTGATTTGATGTGTGTGTGAGAGAGATTTGTTTGGAAAACTTGTTTGGTTTGTGTGTTTTGGAAAATTTTTTTGGGAAAATTTGTTGGTAGATAAAATTTCTGAAATTTGTTTGTAGAGAAAATTTCTGAAATTTTTTTCAGAAACACAAACCAAACCTACCCAGTATGTTTGGGATGACTTTTTGGCTTTTTACGAAAAGATGTGTAAAAAGTAGAGAGAAAAGGGAATCTTTGACTTTTTGGTATGAGTTGTTGGTTTTTTGATTTTTTTAGTAACTTTTTGACTAAAAAGGGCACTTGCCAAACGAGGCCTTAGTAAGTTTTGGAAAAATGTACAATTTCAAATTATGAGTGTTACATTTGGAAAAAATACACCAAAGAATTTTTTTACTGTTTTTGTGTGTTACATTAGAGTATGTTACATTGAAGTGTTATGTTTGGGATTATACTGATTGAAGTGTTACGTTGAAGAAAAGTACCTTTTTTTTTTTTTGTTACATTTGAGTGTTACGTTTGGAAAAAGTACACAAAAGAGTTTTTTTTAAGTGTTATGTTGTTACGTTTGAGAAAATATACCAATGAGTTTTTTAGTGTGTTATATTGAAATATTACGTTATTGGAGTGTCACATTAGAGTGTTAGGTTTTTGTTCGTAATGTAAGATTTATTAAAGAATGAGGGAAAATTCAAAACTTCTATAGTGCAAATTTCCCAAATATGTAATTTTACATTTTGAGAAACTCACTTTTATCCTTGAAAATTTAAACCAAAACATGTAAGTGACTATCATTTTATATAATTTCTACTTTAATGATACCTTTTGCGTTCATAAAAAAAAGAAAGGAAGGACTAAATAGCTTATAATATCATATTTTGAGATTTGTCGATAATTCACCCATAAATTTATTGTGTATAATATTTAATAATAATAATTTATTTAGATCTCTAATATTAATTTATTTAGATCTCTAATATTTTTGATTAATTTTGAATAGATATATGAAAAGAAAATACAATACTAAAGAAATGAAAATATCAAAATAAAATCCGCATACTATCTTTATCTCCAGATCCAGTCCATCCAGACAGAGGAGGTATATATTATCATGAGCGCATGCTTGTTCTCTTGGGCGATTCGTCCCTTTCCTCTAATCCCCGAATCAGGTTCTCGATGGCCTCCAAACCCTAATTCCATTCGATCCATTCATCTCAAACAACATCTCATACTCAAGAATTCTCGAGACGAAGGGGTCGGTGTTATCTCTCCGGACGACACCGTTTCACTGCGAACTCCATTGATCGAAGCAGCGATTTCGATCAATGGAGGCGTTGCAGAGACTGTGGTGGAACAAGGAACTACCCCAGATTTGCCCAAGGCTTCAACGAGAAGGTATTCAAAGAAGAGGGAAGATATGGAGGAGGACGGCTATGATAGTAGATTCAAGCTCCGAAACGGAAGGGAGGTTTGTCTTTTCTCCTTTTTCTGTTTGGTTCCCGAGAAAGTGACCCTAATTATGCTCTCCTTTTTAGCATTTGAGTATTTGAATTCTGTTTAGCACCAACGATGGGAAACATAATAGGAAATCTTTAGTTTAGAATAATTTATGTTCTGCTGAATTGGTTATTTATGAAAAGAAAAAGAAAATAAAGAAATTTTTTTATAATTGATATGATCCTGTAGCCTTAACCCAAAATTTCACAGCTTAATTTTCAACATTTGTGATTCCTATTTTAGTAACAGTTCAAAATAATGGTTTGCTGGTAAAAAAATTACATGGGTTGGGTTAATTATCAGGTTTTTGAAGAGAAAGCCTACCTTGTGAGTGTTGAGCGCAAAGGTGATACGGAGGATTCCTTTGGCGTACAAGAGTCACTCAAGGAACTGGCCCAGTTGGCTGATACTGCTGGACTGATGGTTGTAGGTTCTACCCATCAGAAGTGAGTATTATATTGAGATATATCTTCAATTCATTGCTGCTGATGTTTAATCCTGCTCAGTGTGATAAATTATATTCTCCATATTTCCCCACTGAAGTTTGATCTGTGACAAGTATGGGTGTTCAAGGTTTTTTTTTTTTTTTTCTTCCCTATATATATTGGTTTTGATAAATGATTTGAGCACTATCATGCTTAAGCATTACCTGTGGTAGCCTATTTTTCATTAGTTGATATATACTTGATACTTGGTACTTGGGGTACACTTCAGCTCCAAAGAAATGGATAAGTTACTCATTACATAAATAAATGTTATTTTATTAACTTAGCTGCTTGGATCCATATGCTATATAGTTGAACCTGGGCCGCATCCTTATATCTTTGAAATTACTAGTTACAACGTAAAAAGAAATGGTAAGTTGGAGACCCACGCAGGTTTCTAGATTGAGATTGTTGTGATTGCGTAGTATTTTTCATTCTGGCCTGAGTCACATCTCTCATTGTTAATTTAATTATATTGACTACTCGTTTTCATATGGTACAGACTTGCTACTCCAAATTCGAGGACGTATATTGGATCTGGCAAGGTGGCAGAAATCAAGAGTGCCATTCATGCATTTGGTGTTGAGACAGTAATATTTGATGATGAGCTGTCAGCAGGGTTAGTTGTTAATGACTGAATTTCTTTCTTTCGTTCTCTTTATTTTTTGCTTTTCACACATGAATATGCTTCAAGTGGAATTTGATTCCTATGGGTTACGCACCCTAAATATTCTAGCCTGCTGATCAAGCTTTTGAGATTTAAGATCAATGGAAAATTTCTTTATCTGAGAACAACTTAATGTATTTGATATCTCAGTAGCTTGAGGTTGACCAAAGCTTGATGCATATACTAAATTATTGGTTCATTCAACTCTTCTTGGGTCTCTGACTGTGAGAAATAAGTTGGTTAGTAGGTTCCTACAGCTTTTTATTTATTTATTTTCCCCCCTTTTCACCCTCCCTTTTTCCAAAGAGGGGAAAGGCTGTCGTGATGGCATTTGAGTACTTCTGGCCCAGAAAGCCTTTTATGGTGGAAGGTTATGCTTGTTAACACTCAATAAGACCTTGTGCCCCCAGTTATTTGGTGATTGCTAATCTTCTTCCTATGGTCCTATCAAGTGGCACTCTATTAAATTACAGGCGATTAGTTATTTTCTTGTTGCCATGGCCTGTCTTATGCTCCTTTTTTTTTCTTATGTTTCTGGCTTCTGTAGTTGGAATAGAATCTGTCATCCTTACTGATTTTTTTATCATCATATTTGTTGGACACAACCCACACACCATATACAAGTTTCTCTTGTTTTCTCAGTTTGTGCTACCTTTTGCATCTTATGAATGTTCTCAGTTTTTGTTCATGTCTTGATTTTATCAGCTACAAAGGGATGTTTATAATGCTAATTGGCAGGCAATTACGTAATTTAGAAAAGGCTTTTGGAGGAGATGTTAGAGTTTGTGACCGCACGGCTCTCATCCTGGATATATTCAACCAGAGGGCAGCAACACATGAAGCAGCTTTACAGGCAAATTTATCATTTTTCTGTGAGATAGTTTTCTGAATTTATGTTGTCCATTTACACTGACCAGACTGAAGTTTTCTTAGGTTGCATTAGCACAAATGGAATATCAGTTACCTCGACTTACAAAAATGTGGAGTCACCTTGAGCGTCAAGCCGGAGGCAGGGTGAAAGGAATGGGTGAGAAACAAATTGAGGTGGACAAGCGTATTTTACGTACGCAAGTAAGCAGTTTTCTTCTGCTGCCAGCAATCTATATATTTGTTGATTGTGTAGTAGGTTTTTGTATAATTTACAGAGTCTAAAATGATTCATGTTGTGTGGACATTTTAATATTTATGTTCTTCCTTGACATATGTGCTTGCTTCATTGATTTCTAACATGCCTTTCAAAAACTCATTTCAATGCTGTTTGGTAGTTATGAGGTGCATACTTTCTAGGAGGAACTTTACGTGTAAAGGGACCCCATGCTGTTATGTACATCTCCTGCTGGACTTTTGCTTGACTCTTGGGAGATGGTCAAACTTAGAGGACCAACTTTTCTTTTCGTTTTTTAACTTCTGAAAATATTCTAATGACTATACTTTTGCTTGCTAATGTAAGTATTCATTTCTTTTCCTTGTATTTCAACTAGAGGTAAATCTCTGTTCAAAAGGAGGATATAATCAATTGTGAATTATTGCTAAACATTTTAACCATGATAATTATTCTTTAGCTAGAGTTGGAAGTCCTCTCCATGCCACCTTAATATGTGTGTGTGTGTGTGTGTGTTGGGGGGGTGGGGTTGGATCAAGTGTTTATTTAAATTTTATGACAATATTTTGGGTTGCAAATATTGAGCACAGCATCTTAGTGCACCCAAAATCTATATTATCAGAGGTTTTACAGTTTAAGGACATTGTTGCAGATTTTGTTGTGCACATCTTTCTGGAGTGTATGCAGCTATGTTTTCATTATCTTTAAAATTTGACTTTCCCTTTGTTGCCTTGACAGATTGGTGTTCTTAAAAAAGAGCTGGAGTCTGTTCGTAAACATCGAAAGCAGTACCGGAACCGGCGTGTTTCTGTACCTGTCCCAGTCGCATCGTTGGTAGGGAAATTCATGAACTTGGAATAGAGTAGATCCATACCCTCCTCCTCCTCCTCCTCCTCCTCCTCTCTCTCTCTCTCTCTCTCTCTCTCGGTTTGGGGGGCAGGGGGATTTGTTTGATACTGGTTGGTAACATTTACAGATACGACATGTTCTATGCTTTTAGGTTGGGTATACAAATGCTGGAAAGAGTACGCTTTTAAATCGATTGACTGGGGCTAATGTTCTCGCTGAGGATCGCCTGTTTGCAACACTTGATCCGACTACTAGAAGGGTACAGGTTAGTAAGGTGTACTTGAAAAGACTTGATTGTATGACAAGTATATGTACACATTTTTATTTTTCTTGCCCCTTGATGATTATATAAGAGCAGTTACTCAATATACTAATCAATGTCATGTGGAAAATGGTTCCATTTTTTGAAAGCAATTTCATTTATGTGCAACACCATCTTTAGCTCTGTTGGACAACATTGTACCCTCTATATCTTATGATTTAAAGCTTCCTTTTTATGGGTATAACTCACATATATGTTATTCTGTTGGCTCTATCCAGATGAAGAATGGGAAGGAGTTTCTTCTTACAGACACTGTTGGATTTATTCAAAAGTTACCAACTACACTGGTAAGCTCTGTTACATCTTCAAGTTGCATATGTGGCAATCATTGCTACTAATAATTTATATCACAAGAACTCCTTGTATCTTTCCTTTCCTTTTTGTTTCAAACTGACTATTGAAGAAGAGGTTCCGGTAAATGTAAACTTACTTGAAGCTCAAGAAATCATGTCATTTTTCTTTGTTCTTCCCTAATCAGTGCTTCTTGCTGCAGGTTGCTGCCTTTAGGGCAACCTTGGAGGAAATTTCTGAGTCATCCCTTCTGGTGCATGTGGTGGATATTAGGTATAACTTGGTGAATTAGTGAAGAGGATTTATCTCTGCTTGACAAACACTATTTTCTCATAACATATTGTTATCAAGTTCAGCCATCCACTGGCAGAGCAACAGATAGATGCTGTGGACAAGGTTCTTAGTGAACTGGATGTAGCATCAATTCCAAAGTTGATGGTGTGGAACAAGGTGATATATTTGTTCATTTGGTTATGAAAGTAGTTTACTGCAACACTTGATGTCTCTCTCTCTCTCTCTCTCTCTCTCTCATGTATAAGCATAAATATGCCTTTTGACTAAATCAATGGATTGCAGAGTTCCCATGAGCTGTCTCTTGACCTTTTGTTTTCTCTTTCAATTTATTGAATCATATTGAGTGAATAATTGTGTGGACCTTTTATTCACTCATTGGTCTGTTTCTTTCTCTCTCACTCTAAAAAAGAGAGAGGAAAGAATCACAGATAAACTGGTCAAGTTTGTGAACTGCATCCTTCACATGCTTGAAAGTGGAGATGCAAAATGAGTGTTTTATCTGCATATTCATGATTGTCAAACTAAAGATTTCTGTCCCTAAACCCTTTGTGCGTGTGTGTGTGTCTTTATTTCATTTATCAAATTTAAATTAAGTGATAGGTTGGCACTTGAAGCATTTATTGAGTGGCACAGTAGACTTAAACCGTTTTGTCCAGACTTGGGAAGGGTGTTTTGCCTTTGTTACTCCAACTAGTTTTCTAAAAACTGATCTTTTTTCAAGTCTGCGATGCTTATCTGGAATGTGAAGCTTCTTGTTGATGTTGACCATTCATTATTTTGTTAGTGACAAGTGCTTGATTATGGCCATAGCATCTCGTGTTATAGGGAAGCCACAAGATTACTTATACATTTATTTACAACAGGTTGATAAAGCCAGTGATCCTCTGAAAATCAAATTCGAAGCAGAGAAAAGAGAAGACACAGTGTGCATCTCTGCCATAAATGGTGATGGATTAGATGAGTTCTGCAGTGCAGTTCAGGAAAAACTTAAGGTAGTTGATGACAATTTTTTCAGTGTTTCTTCTGAATAGTTGTTTCTGTTTGTTTTTTTATGTTAAGCATGATGTCGCCCAGTATTTAACATTTCTTTGTTTTTGTCAGGTTTTTTTCATTTTTCATTTTTTCCAATACTATTTTTTCTTTCTCCAGGATTCTATGGTATGGGTGGAAGCTTTGATTCCATTCAACAAAGGGGAATTTCTCAGTACCATACATCAGGTTGGAATGGTCGAGAAAACAGTAAGTATTGTTATTGTGCACCATGAATCAATATGTCATTATTTTTGCATCCCTTTTTCATTCCTCCAATCTCTACGGAGGAATTAATAGTTTTATTGGTGATATGATAGTTTAATTAAAAAGGTAAAAGGTTGAGCGGGAAGATTGATAAGAAAGTTTACAAGAGACTATAAAAATATTCCTTAGGTCACCCAGCAGTATTGTTAGGGGGGATGCATTTGACATTGGAAAAGGGGGAAAAAAAGGAAGAAGAAAAAAACATGCAAACAAATTTCACAGATCCTGATAATTTATGTTTAAAAACATTCAAAGATTATATTGTTGTTTACTTGTTTATATAAATCCTCTAAGCTGGTCTTATAATCTATTACAATGAAGATCTGGCGAGATATATCATATATCAAATTTTACAGGCTGATTCAATCAAAAAATAATCTAACACTAGAGTATCTCAAGTAGGTAGTACGATTAGCTTAAACAAGATACTAGCTCTTACTGGTTTAATATTTAAACTTTAAACAAAGTCTAGGAAGCATGAGCACTTCTAAGAAGGCGGCATGTTGGTGTCCGACATGTGTCAGATACTTCTTCGACTTGGACATGGTTTGGACACTTTGGGATATACAAGTTTGAACAAAATAGCTTAGGATGTAAAGATAAAAAAAAAAATAATGTAGATTTATACCAATTAATACCTCGTTTAAATTTTAGAAATTAGTGTTATATTATATATATATTGTTCTTTGAATGAAATATTCACATATATGACTTTTAATAAATAAATAAAATTATATATTTCGAGTGTCCTCCACATGTGTCATGTTGTACAATTTTTAAAAATTGTTGTGTTGGTGTAGTGTCTTGTGCAGCAAAGTAAATATGGAATAGCATGTTAAACATTATTGTAAAACCACTAAACCACTTCATTTCAACTAAAATGTCCTTGTCCAGTCAATTTTGCTACGTCATTCGTGCTAGTATTTTTATATTTATTTATTATTATTATTATTTGATGACTGAGAACGCGGAGTAGACAGGGTCTTTTGGATCCACCCTGTGTGTAAACTTAGTTTTCAGATGCCACCCCCTAAGCCTATGAATCGGGCAAAGTAGAGGGGAGTCAAACCTTAGACCTCTCCTGGATAGAATCCTGGGGACTGACCATTCAAGTTACCCCTTTAATCCTGATATTCATGATGCAGCCAATGAGACTTGAACTTGATCCCTTCCTACTCACTTTCTAAATTTTTTAATTGAACATCAACCCATACCTTGAGCAAACAACCTTTAAAAGGTGGGCATAATAGGTGACAGGTTCGGAAGGTTTGCAGGGTAAGGTTTTGTGCTCAAGAAAGATTTGTAGATGGTTGATGTTTTTTCTTTATTAAAAGAAAAAAAGAAAAAGAAAAATCAAATTGGTGATATCAACCCAGACAATGTGATGAGGCATATGAGAGAAGGAAAGTGAGAAAATTTTCATCCATCTTTGACATTTTGATTTTACCTTTCCAGAATTGGATTGAGTTAATAATATAATTATGCGCAATCAATTATCTAATCCTTAGTTTGTCTTTATTTTTCTCAACTACATTCTTTTGGATTTGCAGGAATATATGGAGAATGGGACATTGGTTAGGGCTTATGTGCCGCTCCGGTTTGCAAGGCTACTCACCCCAATGAGAAAAGAATGAAAAGAATGATTTGGTTTATCCATGAATGAGGTAGATGTCATGTATATATAATAGATTCATGATACAATTGAGGAAACGATATAAATAAGAAAATAATACTAAATCAGTGATTGACATAATCATAGATTATATACATAATACTAAAAATAAAAAGATTTTATGTTCTCAAATTTCTATATTCAACACTCTCCCTTAAGCTGGTATGAAGATATTCAACAATCGCAACTTGGCAATGGATGATTGAAAGAAGTCGAAAAAAATCCAACGGCTAGTTCAAATAAATGCTACCGAACAAATCTGGTAGTTCACTAAATAAAAAAGGCCAAAAAGTGCTTAATACATCAGAATCACACCCTAGAAAGAGAAAAAAAATAGGGACTGAATTGCCCTAGAAGAGTTGTTGAAGCATCTATGGCCAGGAAATATTCTGGTCGGCAGCTAACAAGACCCTGATCGGAATTAGATGTTGGAACTAATGCTAGGAGATAGTTTATAATCGTGTCGGGTTGTTGTAGAAAATGGTCAGAACTAATATCTGGATAGTTTAAGGTTATGCTGGATTGTTGTAGGAACTGACCGGAATCAATGTCGGAACAATTTAAGAGGTCATGTTGGACTGTTGTAGGAACTAACCGGAATCAATGTCGGGATAGTTTAACGGGTCATGTCGGATTGATGTAGAAAACTAGATGTTGAACTAGCAAGCGTGACACACACATAACTTATGAAGTAGTGTTGAATGAAGATGATAACAGACGACTGAGTGCGTCAAGGGGCGACTTACTAGAAAGTGCGTTAGGGAACGGCTTGAGTTGTGCGTCAGAGGGGACAATTTTAGTTGTGCGCTAGAATGGCGGCTTAGGTGGTTCACATAGTTTATCACCATGTTTATCATGATATAGGTATAATATTCCCTTGAAACTCAAATAGGTTTGAAGATAGAAATCTATTTGAGGTTGAAATAGAGGGAAAGACAAAGTGGAAGAGAAACACAAAAATGGATTGTGAGTAAAAAAAAAAAAATGATAGAGATATTTGGAATAAGAATAAACTAGTGGATAAAGGAAGAGATCACCACGAAATGATACTGAAAGAAAATAGGACAGTGGAGTAGGTTGAGGTCCAGCGGGCGGCCAAGGCAAAACTACCGTTCGCCGGTGAAGCAAAATTACTAAGTACTTAACCTAGCTTTGATACCAAAAAGAATGAAAAGAATGATTTGGTTTACCCATGAATGAGGTAGAGGCTATATATATATAATAGATTCATAATACAATTTAGGAAATGATATAAATAAGAAAACAATACTAAGGCCCTGTTTGGTAGAGCTGTGGGAAAGTACTTATAGCTTATGCCTAAACAGCTTATAGCTTATAACTATGAACATAAGCTGATTTCTGACTTATAAATTAAGCATCTCCTGCCCCACTCAAAGAATAAGCTGATTTCTGACTTCCAAAAAGCTATAAGCTAAACCAAACACATCAAAATAGCTTAAATTAAGCTGAAAGCTGAAATAAGCAGCTTTTAAGCTGCACCAAACAGGCACTAAATCAATGGTTGCCACAATCATAAATTATATATATAATATTAAAAATAAAATAAAATTCTATACACTTTAATTTTTATATTCAAGTACATGGTGTATCATAACCTCTCTTAAATTGCCTCTTAACTTCTTATATATAACCATCCAAAATTGTTAGCATTGCAATACTAACAATTTTGTTAATGTCACCTTGTATTGTGAGAAGTATAATTAGGTTCGTATGGCGAAGAAACGATAATACAACTACTAACTAATTGCTCAATTCGTTAATTCTGTTTTTTAAGGGGAAAAAAAAGAATCCGGGTCGTTTCCAAATAAACTTACTATCTTTTAGCAAAATTTTTTAGTCCAAATAAAAATTAAAAATATATATACATAAATTTATAAAAAGTAATTATTTTTTCAACTTATCAAGAAAATTTTATTACACTTCTGTCTATATGTCGGCACTTGGTTTGTTGATTTGAGTCGGAAAAAGTTTATTAAAATTTTTAGAACATAACTTTTAAATTTACCCATTACTTCATTTCAATAATTGATTGGTTAAAAAATTAATTATTATATAAAACTCAATTTTTAACACATCATTAGAGATAAATTTAGTGATTATATATAGTTAAAAAATTTAGCAATTTTTTTATGTTAAAATATAATACGACCTCCATCCCAAGTTGGGAAAGGGCACATCAACTTTCTTCTTTCGATAATAATAATTTTCAAATATTAAGTTAATTATAAAATTACATGTAAGTAGTGATACAAAATAATAACAAAAAAATAATGAGTTAAATAGTTAAGTTCTATTTACAAATATTATCGTAGTTCAAGTTTTACTTAAAATTTTGTGAACAAATAAGTCCTATTTAGTAAAATAGAAAATAATTTTTAAAATTAAGAACATTATCAATTTTGTATAGTTTCTCAATTTTAAAAACTAAAAACATTATTAATTTTGTATAGTAATATTTCAGATAATTATTTTATTAACTGATAAAAAAAACAGAGTATGAGATCAAACGTTTTTGCGTTTCTATTTATTGGTTTGATTCAATTATTCAATAAAATCAAAAACATTATTAGTGTTTTCTAGTTTTAAAATTGAGAATATTATCAGTTTTTTTTATTCTTAAAGTTTTTTATTTTTTATTTTTCAGTTTTGTATATCAATGTTCTATCATCATGTTCCTTTGTAAACACAATTTTTAGTTTGACAAAAAAAAATTCAATTTTTGTTTTTTAAAAAAAAATTTAGCTTTTTTTTTGCAGATAATTTTTTTTTAAATATTTTCAATTTGAAAGTTTATATTTTAAAATTTTAAAAATCAAAATAAATGTCAAATCATCATGTTTCTTTATATATATCATAAATGATGAACAATTATTATTTGAAGGATAATTTTGATTATTAAAATTGTAATGGGACTTGAAGGTCCAAAAAGTTTTAGTTAAGTGATGGAAGTTTATAAATTATGACTTGTGTGTAAATGTCAAAAAAATAATAGACAGTATTTTTTTACTTCCTTCTACTTGTGTTTTTAATATTTTTTGTTAATTATATATATAATTTTTTAGTTTTTAATCGATTTAAGTTTAGATGGAAAATGATACAAGTTTCGAAAGAGGTAAAAGTTTCAACATAAGCTGCCACTTACATGGGCAGTAGGTCTACAACCCGTATGGCAGGAAAACCTGAGTTTTTTTTTTTTTAATATTCCAAAAAAAGAAACTATTTAGAGAATTGATCAGCTTCTTAAACTATTTAAAAAGCTAACCTGTTTTCAAAATCGTATTTTAAAAATGCGATTTTGAAATTGAAATCGCATTTTCAACATACAATTTCACCATGTCATCATTTTCAACTTGTGATTTTAAGGTAAAATTGCATGTTTAAGATGTAATTTCAATTTCAAAATCGCATTTTCAAAATACGATTTCAAAAAGTAGGTTAGTTTCCTAAATAATTTGAAAAGTGGGTCAATTCTGTAATTAGTTTTTTTTTTGGAATATTTAAAAAAAAAAACTCGGAAAACCTTGCAGTAAATTTTTTTTTTTTGAAAAATTTCAGAAAACAATTAAATGAGTCAAAATAAGCAAAAATAATAATAATAAAAAATCCTACTATTTTTAAATTATTGTTGTCTTTTCTAGAAAAAGTTTTTCAAAATTTTTAATTTTCTGGTTGGCTGAGTAAAATTTAGATTTTTTTTTTTAAAATTTCACTATAAAAGAAAATAAATCAACAAAAAAAAAAAAATACTAAAAAAATAAACTCTAAACACCTAGGTGCCGTTTGGTAATACTTACGTTTTCAATTTTCTGTTTATATTTACAAAAATTTTAAAAACTCAAATAAAAACTTGTTTGGTAAAATTTTTGATTTATAAATTAGTGGTCTCAGTTTATAAATTTGGCCAAAAAATAAAAACACAAAAAATGTGTTTCCGTTTTGAGTTTTGAGTTTTGAGTTTTTTTTTTTTTTACCACCCAACATTAGCTACCACCTGCCACCATTTTCCACCACCGTCTTTCGCCACCACCAGCCACCACCCATCCGCCACCACCACCTGCCGCCACCACTTACCACCCACCTGCCACCACCATCCACTACCCGCCACCACCACCCACCTGCCACCCACTCGCCACCACCATCCACTTCTCGCTGCCACCACCACCACTACCACCACCATCACCTACCACCCACCTGCCACCACCCACCACCACCCACTCGCTACCACCTACCACCCGCCACCACCCACTCGCTACCACCTACCACCTGCCACCCGCCACCCGCCACCGTCACCCACTCTCCTACCACCACCACACCTGCTACCTACCTGCCACCACCCACACTACCCGCCATCCACCACCCACTTGCCACCACCACCACCCACTCGCCACCACCCACAACCCGCACCGTCACCCACCCACCCACCCACCATCATCACCCACCACCCACCGCCACTACCCACTACCACCTGCCACCGACCTGCCACCACCACCACCACTACCACCACCCACTTGCTACCACCCACCACCCGCCACCGTCACCCACCCACCCACCACCACCACCACCACCACCACCACCTACCTGCCACTACCACCCACCCGCCACCACCACCACCACCACCACCTACCCGCCACTACCACCCACCCGCCACCACCACCACCCGCCGCCACCACACCACCACCCACTCGCTACCACCCACCACCTGCCACCGTCACCCACCCACCCACCACCTACCCGCCACCACCCACTACCACCTGCCACCGATACCACCTGCCACCACCACCCGCTACCCACCACCCGCCACCACCACCACCACCACCACCCACTCGCTACCACCCACCACCGCCATCGTCATCCACCCACCCACCACCACCACCACCTACCCGCCACCACCACCCACCCACCACCACCCGCCATCCGCCACCACCACCACCTGCCGCCACCACCAACCCACCACCCACCACCACCCGCCATCCGCCACCCACCTGCCGCCACCACCACTCACCACCCGCCACCACCACCACTACCACCCACCCGCCACCACCGTCACCCACCCACCACCCGCCACCGTCACCGTCACCGTCACCCACCCGCCACCGTCACCCACCCACCGTCACCACTTTCCACCATCGTCTTCCACCGCCACTTGCCATTTCTCACTCTTTTTAAAACATTTTGTCAATTACCAAACGCGTTTGTTGTTTATGTTTTTCTAAAAATAAACAAAAACCAATTTATAAAATTTTTGTAAATATAAATTGAAAACGTAAACGTTACCAAACACACCCCTAGAATTTCTAGAATCACCCACTATATTGAGCAATGCTACGTACCTCGAATTTGAACTTGCCTCGAATGACTCGAATTTCATTTTGCCGGTCGTCTGACCGGTCGTCCGGCAAAAAAGTTGACAGTCGCGATAGACAAATGTTTCACTTGGTCGTCCGGTGAATACAAATTCGAGCCATTCAAGGCCGCTCAATTTGAGGTACCAAAGATTTTTGCACCATATAACACATTTCTAGAATTGCCCTTCGTCTAGTATTTTTATTATTATACTAGTACAAATTTTTTTTGCACATTTTTACAAAACAAATATCAAAATGTATAACAAATGTATGGATAAAATTTACTTGGATGATTTACCATTTCCTTATTACAACTATAAATAGGGAGGCTTATCTCCATGGATAAAATTTCTAATCATTTTATTAAATGTGTATCAAATAAAGAGAGAAATATTTTTTAGAATTCATCAAATTGTTCATCAAATTTAAATTTGATAACAAAAATTTAAAAAGATAAAGTTCAAAATCAAATTAAATGAAAAAATAATAAAATATAAAAAATATTCTTAATAATTTCATTATTCAATCATATCCTAATTATGAAAATGGTTTATAGTAGTTGGCTTTATTTTATATGGATTTAATTTTAAAACTCAGTTTGGACAGTTCTCTTGTCGGTATCAATATTTCTCCCACGCCACCACGCTCGATTACTGTTGCAATGGCTTGGATAGTAGAAGTCTTGTTGCTAAGACTTGAGATACGATATTAATGATCCGTCAAAGATAAACCTAATATATATTTTATCTATTGCGTTAATGCGATACGATGGATTGTTCACATCCTTTGGCATTTCATATTCACTTACGTTTAGTATTAATCATCTATTACCTTCTACTCTTTGCATTTGCTTTGTTACACTTCGTTATAAAGTGTAATCAGTTTCATTAGTACATGGGTATGAGTTGTTTTGGCCAGTCAAACATAATTCCACCACCCACTGCTTGTAAGCTAGATATTATACCGGACGTTACTTAATCAGATCGGATTTTATCACCTACAACTTGTCAGTAAGATGTAGTACCACCACCAGCTACCATTATTGGAGCAAGTTTATCACCATCTTCATCCCTACTGCATCACCTGGATCGAATTGTCAACCAACTGGTACACGAGGGGACTGGGTTGAGAAGAACTTGAGAGTATTCCGATAAATCACCACACTGTTCTCTATTTTAGTTATTTGTGAGGGGACTGGGTTGAGAGTATTTAAATAAATCACCACACTATTCTCTATTTCAATTATTTGTAATGCTTGATTATTTATTGAGTGCTTATTGCCAGATTTTCTAATTTAGTGTTAAATAAAATTACTATCAATATAAAATTAGTCCAAATAATAACAATATAGTTATCAATCAAAACCAAAATAGTAATGGCACCTAAAGGAACTAAAAACTTAACAATTTTGAGGTCATTTATATAAAATTAGCTCATTTCTTATATTAGCAGACAATACGCGATTAAAACAAAAGAATTGGTAACCATCTGGAAACAACCTAAAAAGTTAGTTTTTGTTATAAAAAATAAAAAAAAAAATCACATTTTTTTTAGTTAAAAAAAATCAAATATCATATCAACTTTTTTCACTCATAAAAAATATTTTTATTTAACAATTTCTCAAACACAAAGAATTGCATGCAAATAATAAAAATTTAAAAAATATATAATTATTAAAGTTGATAAAGTATTGCACTAATTTATAATTATTTTGAAAACATCCCACTGAATTGTAATTTCTTGTATATAACTAGTGGCCCTCAGTGCTTGACAAAGCTCAGAAACATGAATTCGGTTAGTGTAATAGAACTACTATGGCCATGTTTGATTAGTAACTCGTGTTTAATTGTGGAAGATAACATCATCCCAAAGGATGGGATTTCTACATGGGAGGTAGAAAAACTATAGAAAGATTATTTTGCACTCGCTTTATCAAAAAAATAAAATAAAATTATGTAATGAAAACTTTTATGTATTTTTATAAACTCAATTCCAACTAATTAATATGAGATTCACAATCAATTGTATTGGTTGTAATTTTTATTTTTAGGATTAGATCCTGATAAACATTCTATCCAACTAAATTGACAAAAAATTTTCATCATGCAACTAATAATGTAATACAAATATATAATTTGAATTATATATTTTCATATCTATTGCAAAACAAAGTAAACAAGAAAAAATTATTTATTTTATTAATTCAGTTGAATAACCAATCTTACACTAACTCTATAAATTATTACTCTCCTCATTATTAATTTTGCTAATTAAACATGTGCTAAGTGTACAAACAAATGTAATTAATCTTATATTTTCAACATAATATTAATGCATTAAAGCATTTCCAATCCTTCATCTATTTTTTTCATCAAATTTAGAAGTGCTCAAAAACCATCTTTGGTCTTTCATCAAATTGATAAATACATCAAATTTGAATTTGATAAAAATTTTAAAAAATAAATATTGGAGATGATTTTTTTTTTTCATCAAATTTAATGAAAATAAAAATTTAGGATAAGAAGGAAAGTAAAAAAAAAAAAATAAAAAATTTGATAAAAAGGTTAAACTTGACCTATCGCTTAAAATCCCAAATCTCGAGATATACTTTTAGTTAGATACAAATAGCTTGTCTTACTACCTAAGGATGTAATCAGTTCGGTACGGTTGGTATTTAAGTAAAAAATTTTATCAAATCGATAATGTCGGTTTTATTATTTTGAATACCGATACAGACCGCTTCTCCCATCAAACCGCATTAAACTGAACCGATTGAAACGGTTCGGTTTAGTGCGGTTTAATCGGTTTAGGATTTTTCAAACTTGAAGCCGCTTTTAAATATAATCATTAATCTATATAAAAATATTAAATTGGTTATTTGTCTACCATTTTTAACATATCCAATCCATCCATTTAATACATACTTTTCAATTCCTAAATCATCAAAAATAAAAACAAAAAAAGTTTAAAAATACTAAGATTTTAATAATAATGAGTTAGAGTTAAAATTATATATAATAATAGTTTACAAATTTAGGTTTTAAAGATGATAAGGTTAATTAACTAATGTTAATAATTTATTATATTTATTAATATCATTATATTATTAGATTATATATATATATATATATATATTATATAATATATGTTGAAGTGGTTGGTTTTGGTTTAGATCGGTGCACAAGGTGCTTAAACCGATACCGAATCAAAAAAATTCAAATTTAAAAACCACACAGACCGATTTTTGTTAAAAAATAGACCAAATATAACCGATTTGATCCGGTTCAATTGGTTTGCTCCGTTTTTTTCGATTTTTTCCGATTTTTCTTACATCCCTATTACTACCATTTCATAACCAAGTCTCCTTTTCTGATATAGGGAATGAGACAAAAATTTGATTTTCGAATTGCCTTATTTAAGGCCTGGTTTGGGATCTTTAAAAAAATTTAAAAAATTGTTATCAAAAAAGTTAAAAAGTTATTATTATTCACCAAAAAAAATATAAAAAAATTAATATATATAATATTAAAAGACAAACCAACTTCACACTACTCTAGGTACTCACGTAAAAGGAAAGGCAGTGAAAGGAATCAAAAAAAAAAAAATTACATATATATATTCACTAAGTTAGATGGTAATGTTTTGCCCGTAAGGGCCCACCACAGGTCCCATTTTGATAATCCGAACCGTTCAATATGTAGAACTCATCCAGTATTATATGTCTGTAAAAAATCACGTCGATCGGATATCGCTAATTATATGATCAAATCAGTTTTGTATAAAAAATGGATGGTGTTATAGTTAACAGTTGACAAAAAAAAAAAACTAACACGATCAGATAGCTATCGATATCTAATTAACGTGATTTTTTACAAACATATTGTACTCGATGAGTTCTACACATTGAATGGTTCTGATTAGCAAAACGGGACCCGTGGTAGGCCCCTACGAGGTTGAACAACACTGTCCAATTCAAGTCCGAAAAAGAGGCAATCATTTCCCATCTCCTAACCAGCAGACTACACTGCCCAACCTGTACGGCTTACATTACTAACTTCTCCTACACACTTATTTATACAAATTTTTTTGTAAAAAGTTAAAAAGTTAACCAAAATATTCATTTTTTTCCTCAACCTTTTAATTAAAAAAGATGAAAAGTATTTATTTAGGACATTCCAAATAACTTCTATGAAACAAAGGAGGTAAGGGGCGAGGGTGTGAAACTCAAATTTTTTTATTTTAATTTAAAATCAAATTATAAAAAAAAGGTAAAATGTTAAAAATATTCATAATAATTTCGCCACACAATTTTATTCTAGTCATTATCTCACTCAATTTTATATGACAATACAAGGCTCCTAGGACAAAAACAAATCAAATCAGATGAGATGCATGAAATATCATCCACTAGAAAATACTTTTACATCTCATACATAGTAGTGGAGCACTGTTAGGGGGCCCGAATTTGGGTGCCCCTAATGGCTCAAATTTTCCTATCAGGTAAAAAAAAAAACTAACAAAGTTATCAAAATTAGCAATTTGAGTCATTTGAGTCACAGTTTTTAGGGCCACCAATCATTTTCCCATAGTAGTGTGACCTTATTTGTCATAATTTAAAAAAGTTAAAAAGTTATTATTCTATTTAATTTATATCATCTTATTTAAGTCACATTACCTCTCTATCACATCACTTTAAACCTAACCCATACCCAATTCATATTTCATAAAAAATCAAAAAATACACTTATTTAGATCACTTCAAAAAGTACACTTATATAGAATTAATCAGATAGCGTACTTAGACACGATTTGGCAATAGATTAAAATAATTTAAAAATTAAAAAATTATTAAAAAAGTTGAAAGAGTAAAAAATTAAAATTCTATTCCAATTCTCTTTACGTCTTTCATAAAATTTTAAAAATAAAAATAAAAAACTTTAATTTTTCTTTACCTTATATTTTAGTCAAAATCTAAAATATCACTAAAAAAAATCCATTTTCTAAATTAATTCTAGATAAAATTCCTCATATCAAACATTCATTTAAAATTTGTAAGAATTTTTTTAAAGTTATCTGCAATAAACCATAATGTCATAATGTGAATAGTTCCTGTTGTTTCAGACGAAATTTTATCGCTTTGAAAAAAAAAATAAAATCAACAAAAAGTAAAAGTAGAAGCATGAAATATGCTAGATAGTACATTCTATGAACATATAAGAGAGAGAGAGAGATAGATTAGATAGATAAAAAAGATTTATTTACTACCAAAGTCTCCCAAAACAAACTGCCCAAACCTGAAACAACCCTCTAAAAGCAAAGCACTTCTGAAATCAAACAGAAATCCAATCACACAAACCAGCCACAACAGAAAGCAATCTTTTGTGCAATTTATTTTAAGCTGTTATCATCATCATTAAGCTTGTCCTATATCCTCAATTGATGCATCTTCTTCATCTTCTCCATCTTGTGTTAGAGGAGGCTGTCCATTTGGAATTGCTTCAGTGTTAAGCTGTGCCTCCAAGTCATGAAAGTGCCTCTCAATTCTAAAATCCACGATGTGAAGGGTACGGCTGTTTAAGAGGCAAAAATATTAGTAATATTATATATATATAAACAAAATTTAAGAATAAGTATACATGCTGCGCTGAGGCCAGTATTGAGGGTGTCAACACCTTTTCTGTGTGAGACATGGTTTGGTTTGTGTCCATGCATTTTCTCGGTAAGATATGGTTTGGTCTGCACCTTTTATTCACATTATCCATTGTATCCATTGCATCGTACTTTATCTTGTTGCATTTATTATTTAGGATTATTATTTTTCCCCAGCAAATCATTTCTCACTTATATCATACCACCCAATTACTTGTACTCTTTCTGCGAAAAACATAGTTTTGCAAGTGCTCGCACCCCTTTCACATTGAAACATGGTTCTGTTATGAGTAAGCATCCATGCTGCGTTGAGGCACGTATTGAGGATGTAGGCACTTAACCTGTGTTAGGTGTCGTTTGGCTGTGCCCACTTCTTTTCTATATAAAACGTAGTTTGATTTTGCATTCCTATTTCTTTATGGTATTCGTGTGTGTACGGGGGTGAAATATCCTTTGTTCTCCGTACTCCTTGAACTCAAGCTTTACGTAACGTCGCCTGGCCTGAAAACAGAAAGACGGTGAGCTGCCCAGCGATGTGTCGCCGGATAGACCCTCCGATGCTCAAGTCAGCACACTTGAAGAAGAAGAGAGTACTCTTAGAGAAAGAATTTAGAAATACTTCGATTGCTTACCTCCAACATCCCCCCTTCCTTCTTTTTCTAGGTTAGCCATGCAGCCTTAGGGATTGTGGGCACACTACCTCTGCTGTCCTTCCCTGGATAGATGGCAGTGCTCCTATCTACCCACCTTACGCGTGTAAAGGCACCCCCAAACAGTATGTGTGGAACTGCTAAACGGTATTGACGTGTGCCAGGAGTGGATTTCCCCTCCATCACACCATTGGTCCAGGTGACACACTCAACCGGGATACCTAGACCGACCTATTTCTTGGAAAGAAACACCACCATGACCGGGACGGCCGAACTATAAGAAGTCGATCCATCCGAACTGACTGGCCGTGAGGCGTGCCGGCCTTCGTCCCGGTCTAAATTCGTTCCGGGCTGTGCTTGGCTCGGTCTAGATGTACCACTGCGGATCCAACCGAATACCTAGCCGAATCACAGCTCGGTCCGGCACATGCATGACTCCACGCTCTGGTCGACAAATCTAGCTTGGGCTGGCATGACGGGCCGGGGAACCGCTTCGATTTAGTTCGGTCGGACACAGTCTGGTTCTCACAAGGTCCGTTATAACTTGCATTACTGTAGCTCGGCCGTGTTTGTCCGGCGCAAATCTCCCTCTCAATTGCCCCTTAATCCCATCCAAGCTGAGCGTGATTGGGATTACCGCTATGATCGAGCTATCCGCTTTGGTCAGTCTTTTGAGTTGCGCTAGTAGTCTCATCAATAATCATTCGGCCATACCGATAGGCCGTCTTTTCAATGCCACGTGGCCTCACGCCATTGGTTCCGTGCAAACCCACAGCTGTCTTTGTTACGCGCAAAATTCAAACAGCTGCCGCCCTTTGGGTTTCCCACTCTTTTTATTCACGTGTGAGGGGTCCCCCATGCCTCTACTGTTCACCTTTCCCTCAGAGCCAAACCCTAACCTTCGAATCGTCAAGCTTCTGCCACCGCCGCCATTGCTCCTGTTCGCTTCATTTTCGACCATCTCCGTTCTTTCGGAAGCTGCAAACAAGCTCGTGATCGACTGATCTTTGCTTGGTATCCGATACCAATAAGTTTTTCTGTCCTTACTTCGTATTTTCCGTTTGCGTTCTTCAAGTTCTTCATTTTTGTTCTTCATGTTCTTGCCTGGGACTGTTAGAATCCTACCAGTGCCCCTTCTTTGGGGTAATATTGGTACACCCTAGGAAAAACTAGAATCAGAGAAGCAGATGGGGCTTCCATGTCCCTTGTTTTCCCAAGTTTCAATGCACGAACTTGACACCTTGGATGAACGGCCTGAACCCTGAACGAGACCGAGCAAAACCCAACTTTTTGATCTATAAATAGTATTTAGCCGAGCAAAAACCTGTTTGTGGTCTTATTTTGAGGCCGAGACCGAGTTGTAAGTAGGGGGCTAGAACCGGACTAGGAAAGGCAAGTCGGCGTATAGTAGAACTGAGATAGTAAGAGTGAACCGATCAAACGCCCCAGGAACCCTTAATGAGCTAGAAACTTCCTTATAAGAGCCGTGCAATTTATGCCGCACTAATACTTGGACTTATTTCTTAATAATGCAGAACAAACTAGGACTGACCAGGCCCGTTCAGCGTTACAACCGGTGAAGCTCAAAGTCTGAGCAAACATTCTCCAAATTTTTACCGAGATACAACCTAAATCACCCAACTAAATAAAACCAAGATAGATGGGGAAGTACCGGTTCATGGTGAATTCTTCCGAGGCACTGGCCGAGTTCCGTGGAGAGTACAATATTCCTGATGATGTCCACTAGGAGCTCGCCAAGAAAGGAGACACTCCCTGGGGCGAGCTGGACAAATGTCCCTTCATGGTGGTGTCCATTGTAGAAGGAGGCCTGCGCTTCCTGGTCCAACCCCTGATCTGCGAATTTTTAAGGCAGACCAGGCTGTGCCCGACCTAAGTCTCCAATAACACATACAAAATAATAAACGGTGTGGCCGAGCTAAATAGAATACATGGTTTGAATCTCGGCCTTGCCGAGATATTTCACCAATATGCACTTAGTAAAAATAAAGGTGGGTTTTGCTGGTATCTCAAGGTCAGGAAAGGCCAAGCAAAACTCATTGAAGGTAACCCGGACAAAGAGACCAATGACGATGATTTTTTGTGGGTGTCCGGTAATTATGAGGACATCGAAGCACCCATACCGGGTTGGTACATAAGAAAAGACTTTGGCAGTGCTGGTGAGCATCTCGGCATCATTTTTTTTTTGAAGTTGCTCTTTTACTGCCGGTCTAACAGTTGCCTTTATGTTGCAGACTATAAACTCTTGGCGGAGGATTATTCCCGCGCAAACTAGGAGGCCATAAGGGTTGCGTTGCGTCATCCGGCCGAGGAGCGAGAATCACCCAAGCTACTCGGCTTCGAACCGAGCTACCGCTACACGGCGTCGCGCAAGAGCAGGGTGACTGACTTCCTGCGTGCACCTTTTCCAGAACCAGATCCCAGCCTTCCACCGATCAAACTGGTACCCTTGACAGCTGAACAAGAAATGGCCAAAATCCAGGCTATAAAGTCGATGATCACGAGCGAGTCGAGCGACTCTCAGCCGCCAGAAGCAGTAGGGGGAACTTCTTCCCCGTCGGCCGTGCAGGAGAAAGGGGCTGTGCTGGCCCTCGCTAGTGAACAAGTTGTAGGCCGGTCAAGGAAAAGGCCGAGAAGAAACCCCGCCGAACAACATTTGGCTGACGAGGAATCCACCGAGGATGCTTCAGCCGACTTGGGGGACCAGACTGAACAACCAAGCATCGAGCCATCTGCTCGTTCCAGTGCCCACCCAGTCTGGTCGCCCGAGGTGACATACAAGGACCGGGTAGTCTCTATGGACGATTCAGTCTACGCAGTCAAGGACTACTCGCTCGGTTTCAACATGAATAAGGGGTTGCTCCTCTCTGCCGATATGAAGAAACATGACGAGCTATCCGACTTGAAGGTTCTCCGTTCGGCAGCAAAGTCGATAGTTTTGGTAAGTTGGCAATCTCTTCTGTCGTCAAGTCGTTACTCGGTTTTGCTGTCCTGACATTTTCGTTTTCTTTACAGGCCGCGCAGAAGAATTACTTGGCCTACAAGCGGATGATCGCCGTGCGGAAAAGCCTGCGGGAAGTTATCGTCGACAACAAGGCCAAGATAGCCGAGCTGTCGAAACTAAAGACCGCGCAAAAAGAAGCAGCACTTGAGCGCGACAAGCTCTCTGAACGGTTGGCCCGGGCAGATGAGGAGAAGCAGAGGGCCCTTTAGGCGACCGAGGCTCGCTACATCGCCGAGCTGCGTAAACTCCGCGACGCTCACAAAACCGAGCTGGAGAAGCAGGTCGACGAGGCTAGAGACCGCGGTTATGCTGAGGACGAGAGAGCATATGAACGGCAGGTCCAGGGGACCAAGGACATCTTTTTCCAGTGCGGTTGGAAATCCGCCGTGGAAAAACTTGGCCTTGGTCAGGACGCCGAGGTGTTTCAAAATCCACCTGCTGCCTTCATCCCAGCCCATATGCAAGCTTGTGCCAGCGCTGTGCAGAAGAGGCTTATCGAGGAGGCTAAGCAGGCAGCTGAAGCGGAAGCTACCGCCGTGAAACCAGCCGAGCAAAATCCTCCTGAAGCTTCTAAGGGGGCCAAAGATCGAGAGACCGAGCAGGAGGTTGTCGCGGTGGTGGATGAGGCCGAGGTGGGATTGGCCGAGCAAGCTGCTCATGTAGATTTAGACTGATGGTTTGATTTTATTTTTTTTTTGAATGTAACCGGGCTTGGTCCCACTTTTGTAATCCAACTTTCTCAATCAATGAAAACTTCAACTTTTTGCCCGCCATGCATCTATTTCTGTGTGATTGTTATTGTCTCGGTTATAATAAGCAAACCTTCTTTGGTTTGAAATGTTTGTCGGATACAATATCACAACTTAAACAGGGGCACAATGCTAGCCAAGCGAGCGAGCAACTTAAAGTTGGATGGTACGGACGAGCTAAATCAGCTCGGCTCTGGTGCATTTTTGTCAAACCGCCATCATTTCACTTGGTCGAGCGAAATCAGCTCGGCCTTATGCGAGTTGGGCAGAATGCCAACATTTCATTTGGGCGAGCAGAAATTAGCTCGACCCTTATACGAGTTGGGCAGAACGCCAACATTTCAATTGGGCTAGCAAAATCGGCTCGGCCCTTGTGCAAGTTGGGAAAAATGCCAACTTTCTATACGAGCGTGCAATGTCAGCTCGGCTTTAGGACAAGTCCGGCAAAACGCCGACTTTCTATGCGGGCGAGCAATGTCAGCTCGGCCCTATGACAAGTTGGGCAAAATGCCAACTTTCTTTACGGGCGAGCGAAGTTACGGGCGAGCAAAGTCATCTCGGCCTTAGGATAAGTCTGGCAAAACGCCAATGTTCTATACGAGCGAGCAATGTTAGCTCGGTCCTAGGACAAGTTGGGCAAAATGCCAACTTTCTATACGGGCGAGCAAAGTCAGCTCGGCCCTAGGACAAGTTGGGCAAAGCACGGACTGTTTGTTCGGGTGAGCTATTCCAGCTCGGCCTAATTCAAGCTGTCGTTGTCTTCTTGCCCCCGGTATTTTCATAGTAGCTCAATTCCCTTGTAACGTCTTTGCATAGAAACGCATAAAATATGAAAAAAATGGGGCTATCTTTGATTACATGTCAACGATTTACATCAAATGCCAAAAGGCTAAGGTTCAAAAGGCGAAGGAACAAAAACGATTACATTTCAAAAGTAAAAAATCTTAAGATTAGCTGCATTCCATGGTTTGGGGACAGCTTTACCAGCTAAGTCTTCCAGATGGTATGCCCTTTTGCTAGCAAGGCCAGTTACCTTATATGGCCCTTCCCAATTTGCACCTAGTTTGCTTTCGCGAGGGATCACCGTATTGCCCATCACCTTTCTCAAGACCCAGTCTTCGATCTTGAATAGCCTTGGATGCACGACCTTGTTGTATTTCTTGGAGAGTTTTTGCTGGTAGGTTGTAATGTGGATTAGCGCCTGTTCCCTCCTTTCTTCGGCTAGGTCAAGTTCCAAGGCCACTGCTTCATTGTTCAAGTCTGGCTGAAAACTTTCAAACCGGATGGTTGGCATGCCGATTTCTAGTGGGATGACAGCCTCCATGCCATAGGCCAAGGCAAATGGTGTTTCCCCAGTCGAATGTCTGGGCGTCGTACGGTATACCCAGAGCACATTGGGGAGTTCTTCAGCCCATTTCCCTTTGGCTTTCTCTAGCCATTTCTTCAACCCGTCCAGGATGGTCTTGTTTGAGGCTTCTGCTTGACCATTTAACTGAGGGTAGGCCGGTGTTGAGTTATAGAATTCAATCTTTAACTGCTCGCAAAATCCGCGAAAGAGTTTCCCATCGAATTGAGTGCCATTATCCGAAATGAGGGCCTTTGGTATACCGAAGCGAGTGATGACATTTTTCCAAACAAACTTTTTCACATTTTTTTCCTTTATGGTTGCCAACGGCTCGGCCTCAACCCACTTAGTGAAGTAGTCGGTAGCAGCGATGAAAAAACTTGCGGTTGCCTGGAGCTGTCGGGAGTGGTCCCACAATATCCAGCCCCCAAAGTGCGAATGGCCAAGGACTTGTAAGGGGGAGCAGCTCTCTGGCTGGCTGGTAGATTTGGTGAGCAAATTTTTGACATTTTTCATACCTACGAATGTATTTCTGTGTGTCTGCCTGCATGCACGGCCACCAATAACCTTGGGAAATTGCTCGGTAGGCCAAAGATCTTCCCTCAATATGGCTCCCGCAAATGCCTTCATGAATTTCGTAGAGGAAGGCTTCCACCTTGTCGGGGTGGACGCACTTCAGATACGGCCCGGTGAAAGACTTCTTGTATAAAGCTCCAGATGGAGAGAGCCAAAACTGCTCTGATTTGGCCCTGACCTTATTGGCTTTCTTCTTTTCCGTGGGCAAAATTTCGTCCTTCAGGAAGGCAATGATTGAGTCCATCCAGGACGGTCCCAAGTCGGCGCAGAGTACTTCGGACACTTCTGGTTCCTCAATGCTTGGCCGAGGTAGGAATTCTATCATCAAAGGATTGGGGAAAGTTGTTTGCGTGGATACGAGGCCGACCAGTTCGTCAGCTGTGTTGTTTTCTTCACGGTTGATTTGTTCCATCCTTATTGTGGCGAATTTTTTGATTTTTACGCATACCAGTGCCTGATATTTGGCCATTCTTTCATCCCTGGCTTCATACTCCCCAGAGACCTGATTGACTACCAGCTTGGAGTCGCTGAATACCATAAGGGCCGACGCTTTCATTCTTAATGCACTTCTCAATTCGGTAAGGAGGGCTTCATATTCCGCCTCATTATTAGACACCGGGAAGCCAAGCGTAATTGCTTGCTCGATAACCAGCCCGTCCGGGGAAGTCAACATGATACCCAGCCCGACGCCATGTCTGTTGGAGGCCCCGTCAACGAAGAGTTTCCACATCTCGCCAATAAAAAACTTCCAGCAGTCGGATGGGTTTTGGAAGCTCCTCAACTCCAAGGTACCGGTCGGTTCATTCTGGTCTCTTTCCATGTCTCGATCGGGCTTGTATTTCGATAAGTTATAGGGCTTCTTCATTTCGGCTTCCATTTGCCCTTCTTCCATTTGTGATCCACCACTTGTTCCTGTTGCTTGAACCGTGGGCTATGCCAAATCCGCGCTAGCTAAATCAACCGGGCAAATATGATGCATTCCAGGGACAAATTCCGCCACAAAATCGGCAAGAGCTTGAGCCTTGATTGTGGTGTGCGGTTGGAACTTGATGTCGTACTGCCCCAATTCTATGGCCCATTTCAAAATTCTCTCGGTAAAGTCTGCCTTTTCAAAGAGCACCTTAAGTGAAAACTCAGTTAGCACAACTATTGTGTGGGCATGAAAATAGTGTGCCAGTTTTCTAGAAGCCATCGTCAGGGCCAGAGCCAATTTTTCAAGCGGCAGATATCTTAATTCAGCCGGGAGCAAGGTCTTGCTTACGTAGAAGATGGGGAGGTACTGGATACCTTCAACACGGACGAGGACGGCGCTTATCGCGTGTTGAGAGACTGCTAAGTAGAGATACAGCTCTTCGCTGGGTTTTGGTGTGACTAGGATAAGGGCTGAGAAAAGGTATACTTTTAGATCCGCCAACGCACGGTCACATTCGTCATCCCAGAAGAACTTGGCCTTCAAAGTTTTGAAGAAGGGCCTGCAACGATCTGAAGACCGGCTTATAAATCTGTTCAACGCGACTGCCATCCTGGCAAGATGTTGCACGTCCTTCGTGGAGTTTGGGCGCTCCAGCTCTTGTACCGCCTTGATTTGGGAAGGGTCGGCTTCAATTCCTCGGTTTGTGACCAAAAAACCCAGAAACTTTCTGGTGCCAACTCCGAAGGCGCACTTGGAGGCATTTAAACGCAGCTTGTGATGTTTAAGTGTAGCAAACATCTCTGCTAGGTCAGCGAGGTGTTGAGACTTTTCCTTACTCTTTACCACCATATCATCAATGTAAGCCTCCATGGTGCGGCCCAGAAGGGGAGCGAATATCTTGGTTACCATCCTCTAAAAAGTTGCTCGGCGTTTTTCAGTCCGAATGGCATGACTTTGTAACAATACAGGCCTCTTGGAGTGGTGAATGAAGTGATCTCTCGGTCTAGTTCATATATGGCTATTTGGTGGTAGCTACGATATGCATCTAGGAAGCTAAACCTCTGATGGCCAGTGGTTAAATCTACTAGCTGGTCGATTCTCGGGAGGGGAAAACTGTCTTTTGGACACGTGCGGTTGACCGTCTTATAATCAACGCACACCCGCCATTTACCGTTTTTCTTCGGCACCACTATCGTGTTAGAGATCCACCTAGGATATTGCACTTCTTCTATTGCCCCCGCTTCCAACAAGTTCTTGACCTCCTCCGCCACTATCTCGGCATGGTGTAAGGCTGAGCATCGTGTCCTCTGGATGACCGGCCGTGTATTCGGGAAGACATTCAACTGATGGAAAATGAAGCTAGGGTCGACGCCAGGCATATCGTAAGGCGTCCATGCAAAAGCTTCCATGTTGGAGACCAAGAAGTCGACATAATCGAGTCGTTCGGCGTTGGACAAAGATGATCCCAAAAGAAAGAACTTAGTTGGATCGTTCTTATCGATGCGCACCTCCACCAAATCTTTGACCGATTTCTCCTCGGCCTTTCTTCCTACATCTTCCAGGACCTCATTTCCCTCCGGGCCCTCTATCATTTGAACGAAGCCTTTGGCGGCTCGGCTGCCATTCACCGCAACGAAGCATTGTTTTGCCATTACCTGGTCTCCCCAAACCTCTTCCACCTGTCCGGTTGGCGCCAGGAAGCGCAGAACCTGATGGTAGGTCGACGCTACTGCTTGCATGGCGTGCAACCAGCCCCTGCCCAAGATTAAGTTGTAGGTGGATGGAACCTTAAGCGCCCAAAATTCTACTTGTTTCGTGACCGAACCCACTTTGACCGGCAATATGATCTTTCTGATCGGCCATTCTGGTTGAGAGTTGAAGCCGATCAAAGGTGACGTTGCAGGTGCTAAGTCCTTGTCCTTCAACTTCATTTGTTTGAACGCGTCATAATACATGATTTCGACTGAACTCCCCTAGTCAATCAAGATCTTTTTGATATCGAAGTCTTTGACGCGAAGAGTCACTACTAAGGCGTCATTGTGGGGCACTTGAATTCTCTCCAAGTCCTTACTTGAAAAGGTAAGGATATCTTTTGCTTCAGTCTTTCCCTTCTTCACTGTGGGCTGAACAGAGAGCACCTCCCTCATGTGCTCGGCTTTCTTGATCATCCTTCTCAGCTCACAGACCCGTGCCGGTTCAATGATGCCATGGATGACATTGATTACGCCTTGCGACGCCGCGTCCAGGGCGGCTAGGCCGTTTGGCTCGGTTTGGCCCAGTGGAGCAGCTTTCATACCCCCATCTATGTATTGGTCTAGATGTCCTGCCGCCACCGGTTCCTCCAAATGTTGTTTGAGCGGCATGCAGTCCTCCGTTCGGTGCCCTCGTTCTTCATGGAAGGTGCATCGATATCTTGAGTTGAAGCCTCTTTATGTATTCCCCAGCTTGGCCGGCCAACGAACGTAAGGTTCACCTCGGATTTCACTTAGGATGCAGTAAATAGGGATTTTGAACACTGTGGTGATGCCGGTTCGTGCTTTCAGTTTTCTCTTGGCATCTTCCTCTTCATCGCGAGGAGGGTTAGCCCGGTCGTTTCTGCGACTTTTGTTCCTATCATCGCTGTTCGAGCCGCGACGTTGATCTTTACCGCGGTCATTCGCGCGATTGCCCTCCTCCCCCACCGAGTGAACCTTACCGCGCCATTCTCTTGTCCGCTGCGACCGGATTAGCGTTCTCAGTTGCGGAGGCGGCATCATCCTCCATACGGATGTGTTCGTTGATCCGTTGCATTAAGGACTCCATGGTTGCGAGCTGGTGCATTGTAAGCGAATCTTGCAGCCTATGTCTGACTGGGAGACCACGCTTATATTGGGTAATCGCCAGATTGGTGGGGCAGTCGAGGATCTCATTGTAGGTTTTCCAGTACTTCGCATTGTATGCCTTCAAAGAACCTCCAGGCTTCATCTTGACGCCTAGGAGATGGTTGACCTCCTTTGGTGTTCGAGTGTTGGTTTTGAATATGGTGACGAAGGCCTTTACTAGTTGCTGCCATCCCTTGATGCTCCCCTCTGGAAGCCTTTCGAACCATTTCAGGCCCAGTTCCCCTAAGCTTGCTGGGAAGATGAAGCACATCAAGGTGTCATTGCGCCGGTGTCCAGCCATTACTTGCCGGTAATGACTCACGTACATGTATGGATCGTCTTGCCGTCGTACAATGTGAACTTAGGCTGGTGGAATCCGGCAGGGAGTGGTGTACTCTCGATTTCTGGGGATAGCGGCGTAGCTGTAAGTCTCGCTAGCTCTTTGTCCACAAGCGCTAGGGCCACTACTCTGGGTGCTGGCATTGCCACTTCCTCACTAAAACGGATTTGGGAGCTTAGCCTCTACAATGCCGGCAATCTCTGGGTCTCCCTACGGTGAGCCCTCTCCTCCAACACATCCCTCAGGTCTCCCAAGCGAGTGGAAAAAGAGTATCGCGATGTCGACGATGGACGTGAAGGACGGTAGGTGCTGTTGCGAGTGTGAGATTTGCCCACCTGTGGGTCGGAGTCCCCGACCCCATAGCTTCTGGTGATAGAGAGAGAGGGCATCTTTTCTTAGCGGCGACTGCCAGAACGAGGAGACGAGGTACGCTCACTGAGGCTGGCCTCTCCAGAAGCACCCTTCCCCTTGATCTGGCGTTTCAGCGCCTCCATTCAGCAGCCATCTTGCGAATGAGGGCGTCCTGGTCTTTGAGTTTGTGCTCCAGGCGTTGTGCATGCGACTCCCTCCGCCGTCGACGGCCCTCTGGACTCTTCGAGCGATTAGTACACCTTGCGCGTTTGTTTCGTGCACTTCTCGAAGAGGTCTCCAGGCCCGCCATGGCTGGAATAGCAGGGGGGCCTTCTCTCCGTCGAACAGATTCTGGCGTGACACCATCGATGATGGACAGTGGGGTTTCATCGTTGTTAGCCATGAAAACGGTCGAAAAAGCTTGAAGAGCAAGGTTTGTGTGTTAAGTTTTCCCACAGACGGCGACAAATAAAGCCCCCGCCCCGTGCCTAGCACAATATTGTCCGCTTTGGCGTAAACCCGCCTCACGGTTTTGTTCCTCCCCTACTGGGGGAAAAGGCTTTATGCTAGGTAGAGGAGGTGTAACAACCCTCATACTGTTTACCGATTAATGACTGATTCATTACCGATTTCTGCTAAACTGAGATCGAGTACGAAAAGTAATTGAACTGACTGAATTACTGAACTGACTGACTAAAATCTGAAACTGAATTGATTGCTTGTATCTGTTTGAATTGCATTTTATCTGTTTGACTGTTTAATTATCTGTTCAGTTTTCGGTGTTTAAACTGCCAATTGAAGGCCTTATCGACGGCCGAACCGGAAATCGATTAGTGTTTCATGATCAGTAGGATTTATACGATTTTATGGTGTATTTAATTAAAATGTGTTTTTGGTACGATTAAATTAGATTAATTATTGATGAATTGCAAAGTTAGGCTTAATTACTAGAATGCCACCTAGTGGCCCACTATCTACAAAACATATTGAGCCTATTTACACTCAACAAAAACATTTCATCAGCTCCTTCTTTTGTGCCCACCGAATTAGAGAGAGAGGATAGAGAGTTAGAGTGAGTTCATCTTGAATTACTTGAAGACTTGAAGAAATTGAAGTGTAAATTGCCTAGTTGAGCTTCTAGTCTAGTGATTGAAGACTTAGGTAAGGAGATTCACCTTCTTTATTGTGTATTTAAGTTAATTCTTGCATGATTCATGTCAATTAAAGAGCTAAGGCATGTTTTAGTCTTATCATGTTGAATTAGAGCTCAATTGTTCCATGCATGTGCATATTGACAAGTTTTGAGGTTGTAATTCACCATTCCTCACATGCATGTTCATAATGTTGTTGTAATTCATGTTGTCATCATGTTTTTGAAAGATTTGAGCTCATTTGAGCTAGCATTGAAGCTTGAAAATTGTTTAAAGTTCATGCATGTCATGGTTGTAGCATGTTCATGAAATTTGGTTTGAATTTGGATTTAATTAAACACCCTTTGGGCTTCGATTTACCAAATTGATCTTTGAAATATGTAACATTATGTGTTTACAAGTGTTTTCCAGGTTTTTAGCCCAAGAGGATCGAAAATTTTGCATTTAAGCTTGATTTTGAGCTTGGGACTCAAATCTGGAATTTCCAGATTTTGGGCCTACGCTCGAGCGAGGAAGTCTACGCTCGAGTGTACACTCTGTGATCCTGCCTTCCGCTCGAGCGAGAAAAGTGACGCTCGAGCGTGAAATGCGAGCATCCAGTACTTTGCATGAGTTCACAGTCCGCTCGAGCGAGGAAACTCACGCTCGAGCGAGGGTCGAGCGCCCATCGAGCGTAAATTTGGAGCATCCAGCATTTTTACTGTAGCACACAGTCCGCTCGAGCGACGGAATTCACGCTCGAGCGGAGCTCCTTTGTCTGCATGTCTGCTCGAGCGTAGAAAGCCACGCTCGAGCGAGACCCCTGTTTTCAGCAAATTTTGTTAAGTGTTCCAAAGTACATCTTTGCATCCTCTTTCCATCCTAGGCATTCCTAGGGCATATTTAAGGCATCTTAAAGAGGATATAGATGTAGAACACACCGAGGCAAATTAGGGATTAAGTTATTATCTTTCCCAACTGTGTAGCTTAGTGTGTGTTCAATCTGTAAACTGTGTAGGGTTGGCTTTCCGAGGAGACGCTTTAGTTCACTGTAGCCCAGAACTCTGTGAGTAACAATTGTGTAAAGATATGTTCAAAACGATTATCTTTTGAATACTGAACTGAACTGCTTACTGAACTGATATTGATTACTGAATGAATGTATGTCCTTTATTTCTGAACTGTACTGTGGCATCCTTAGCACCTACTGTTTACTGTTACTGTTACAAAGATCTTTGTCGGTTCTCTTGTGGAACCACTACTGTTTACTGATTGATGGCCATCATTACTGTTCGGTCTTTAAGACCTACTGCTTACTATACTGTTATGCTAATGGATGTACCACATATGACTGATTGTACTGAACAATTGAAATACTGATTGAAATGAACTGTTTTCACTATTGTAAGGACATTCATTCTAAACCCCTTTACGCATTATGTTATTCACTGGGCTTTAGCTCACTGCTCATATATATATGTAGGTGTACAGGCACCGGACCAATGCTAGAGGCGTCGGGGTAAGCTCCAGTTTTGTCAAGCCAACCAATGTGCCTCACTGCGAGGTTCCGAGCCTACCAAGCTTAGGCTATGGGGTGTTTTAGTTTTCCCCCTCCTGCACTGTTCTGTTTACTGTATAGACTGTATAGACCGCACTGTACTGGTTAATAGGGACTTGATCCCTGTCCTGAATGTTTGTAAATGTTTTGCATACTGTTCTGTACCGTATATATATGTGAATGTATGAAAAATCTTTTTGGCATACAGACTGTCACAGCTCATTGGACATTGTTTATTTACTGTATTGGCTTCCGCCAAGCCCCTGTACTCTGTTTTACTGTATTACTGTCAAGCAGGCCTTCGGTAATCTAGGATTACTGGCCGGTTACGGTGCTAAACCCATAGGGGCGGGTTTGGGTCGTGACAGGAGGCAATCAGCTTATAAGGTGGGAAAGTAGTCCCTCACAGACCGATGTGGGATTTCCCCGCACATTAGCCCCCAGTTGCCTGGCTCCAACATGGGATTTGTCCATCACACGTGTTGGAGGGACTTCCCATAAACGGCGCCAATTGTATAGGGGTGAAATATCCTTTGTTCTCCGTACTCCTTGAACTCAAGCTTTACGTAACGTCGCCTGGCCTGAAAACAGAAAGACGGTGACCTACTCGGCGGTGTGTCGCCGGATAGACCCTCCGACGCTTAAGTCAGCACACTTGAAGAAGAAGAGAGTACTCTTAGAGAGAGAACTTAGAAATACTTCGATTGCTTACCTCCAACGTCCCCCCTTCCTTCTTTTTCTAGGCTAGCCATGCAGCCTCAGGGATTGTGGGTGTACTACCTCTACTGTCCTTCCCTGGACAGATGGCAGTGCTCCCCTCTACCCACCTTACACGTGTAAAGGCCAAAACCCCTAAACAGCATGTGTGGAACTGCCAAAAGGTATTGACGCGTGCCAAGAGTGGATTTTCCCTCCATCACACCATTCGTCCAGGTGGCACACTCAACCGGGATACCTAGACCGACCTATTTCTTGGAAAGAAACACCACCATGACCGGGACGACCGAACTATAAGAAGTCGGTCCATCCGAACTCACTGGCCGTGAGGCGTGCTGGCCTTCGTCCCGTTCTAAATTCGTTATGGGCTGTGCTTGGCTCGGTCCAGACGCACCACTGCGGATCCAACCGAATACCTAGCTGAATCACAGCTCGGTCGGTCACATGCATGACTCCACGCTCCGGTCGACAAATCTAGCTCGGCTCAGTATGACGGGCTGGGGAACCGCTCCGATTTAGTTCGGTCGGACACAGTCTGGTTCTCGCAAGGTTCGTTATAACTCGCGTTACTATAGCTCGGCCGTGTTTGTCTGGCGCAAATCTCCCTCTCAGTGTGTTTTGTACTGCTTGTGGTTTGATTACTTCATTACATTGTATATCATTTGCATTGTTTCGTTACATTGTGTATCATTTGCATCCTGCCCTTGAACTATGCTGGTTTGATTCATTGCAAAGGGATACGTAGGCAACTCTCGGGTTCAAGCAACTGCATCTGCATTTTGTTTGTTTGCCCAAGTGTTGCAGCCTTGTCAAAATGGGTCGCCTTCGGGTTTTGACATTCACTCACGTCATTTCATAACTTCAAGTTCTGTCAAAGAGGGGCAACTGTAGACACCCTATTTTTGATCGCCCGTAAGACTTGGGCGCTTCAGGTTGATCACTCGATGATGAAAGTTATGCTATACAAATGTTCGATTTCTTTAGCAAGAAGAGCTTCTACATCCCAACCTTACACCCCATTTTTGACCAAAATTATTTTAAACCTTAAAACCCCTTTTTAAAAATATTTTTCCAAATGTTTCTCCGATGTTCCGAGGCTCGTATTTCGTTTAAAATATTGCACTTTTCGGTAAACCGAGTAAGGACAAAGTAGAAATAAATGAAAGAGAGGTGAACTCTTTGAAAAATCTTTAAAATATCTTATTTATAGGTTTGGAGTTGAAGAAAATAGGAGGGAGGGAAGAAAACTAGTTATGGAAGAGGTTGGGCATCAATTTGTTGAGAAAGAAATGAGCAAATTTCACTAAATTAGGTCTATCTCTTTGCACACTTAAAATTAGGTCTATCTCTTTGCATACTTAGAATTTAGATGTGAGGCTACATCCATTGGAAAGTAGACTTCTGGACCTTTAATTTAGACTCAAGAATCACCTAAAACTAAGTTCGGATAAAGGAGCTATGTCCATTTTAAATAGGGCTTGACAGTAATTTTTTTTGGCCAGCTAGCTACTAAAGTAAACGGCCGGCCACTAATAATGTATGGCCGGCCAGTTGTGAAAAATTATGTCCTTTTGAGTGGATTGGCCAGCCAAGTGTCCCCACAAGCCAAACTAGTGGCCGGCCAGCAAGAAATAAGTGTACTGCTGTCCCCTTTGGTGGCCTGCCGGCCACTTGTGCCAAAAACCAGATCTTTTTGCCAGCTGTGCCAGCTATCTCTACAGGTGCATGCACTGCACTAACTGTCTATATACAGATATTTCCGACTGAGTAACATGTTTTTCTAAATATAAGGGACCTTTCCTCTTGGTTTTAGGTTAGAAAAAAAATTCTAAAAACTCCAATACTTGCATAGCACTTTCTCTCTTTATTTTGCAACCTACACACTCTCTCTACACTTCCTAAACCAAAAATTTAGCTTTTCTTGAACTCAAATCTCAGCCCTTGAAAGTGAGAACTTGTGAGTTTGTTAACAAAAGAGTTACTATGCTTCAAGAGGTATAACTTTGACTCTCTTTACTTGCTGTTTTGGGCTGTTTTTCAATTCATGAGTGGAGTGCTCAATTCATGACCTTCCCCTTTCGTACCTAAGTTTTTGAGCCGAGACACTTTGGTGATGACGGATAAGTGGCCTTTGGCACGAGTCTCGAATTTCCTAAATTTTTCAAAAATATTTAGGTGGCGACTTTGTAATTTGGCAAAGCAGTCAATTTTTGACATTTTGATTCAAAATTGATTTTTCAAAAGAATTGTTGGATTTGGACTCATTTGTGTTTATTTATTTCACATTATACTTGTGGGAATCAGATTCAGAACCACGAGAGTTTGAACTGTAAGGCTAGTCATATCCGAAAGGAACACGAAAAGCAAGCTACAGTATTCGAATTAATTTATACTCATCTCGACTAATCCCATAATAACTCTTATTGAAATAATATAATGGTTTGGACCAAAAAAAAATTATATCAATTTTTCACATTGTATCAATTTAATCTAATTGATAACGTTCATTTAAAAATTAAATTGAACAGACTTTATTCACTATTTTCAAAATGATTGAAGGGTTTACATTTAATTTTAAAAGTGTTCCATTCCCTTTGAATGGACTATTTTGTTTTTAATTTTTGTCATTTTTCTTAATGAATATTATCAATTGTACTAAATGGATACAATATGAAAAATTAATACAATTAAAGTTATAGACTAATATAAGAATCAAATTACTACGATCACATAAATAACTTGCCCAAAATTAATAATAATATTAGGATTATTAATTTTTAACATTTAAGTATTGTTTGCAAAATTATCATTGGAGATGCTCTTAACCACAAATCCGACCTTGTAGTCGGAGCAATTTTGATGATTTTATTTTGAAAAATAATAGTAATAGTGAGAAAGGAAATTTATTCATTAGTAGTGATTAGAAGCCGTATTTGCCTTTGTTGCTCATGAAGCAAATTGGCCATTGCCAGAAAGAAATTTAAGATTAATAGTCAAATAATAAAGATAGTTTGGCAGCACTCAATTCTGCTATGACAATGTGTATTTGTTAATAATTATAACCATCGTATTTCAAACCAAAATATTTATTATTACTTATATCTCATAATTTTAGAAATGTCACTAAATTAAAAATACGTATAAAATAATTTTTTATACAAAATAAGACTGCCACCACAAATATCTGTATAGCCATTGTATGCACAAAATTAATTGCTTCCATGGATAGAAAGACAGGTGGGATACTGTTACTGCAAATATCAACTGCTAAGTGTACATAAATATATATCATCCTTTATTAAACTCACAAAGTCAGTAATAATGACATACCAATGATATATCACATGTGGGAGTCAATTTGGATTTCAAGGCATCTATTAGCAGGACGGAACTAAAATTTTATTGTTAGAGGGTTAAAAAATAAATAATATTTTTTATTATATATATAAATATACATGTATATATAAATATACATGTATTTATAATATTATATATATACACCGAAAAAAAAAATAAATCAAACACCATAGAAATAAGGGAAAATTATTTAGAAGTCCTATTAGAGAGACTTGTGCTACATTTGGTCCCACAAAAAAACTTATGTTCCCATAAGTCCTGTGGGAAGTTTCTTGACATATTTACCCTCAATATTAGTTGTTAATATCATAAATAATAATAAAACCATATATAGGGAAATTGATATAAACGTAACGTAACGTGACACCTACATAAACGTAACGTGACACCTATACGTAACGTGACATCGACATAAACGTAACGTAACGTGACACCTACGTAAACGTAACGTGACACCTATATAAACGTAACGTAACATATCTACATAAACGTAACGTTATGTGACACCTACATAAACATAACGTGACACCTATGATCTATGGTAACATTGAATTTTTTATATAGGAAATTGATTTTATTTATTTTTTGAACTTTTTTATTTTTTTTTTCAATAAAAACTTGTTGATGGACCTTTTTGTAAAGAAGAACGTAGAGCATATCTCTTTCCTATTGTTATCCGATTTCTATTCTCATCTCTCAAGCTTTTTGGCTAAAATTAGCACAAATGTGCTCTCATATTAGGCAGATTAACAAAGATGCACTTTCAGCTATGATTTTCCTAATGTTGTCCCTGTTTTTGTTCTGTGACTCTGTTTCTGCAGATCCTAAATCCATATCTTGTGATTCAAGTCCAACTAATTACACACCAAATAGCCGATTTGGGAACAACCTCAAGATCCTTCTTGAGTCCCTATCATCGAACACTCCATTAAATCAAGGCTTCAACAGCATTGCAATCGGAAACAATACTGATCAAGTTTATGGGCAAGCTCTCTGCAGAGGGGATGTCACTCCTGAAGTGTGTCGGGATTGCATAAAGAATGCAAGCCAGGAGATCGAATTGGTCGATTGAATCGTTTGAGGAGCCGAGCCCTAGCGTTGTGTGCCCTTCTATTAATTAATTTAAAATTATAATTTTTATGAATTAATTTAGATTTCACATATATTATTGATAATTTTTTAAATTTTACAATTAATAATACAAAATAAAAATATATTAAGATTATATATCTATTTCAAAACAAACGGATTAAAAAAATAAAAACTTATTAAGTTTGCGAAACGTAACGTGACACGTTATGTTACGTTTATGTAAGTGTCACATTACGTTTATATAGGTGTCACGTTACGTTTATATAAGTGTCACGTTACGTTACGTTTATGTAGGTATCACATTACGTTCATATTGGTGTCACGTTACGTTACGTGTATATAGGTGTCACGTTACGTTACGTTTATGTAAGTGTCATGTCACGTTAGGATCTTGTGGAATACATTCTTATGAAAATAGGACTTGAGACTCTATAAGAAATTACACAGGACTTAGCCTAGCATAAAATTCTGAAAAAGGACTTATAAATAAGTCTCCCTAGAAATAATCTCTAATAAGATGAAGAAATTTTTTGGTACAAAATAAAAAAAGAACGCAAGATAGAAAAAGAATGAGATATATATTTTTTATGCTGAGAAATCACTTTATTTATAAAATAAGGTATATATTTTTAAAAGTGTTATTACAAACATAAATTTTAACAAAAACGGAGGAATCATGACCTCTTATAATCTTCTCCTAGTCCATCCCCGCTCCTTACACAATGTATGCTGCATTTTATTTTAATTATTAAATTAACAAGAGATTATTTACCAATATAAACAATATTAGATTAAAGGGGAATTTTTTTTTTGAGGTCTCTCGTATTAAGATTTTATAACATTAAAGACATGAAATATTTTCATAATAGTTGGGGTTCTTCAAATTTTTAAAGAGAAATTTCGAAGCAAAGAAATTTTGATTTAGAGAAATTTCGAAACACAGAGAAATTTGTCTGTGTTTTGAAATTTGTCTGGTTTGCTCAATTTCTTTGTATTTTCAAACTTTCTCTATATTTTTAAATTTTCTTGATTTGAAATTTCTCTGATTTGTTCACAATTTTCTCTATATTTTGAACAAATCAGAGAAAATTAAGCTACTCACAAACCAAATTTTTTATAATTTTTACAAGAAAACACCATGCTAAATTCATCAAAGAACTTAAAATACAAAATCTAATTACAGTGTAAAAAATAGCAAACACTACACATCCCAAAATATCAAAAATAAAATTCAAAGTTAGAAATCCAGTGAAAATCAAAAAGCAATATAAATTAGTGGGCGTTTAATGTAAGCAAAAAAAATTCAAATGCAAAGAAAATTTGAGAGAATCAAAAAGACAGCGAGCTAGAGAAAATCAAGCATGGCACAAAGAGAAAGGGAGTCCAATGTGTTCAAAAAAAATTAATCTAAAGGAGATATTTTAGTGCCAAAGAAAATTCATCTCAAAGGGAAAATTACATACAATGAGATAACTAATAAATGAAAATCAAACAAGTAATCTAAATTAGTGAGAGTTCAATGTTTTCGGGAAAAATTCAAATGCCAGAGAAAATTCAGCTCAAGGAACAACTAACCAGTGAAAATCAAACAAACAATACAAATTAATGGGAGTTTAATGTGGTCAGGGAAAATTAAAATGCCAGAGAAAATTTAAAAAAAAAAAAAAATCAAAGAGACAACTAGCCAAAGAAAATCAAGCAAGGCACATAGAGTAAAGTGAATCCAATATTTTCAGAGAAAATTGTGATTCTAGAGAAAATTCATCTCAAATAGAAAATTACACATAAGGAGACAACTAACTAGTGGAAATCAAACAAGCAGCATAATTTGATAAGTCAGGGAAAATTCAGATGTTAGATAAAATCAATCAAGGCACTAATGGCAAAGAAATTGTAGAGAAAATCCATCTAAACCAAATTACCAGCTTCAACAAGACCAAGCAAACACATAGAGTAAAGTGAATCCAATGTGTTCAAAGAAAATTGTGATTCTGGAGAAAATTCATCTAAAGGAAAAAATTACACACTATGAGACAACTAACCAATGAAAATTAAACGAGTAACATAATTTGATAGGTTAGGAAACATTTAGATGCTAGAGAAAATCAATCAAGACACATAAGTTAATGTGATTATAATTGTGGTCAGAGAAAATTCATCACATGAAGGCATGGTTTTGAAAACTAGACTGAAAATTCGTCTAAACCAAACTACTAGTTTCAACAAAATCAAGCGAGCACATAAAGTAAAGTGAATTCAATGTGTTTAGAGAAAATTCAGATATATGAGAAAATTATAGATAGAATCATATAACAAGCTTTAAGAAGATACAAAATGCAATCGAAACCCTAATTAATCTGAATATTATTATGAAATAGAAACCTTAATTAATTGAAGAATATTATAAAATGCAATGACCTGTATTATAGAGAAAACTAGTTTAGGAATAAAAACACTTACCAGAGTGAGGTGGTGATAATGAAACCCTAATTACAAATGGAGATGAACCGAGTTAAAGATGAATAAACTCAAGGATGAAAGTAAAATGTGACAGAGAAATTTCTAAGGAGAAATCTCAAAGATTTTCACAGAGTTGAAACCCTAGCTCCGCTGAATATGATTGATAGAGTTGCCATGGCTTTGAAGATGAAGGGACCCAAGTGGAAAGCTTGAAGAAAGAGAAAAAAGAATGTAAGGTTTGAATGAGCAAATCGAATTCAGAGAGGAAAATCTTGAGATTGAAGAAGCCATTGTTGTTTGCTTCAATTTTGTTATCGTTCTCCACGAGAGAGAGAGAGTGATATATGGGCGTAGGTGAGGGATCTTAAGTTACAAATATATATATATATATATATATATTACAGACCTCTCCCATTACTAAAAATTGAAGAGAGATGTTAATTAGACTAATTTTCCCTAGATTAAATTGTACAATCAATTATATAAAAAAAAATTTATAAGCCAATTATATCAGAAATTCTAATAACATATACCCACAAACCCAACAATTACTTTATTAATATAAGAAAGTATCCTTTAATGTTCCATAACATATACTTGCAAATCCAATACTAACACTCACTACATCAATACAAGAACGTGCCCATAAAAATAAAGACCTTGATCTCTCAATTAAGGGGCATTCTGATATGAGAAACTACATGAGGTTAACATTACTTGAGTTCTACTCGAGGTTTCAGACTTGTACATTATCTTTTAAAATATTTTGAATCATTGAAATGTGTCGGGAATGGGTTCATCAAGCTCCAACAGTACCTCTCCGCTAAGATAATAACCTAGAGTACCTATCCGCTAAGATCATACCCTAGAGAGAAGCTCAACCCTTCATGGGAATGGTTTCTTGGTGATCTAATTGGAGGTACCATTCATATGAGAATCTGACTTGCTTTTTCTCTATAAGCAAGGGGGAACAGTTGCTAATCGTGTAATTTGTACTTATTTTTAAATTTCATTTGCCAATTTTTAGTAAATATCAAGTAGGAAATGCAAGCCTCTCTCTTCTTGGAAAAGTCAAAGAGTAAAGCTAATAGGTCACTCTTTTACCATTTGTTGCTTCAAAACTTGAACTTTTCCCAATTCTCACATCGGATATACAAGTTTCTGAGTAGCTCATGGCCTGGTTTGAGGGGAACGCAATTCTTTGTGATAAGAAAAACCCTACATGTAATTATGTAATAATTACTGTTGGGCAGTAATTTTGTAATGACAGTATAAGGTTTTGTTTGGTTGGAGATTTTAATGAGAGAAATAAAAAGGTTTTTAGGAAATAAAAAAAAAAAAAAAAAAAAAAATGGATAGAATTCAAATTTCAAGCTATGTTTGGTTGATTTAGAAAATAGAAAAAGAAAAGAATCTAAAAGTGAACTTAAAAGACAAAAGGTAGGATTGTGTTTCTCTCTCACTTTCTTTTCCCTTATATTTTCCATTATAACTAAACAAAAAGTGAGATTTTATTTCATTTTCTCTTTCTATTTTTCTCATCAAATTCTCCTATTAAACACAGCTTAAATAGATAGTTTAAGTTCAAAACACAATTATATTTAGGTCTCATTTGGGAACAGGCTATTTTAGTAGCTTTTTGACTTTTTTGCTAAAATATGAGGTAAAAAAAAAATTAATATATTTGAAATGATTTTTCAATTTTTTTACAAAAACATGTATAAAAAGTAGGGAGAAAATGAAATATTTAACTTTTTAGTATGAGTTATTGACTTTTCATTTTTTTAATAATTTTTTAACTTTTAAACTAAAAAATGATGTTGTCAAACGTAATTTTTACATGAACTCAGTATACCAAACTTAATTAATGAGGTTCATTATTGACTCTGAAGGGCTGCAACCCAACCCAAGTCCTTATCGAAGGTTGATTGAGCTAGTTCGAATAATGTTTGGACTTGGGGCTAAGTATCGAAATAAAAATAGAAGGTGTTGGGGGTGATGGCAGTGGTAGGGACAGGGACAATGACAATGGCGGTGAGGGAGTAGGGTGGCAGAGGTTTGTTTCATCACTAAAATATGTCTAATAATTCGTACTTCTCCTAATAAATTACATTCATACTATGTTAACTGGATTCTGGATTGATTCTTGTTAGTAGGATTTAATGGTACTAAGAAAAAGTAGGCATTATTTAAAAAAATTTCTTTCCTTATTTGTTAAGTCATAGTAATTCAAAGGTGATCTGCTTATTAATTATTATTCTCTCATGCCACATCATACCTTTAACCATATTAATATGTATATATATTAGAGGTGGGCAGCAGATATATCGATCCGTCCAAAAAGATCGAACCGAACCAATCCGTCGCATTTTGGATAGATGCGTGATGGCAAGCAGACGGTTACAAATTGATTTTTATAATCCGCTTAATTTTAGACGGATGGTGGATTCGAGGTTTCTTTGGCCGCAACTGAACCACCAAACTGCGAGCACCTCTAGTAATTCGTAAGATTTTGTATTTTCAATTTGTTTAGATATTCTGTTTGTGTTTTCAATTGAAAAATAATTTCAATATTTTGTTGAAAAAGAATTTTTAACTTGAATATATTTTTTGAATTAAAAAAAATAAATGTATTATTTATCTATATTTTTTGGTTTTTAAATCTTACTCTAAAAATAATAAATAAAAAAGATGATATATATGTTGGTTGGTTTTTGTTTCAAAAACAGATATAGATGTAATAATACAAAGGCATACAATCTCTGCCACTGCTCTGTTCATGATTTTGGTAGTTTGAATTGTTTTTATATTTTAAGAACCACAGATTGTAATACTTTACGTGGATGGGGCATGCTGTGATTGTAACATGTGGATAAAGCATGCATCAATTGTAATATTCTAAAGTTTCAAACATTTTTTCTTTGGATGAGGCATGCAGTGATTGTAATAATTTTTTAAGTCATTGACTGTAATATATATATATTTTTTGAGGAAGTGCACAAATTGAATTATGTTAAAAATTTATAAAATTTTAAACCACCAAACCAATTTGCATCAATCCGCCAATCCACTCAATTCACATCCGCCGGATTGGCGGGCTGATGCGGATTGATTTTCTCCAATATGCTAATCTGATGGAAGGATGATAGATTAGAGGTTTTGTGGCCGCAACCGACCAATGTCCACCCTTAATATATATAAATATTACTCTCTCTCTTCCATAATAATAGTCCCTTTTAGAGATTCATACTTTTTAGTAGGACATATAGTTATTATTTTGAAGTCAAATTAAAATTTATTAATTTATTATATTGTCTATTTTATTCTCATTATTAAATATATTTATAATTATTTTTAAAGAGTAGTTTTAGAATTCTTTAAAATTTTATATTTTGACTTTTCAAAATAGATAAATATTTGAAGATATCTAAAAGATGGATGAACAAATAATATTGAAAGAAAGGAGTAATTAAAAATGTGGGTGCAAAGTGGTTTATATATACTAGAGTAATGTTAGAAATCCTAACGCTGTGTTTGGTTAGGGGATTTAGAAAGAGATTAGGAAAGGAAAAAAGAAAAGATAAGTGAAATGTAAATAAAATATATTTATATTTCACTTAATTTCACATACCTTTTCTTTTTTTCTTTTTCAAATTTCTCCCAAAATTTTCCAACCAAACACAGCTTAAAAATTGTACCAAATATCTAATATAAGTGTGAGACCCACATAATATGAATTCTACATATAAAACATTTAATAAAAATTTTGATAA
Source organism: Camellia japonica (assembly GCA_030407325.1). Classification (NCBI taxonomy): domain Eukaryota; kingdom Viridiplantae; phylum Streptophyta; class Magnoliopsida; order Ericales; family Theaceae; genus Camellia; species Camellia japonica. The sequence goes on along the minus strand of JAPPVO010000016.1, from coordinate 185,953,493 downwards.
AACTTATTTGGTAGAACTATTTGGTTAAAAATTATACAAACTTATTTGGTTAAATGCTTTATATGTAGAATTCATAAATTTTTATTTGGTTTGTATTTAGAAATATAAGTTTTGAGAAAAAATTATAAAAATTTGTTCGGTTAAAAATTTTTGAATTTTTAAAAAAAATTATTTTTCTTTCTACTACACACATCAATCAATTATTTTTTCTCTCTACTCTCTTTCTCACATCTTACACATCAATCAATTTTTTTTTTCTCACACCCATCTATTCAACTACAAAAAAAAAAAAAAAAAAAAAAATTAAATCATTCCAAATTCCAAAACTTCAAAACCATTCTCAAAACATACAACCAAATAAATTTTCAAATTTTATAAACTCTTTCTAAAAAATTATTTCACAAATACATTTGGTCCTAGTATTTCTCTGATCATATGAAAAGTGGACAGAACACTGAGAATAAAAATCATTTTAGAGTACTTCATTAAAGATTTAATTTAATTTTTTTTAATTATGAAATTTATTATACCACAAACAAAACTTCTCCCCCTTTGTGCACTCATATGTTTAGTGGATTCTTTTGCTCCTATCCCCCTCTCCTTTATTGATGTATCTTTTGCTCCTATTCCCCCTCTCCTTTATTGATGTATTATCCTCTTAGTTTAACCTTTGTTGATATATTATTCTCTTAGTTCATCAATATGGTTTCCTGCTTGTTGTTGATTATCAATATGGTTTCCTACTTTTTGCTAACCGACTTGTTGCTAATTATCAATTTGGTTTCCTATTTTTTGCTAACCGACTTGTTGCTGATTATCATTATGGTTTCCTACTTTTTGCGAACCTACTTTTTTCTGATTATCAATATGGTTTCCTACTTTTTTCCTTTCAAGAAGTGAAATTAGAAAACAATTAAATCATGATTTTATGCAAGATAAATATCAGGAATTTAGGTTATGATATTTTAATAACCATATCCAATATGAACTTCAACAGTTAAAAAACCAGTATTATTATCATCTTGAGAGACACCAAATTCTTAGATCTTTTCTCGAATGGTATTATGAATATAGTATAGTTATGGATCTAATTCCAGACCAGCAGCAAATTAATGTCTTGGAAAATATCCAAAGGACATGGATAACAGTTAATGGTCAAGCCATAGTATCTGTTCATCCTCTACCATAGTCTTTAGAGTTAGTCCCTAGTGATATCTCTCATCAACCACTAGTTATCATAGCTTATGTGGAAACTCTCACCAGAATGGCTCAAAAAGAAACTTTACAAATTAACGATATTGTACCATTAATAAAACAGAATAATTATACTAATTTATATTTTCAAACAGTTGGCAAACAATTAATCAGAATTGAGGAAACCATTGAAACTTTTAAAAATCATCAATTGGTTCCGTCTCCAGCCTCTACTCTTCGACCTGTAAACATAAAACCACCAGTAGAAGTAACCAACTTCAGGCTACGTTCTACCAATTAGGATAAAATGACTGATTTAAACTTGGGCAAATCAGCACCTGGCGGTAGCTCTATTCTTATGTTGTTTACTCAAAATCCAGAATTAAATCAGAAGGATGAATAAATGACCCCTTCTCTCATTTATGAGATTCAGAATAATTTTTAGGATATCTAATTTGTAAATTGTACTGTCTTCCCCAAACAAATAGGAAGAACAGCCTTAACAGGATCTAGCCGGTATTATTATCATAGACCTACTCCTCAAGATCTTCTTTATGAAGAAGATTTCTTTCATAGCAACGATTCGTATCACGGCAAAACCATCTATGAATGGAATTTAGATGGTTATTTTGAATATCAGATATTTGAATTAATACATAAAATTCTTATGTATGCTACAATATGTAAACAAAATAATAATTCTGCTCATTAGATAGCTAAATTCATTGTAAACGGCTTTATAGGCATCCTTAAAGGATGGTGGGATAATGTTCTCACCTCTGTTCAACAGAATGAAGTTTTAAATGCTGTTAAAATTGAAACTGATCCAACCATAAATACTGTTGTCCACAAAGAAGATGCGGTTTATACTTTAATTTAGACCATTATATATCATTTTATTAGAGCACACTTTGTTAGCAATGACCGTAGTTGTGAACTCCTCCAGAATCTTAGATGTCTTTCTTTAACACATTTCTGTTGGTATAAAGATGTGTTTTTGATGAAGGTCATGCAGCAACCAGATGCTAACAGTGACCATTGGAAAGCCAAATTTATTGATGGCCTTCCACCCTTTTTGCAGAAAAAGTTAAGAAAAAACTTCGAAATCGTCATGATCAAATGGCCATACCTTATGACCAGTATACCTATGGCCAACTTGCGGGTCTAATCATCGAAGAAGGTCTTTCTTTATGTAATGACCTTAAATTGCAATACCAGATGAAAAAGCAGAATTTTACTAATAAAAAAGAATTAGGTGAATTCTGTGATCAATTTGCTTATGATACCAAAATCTAGTATCCATCTAAGGCCAGAAAATCTTATCACAAAAGGCCTTCCAAACAGTATCGTAAATACTATAGAAAATCTAAACATATTCCTTCCACTTCTCACCAGAAAAGGTTTTCCCCTCCAACTAGAAAACTTACTGTTAAAAGACCAACATCTAAGAAAGATTTTCAATGCTATAAATGCGGCGCCACCGGTCACTATGCTAATCGATGTAAATCGAAATTAAAACAAAAAATTCATGAAATGTCTTTAGACCCCATTATAACTCAACAGTTATTACAGACATTATCAGAAGAAGAATTTGTTACTAGTTCTGAGTCCGATGGACTTGCTGAGCTTTACTCTCCATCTATCTCTAGTGATGAACTAGATCAACCAGAACCTAATTGTTCTTGTTCTACTAATCTGAATCAGATTTCTGAGATAAATTATTGGAATCTATTGTTGAGATGAATGATTTGGACCTTGGGGGTCCTAGTATTCATGTTTTAATTGATGACCAAAAATCCATGCTAGATCTTGCTAAGCAAATTAAGGATCCCGAAATGAAGTTAAATTTTTTAGATATTTGTTATCAACATCAGAAAGCTATTACTGAACCATCTTTAATTCCTCTCTAAACTTACAGCATGAAAGATATTTTAAATAGAATACAATCTTCACCTATAATTGAAAAACCAGTTACTATTCAAGACTTAAAAATGGAAATCAATGTTTTAAAAACAAAAATTAGGCATCTTCAAACTGCTAACCTAGTTGTCCAAGCCGACATACATCAGCTTAAAACTACCAACCACAATGGCAAAGATAGTGTTCCTAGTCTTCCAGAAACTTTTGACCAGAAAAATACAGATAACCAGTATTTATTGCTTGTTAATCAGGTTACATTTAAAAAATGGTATATTCATATTACTTTTGTTATTAAACCTAATTTTATTATCAAAGATGTAGTTGCCCTTGTTGATAGTGGTGCTGACATGAATTGTATACATGAAGGATTAATTCCCACAAGATATTTTCACAAAACTACCCAGTCATTTACCAGTGCTAATGGTAATTCTATGTATATCAGGTATAAAATACCTGAAGCTCTTATCTATAACCAGGGCATATGTTTATCAACATCTTTTGTCCTTATCAAAAATATGTCTCCGACTATTATTTTAGGAACACCATTTTTGTCTTTTAATGCCTATCACCAAGATTGATCCTATAGGCATTCACACAACTATTAGTAATCAACCACTTGTTTTTGAATTCATAACAGAACCCTATACAAAAGAATTAGATCAAATTCGTGATCTAGTTACTTTTAAAGAAAAACAAATTAATTTTCTTCAAACAGAAATTCATTTTCTTACAACTGAGCAACGATTATGACAACCTTCTTTATAGAATAAAATCAAGCTTATTGAAAAAGAATTTCAAACAGAGATTTGTAGTGATCTTCCAAATGCTTTTTGGGAAAGAAAGCGTCATATTGTTTCTTTTCCCTATGAACCAGATTTTGATGAAAAATTCATCCCCACCAAAGCTCGACCTAGTCAAATGAAAAAAGACTACTTTGAACTTTGTAAAATAGAAATTAATTCTCTCCTCCAAAAAAATTAATCAAAATTAGCCACTCCTCTTGGAGTTGTACATCATTTTATGTTAATAAAAATGCAGAAATAGAAAGAGGTGTGCCAAGATTGGTGATTAATTACAAACCTCTTAATGATGCTTTAAAATGGATTCGATATCCACTTCCTAATAAAAGAGATCTTTTAGAACATTTATAGGATGCTGTTATATTATCTAAATTTGATCTCAAATAAGGATATTGGCAAATACAAATTGCTGAATAGGATAGATATAAAACTACTTTTACAGTACCTTTTGGGCATTTTGAATGGAATGTTATGCCTTTCGATTTAAAAAATGCTCCTTCAAAATTTCAGCATATTATGAATGATATCTTTACTCTTTATACAGAATTTGCTATATGTTATATAGATGATGTTATCATTTTTTCATCTTTCATTGATCAGCATATTAAACATCTTAATATCTTTAAGCATGTTATTATCTGAAATGGTTTAGTTATTTCTGTACCGAAAATGAAACTTTTTCAGACAATAGTACGATTTCTGGGTCATAACGTTCATAATGGAAGTATTATATCCATTAACCGCAATATAGAGTTTGCCTCTAAATTTCCTGATGAAATTAAAGATAAAACTCAATCATAGAGATTTCTTGGTAGTTTAAACTATATTCGAGACTACTATCATCAGTTAGCCCAGGATGCATCTATTCTTTATACCAGGCTATAGAAAAATCCTCCTCTTTGGTCTGCAGAACATACCCACGTTGTACAGAAAATTAAGGCTAAGGTTAAGCAACTTCCTTGTCTTAATCTACCTAATCCAACATGGAAGAACATTGTTGAAACAAATGCTTCTAACAAGGGTTTTGGTGGTATTTTGAAACAATTTAATCCTACCACTTCAACAAAAGAACTTTTACGTTTTCACTTAGGTAGTTGGAAGGGCCCTGCCTTAAATTATCCAACCATTAAACAGGAATGTTTAGCAATTGTTAAATGTGTTTTAAAATTCCAAGATGATCTTCTTAATCAGCATTTCCTTATTAGAGTTGATTGCTTTGCATCTAAACAGATTTTAAAAAAAGATGTTTTAAATTTAGCATCTAAACAGATATTTGCTACATGGCAAAGCATTTTATCTGTATTTGACTTTGATATTGAACATGTTAAAGGAGAACAAAATTCTTTACCTGATTTTCTAACTCGTGAATACTTGCAAGGTCCAACAAACTAATGACTAGCAGAGGCCGGGGCCGGGGCCGGGGATCCAATCCCTACCAAACAGAATTTCCAAAGCTCCAAGCCCCTAATAGTAAAGGTGAATCCAGTCAAATGGTTAAGGATATTCTCCTTAAGTTGGAAAAACAGTATACCGCTAACAGTATTACTGAGGAAACAGTCCTCTATATTGAACCAGCAGATGAACAATGGATGTCCAATCGATGGGAAATTAAGTGTAGGTATTTTACTATGCAACAATTTCCTCCACATTTTGACCAATACAGATATGTTTATGAACAAATACTCATTGAAACAGCAGCAACGAAGATCAAGTATACTTTGCATGATCCCTCTAAAATAGCTAGCCCAATTCAGTATAGCAAAATCATTATCCGGAACATTATGCCCATCACTACATGGGGCATCCATCCACACACTACCAAGCAACTTGATATCCATAACAGGGAAACACGATATAGTTATTTGGACTATGTTGATGCTTTTACACAAACTTTTTATTATCAGAATCCCATTAATAATCATTCTTGGTTTATCCACATCTGCCCTGATGTCCTAAAAAATGATGTCCCTTCTTGGTTTCTCGTTTGGTGGGATAAATTTAGATTATAGTTAGAAGTTTTACCAGTACCAATCAGGGAAGCCCATAATGAATGGCATGTTGCATATTCCCATTACCAGCTAATAAGGATATTTCCATTACTAAATCCTTAGTCCATTTCACAATCCATTTTGGTATTCCATGGATTTGGAAATAGGACTTTCAGTGTGATTACTAGAATAAGATTCCACGTCTTAAAAGAGTTTTCTTTGTAAGATGGTGGGATAAGGGCATGAACCCTACTTTACTAGAAACTGTCTAGAAAATTAAGGCACATTCTCAAGCCTGTTGGGATGCTGTTCCAAAAACCATTCCCAGCCAACCAGTTACTCAAAATCTATTTTTACAAATTTAAACAGAATTAAGGCAAAAATATCCCAATTTGTCTGAAACAGAATTAATTGTCAAAAGCATGGATTTTATAAAAGAACAGTTTCTCCAAACCATATCCATAGATGATACCTCCATGCAATCTGTTACCAATAGCTAGGATCATGAAGATCCAGATTAGGATGAAACTGAATTTGCTGTTTTGGCTGGCGAATCACAAGATCCAGCAGATAATGAACCCAACTTTGGTGATTTTTGGGATTCACTCACTAGTATGATTGCTGACAAAATTGACAAAGAAAAAGATAAAAAGGGTAAAGGCAAAGCATGATAGGTTTTGTCCCTCACCAGTAAGATCGTTGGTATAAAACGACAAAACCAGTATACTAACTTTTGACAAAAGCAGATGCTCTGTTTGCCATCTAGATCTATCACACAGCTATCCAGACAGCTTTCCACTACCAGACAAAGAAAATAAGATGCTGAGTCATGAGGATAAGGATGATTGACTCTAACCATTCAGGACACGCCACCTGTCCTCAACCTTATCTTATCATTTTCTTTTCTGTATTATAAAAGGGAAGGACCTCACCCTTGTTGAGGCAGAGTCGTTAAGAGTTTGTTTTCAGAAGTTTTAGAGTGTTTTTCTTTAGAGTGTATCAGTGTGAGCTCTCACTCTCTCATCTTGTAAACATTTCTCCCATATATAAATTAAGTGTTGAAGAATTAACTTGCTTTGAAGATTATAATTGTAAGTATTTCTTTCTTTAATGTATGCCCTCTGTTGATATTCTTGTAGATTTATTAAATGTTTTAGAATTTTATATTATAAGTCGTAATAATTATCTAACATTTCTTCAAGATCTGTATCTCCAGCCGTTGGCTACACAACAGATAGAATTCTGTGAACAACAAATCAACAAAATCCAACAGCAAATACAGGAACATATCTGTGTGTGGGCGGCCTCCGTTAGGCCTTCACCTTAACAGTAAATCATGAGACCATATATGTCATAATTTGTGTATTATATATTTGTATTATGTGAATTTATATTCTTGGGTTTGTGCCAAATAAGGGTAGATTATAGTAAGGAGAAGTGGGACATCACCCAAGTCGCGTTTAGGTTAGTTCGTCCATTAGCAGGGATTGTGTATAGGACACTTTACCTTGTAAATCATTGACAGACGTTATAATTTACTAAGTAATTGAATGAGAATTTACTGAGAATTTAATGAGAATTTACTGAGTAATTATTGAGAATTTACTAGAATTTATTAAGTAATTTATTATGAATTTATTGAGTAATTACTGGGAATTTACTAAAAATTTATTGGGAATTTACTGAGAATTTATTGGGAATTTATTGGGAATTTACTGAGTAATTTACTGAGAATTTACTGGGAATTTACTGAGTAATTTACTGTGTAATTTACTGAGAATTCACTGAGTAATTTACTGAGAACGTACTGAGTAATTAACTGGGAATTTCCTTGTAATTTACTGAGTAATTCACTTAGTTTAAACTAAGTGCTCGAAAAGGGCTAGGCTAAGCACGTTTGTCAATGATTTACAAGGTAAAGTGTCCTATAAGCAATCCCTGCTAATGGACGGACTAACCTAAACGCGACTTGGGTGACGTCTCATTTCTCTTGACTGTAATCTACCCTTATTTGGCACAAACCCAGGATAATTTAAGGCAGGGCCTTTCTAACTACTTCAGTGAAAACGTAAAAGTTCTTCTGTTGAAGTGGTAGGATTAAATTGTTTCAAAATACCACCAAAACCCTTGTTAGAAGCATCTGTTTCAACAATTTTCTTCCATGTTGAATTAGGTAGATTAAGACAAGGAAGTTGCTTAACCTTAGTCTTAATTTTCTGTGCAACGTGGGTATGTTCTGCAGACCAAAGAGGAGGATTTTTCCGCAGCCTGGTATAAAGAATAGATGTATTCTGGGCTAATTGATGATAGTAGTCTCGAATATAGTTTAAACTACCAAGAAATCTCTATAATTGAGTTTTATCTTTAATTTCATCAGGAAATTTAGAGGCAAACTCTATACTGCGGTTAATGGGTATAATACTTCCATTATGAACGTTATGACCCAGAAATCATACTGTTGTCTGAAAAAGTTTCATTTTCGGTACAGAAATAACTAAACCATTTCAGATAATAACATGCTTAAAGATATTAAGATGTTTAATATGTTGATCAATGAAAGATGAAAAAATGATAACATCATCTATATAACAGATAGCAAATTCTGTATAAGAAGTAAAGATATCATTCATAATATGTTGAAATTTTGAAGGAGCATTTTTTAAACCGAAAGGCATAACATTCCATTCAAAATGCCCAAAAGGTACTGTAAAAGTAGTTTTATATCTATTCTGTTCAGCAATTTGTACTTGCCAATGTCCTGATTTGAGATCAAATTTAGAGAATATAACAGCATCCTGTAAACGATCTAAAAGATCTTTTTTATTAGGAAGTGGATATCGAATCTATTTTAAAGCATCATTAAGAGGTTTGTAATTAATCACCAATCTTGACACACCTTTTCCTATTTCTGCATTTTTATTAACATAAAATACTGTACAACTCCAAGGGGAGTGGCTAATTCTGATTAATTTTTTCTAGAGGAGAGAATTAATTTCTGTTTTGCAAAGTTCAAGGTAGTCTTTTTTCATTTGACTAGGTCGAGCTTTGGTGGGGATGAATTTTTCATCAAAATCTGATTCATAGGGAAGAGAAACAATATGACGCTTTCTTTCCCAAAAAGCATTTGGAAGATCATTACAAATCTCTATTTGAAATTCTTTTTCAATAAGCTTGATTTTATTCTGTAAAGAAGGTTGTTGTAACCGTTGCTCAGTTGTAAGAAAATGAATTTCTATTTGAAGAAAATTAATTTGTTTTTCTTTAAAAGTAACTAGATCATTAATTTGATCTAATTCTTTTGTATAGGGTTCTATTATGAATTCAAAAACAAGTGGTTGATTATTGATAGTTGTGTGAATGCCTATAGGATCAATCTTGGTGATAGGCATTAAAAGACATAAAAATGGTGTTCCCAAAATAATAGTCGGAGACATATTTCTGATAAGGACAAAAGATGTGGATAAACATATGCCCTGGTTACAGATAAGAGCTTCAGGTATTTTATACTTGATATACATAAAATTACCACTAGCACTGGTAAGTGACTGGATAGTTTTGTGAAAATATCTGGTGGGAATTAATTGTTCATGTATACAATTCATGTCAGCACCACTATCAATAAGGGCAACTGCATCTTTGATAATAAAATTAGGTTTAATAATAAAAGTAATATGAATATACCATTTTTGAAATGTAACTTGATTAACAAGCAATAAATACTGGTTATTAGTATTTTTCTGGTCAGAAGTTTTTGGAAGACTAGGAACACTATCTTTGCCTTTGTGGTTGGCAGTTTTAAGCTGATGTATGTTGGCTTGGACAACTAGGTTAGCAATTTGAAGATGCCTAATTTTTGTTTTTAAAACATTGATTTCCATTTTTAAGTCTTCAGTAGTAACTGGTTTTTCAATTATAGGTGAAGATTGTATTCTATTTAAAATATCTTTCATGCTGTAAGTTTAGAGAGGAATTAAAGGTGGTTCAATAATAGCTTTCTAATGTTGATAATAAATATCTAAAAATTTTAACTTTATTTCGGGATCCTTAATTTGTTCAGTAAGATCTAGCATGGATTTTTGGTCATCAGTTAAAACATGAATACTAGGACCCCCAAGGTCCAAACCATTCATCTCAACAATAGATTTCCAATAATTTATCTCAGACATCTTATTCAGATTAGTAGAATAAGAACAATTAGGTTCTGGTTAATCTAGCTTATCACTAGAGGTAGATGGAGAGTAAAGCTCAGCAAATCCATCGGACTCAGAACTAGTAACAGATTCTTCGTCTGATAATGTCTGTAATAACTGTTGAGTATGAATTTTTTGTTTTAATTTTGATTTACATCGATTAGCATAGTGACTGGTGGCACCACATTTATAGCATTGAACATCTTTCTTAGATGTTGGTCTTTTAACAGTAGGTTTTCTGGTTGGAGGGGAAAACTTTTTCTGGTGAGAAGCGGAAGGAATATGTTTAGGTTTTCTATAGTATTTACGATATTGTTTGGAAGGCCTTTTGTGATAAGATTTTCTGGCCTTAGATGGATACTGGATTTTGGTGTCATAAGCAAATTGATCACAGAATTCGCCTAATTCTTTTTTACCAGTAAGATTCTGCATTTTCATCTGGTATTGCAGGTTAAGGTCATTACATAAAAAAAAACCTTCTTCGATGATAAGACCCACAAGTTGGCCATAGGTATATTGGTCATAAGGTACGGCCATTCGATCATGACGATCTCGAAGTTTTTTCTGGACTTTTTCTCCAAAAAGGGTAGGAAGGCCATCAATAAATTTGGCTTTCCAATGGTCACTGTTAACATCTGGTCGATGCATGACCTTCATAAAAAACACATCTTTATACCAATGGAAATGTGTTAACGAAGGACATCTAAGATTCTGGGGGAGTTCACGACTACGGTCATTGCTAACGGAGTGTGCTCCAATAAAATGATATATAATGGTCTGAATTAAAGTATAAACTGCATCTTCTTTGTGGACAACAGTATTTGTAGTCAGGTCAATTTCAATTTTAACAGCATTTAAAACTTCATTATGTTGAACAGAGGTGAGAACATTATCCCACCATCCTTTAAGGATGCCTGTAAAGCCATTTACAACGAATTTAGCTATCTGATGATCAGAATTATTATTCTGTTTACATATTGTAGCATACATAAGAATTTTATGTATTAATTCAAATATCTGATATTCAGAATAACCATCTAAATTCCATTCATAGATGGTTTAGCCGTGATACGAATCGTGGCTATGAAAGAAATCTTCTTCATAAAGAAGATCTTGAGGAGTAGGTCTATGATAATAATACCGACTAGATCCTATTAAGGCTGTTCTTCCTGTTTGTTTGGGGAAGACAGTACGATTTACAGATTGCATATCCTAAAAATTATTCTGAATCTCATAAATGAGAGAAGGAGTAATTTCTTCATCCTTCTGATTTAATTCTGGATTTTAAGTAGACAACATATGAATAGAGCTATCTTTAGGTGCTGATTTGCCCAAGTTTAAATCAGTCATTTTTCTCAATAGGGTATCCATGAATTCATTATCCTGATTGGTAGAACGTAGCCTGAAGTTGGTTACTTCTACTGGTGGTTTTATGTTTATAGGTTAAAGAGTAGAGGCTGGAGACGGAACTAATTGACGATTTTTAAAAGTTTCAATGGTTTCCTCAATTCTGATTAATTGTTTGCCAACTGTTTGAAAACATAAATTAGTATAATTATTCTATTTTATTAATGGTACAATATCTTTAATCTGTAAAGTCTCTTTTTGAGCCATTCTGGTTGGAGTTTCCACATAAGCTGTGATGACTAGTGGTTGATGAGAGACATCACTAGGGGCTAACTCTAAAGGCTGTGGTGGAGGATGAACAGATACTATGGCTTGACCATTAACTATTGTCCATGTCCTTTGGATATTTTCCAAGACATTAATTTGCTGCTGGTCTGGAATTAGATCCATAACTGTACTATATTCATAATATCATTCGGGAAAATATCTAAGAATTTGGTGTCTTTCAATATGATAATAATACTGGTTTTTTAACTGTTGAAGTTCATATTGAGTATGGTTATTAAAATACCATAACCTAAATTCCTGATATTTATCTTGCATAAAATCCCGATTTAATTGTTTTCTAATTTCACTTCTTGGTGTAAAATCCATTAAATTTCAAAATTCATATCACTAGCAGTTGGGCTCTCAGGCCTTCTGGTTTCATAAACACGATGAGGAATTTGATGTTCAGATATATGAATACCCTGGATTAGGGTTTCAGGAAGAGTTCCAAAAGAGGATTGACTAAGAGGCTTAGAAGGCATTCCTTGGTTTATAGATTCGATTGGTTCAAATATAGAATGGGTGTCCAAATTGCCATCTGAAATCAAATTTATAAAGTACGAAAATACACTATATCAATCATGAGGCAAGTTTTTAACTAGATGGCTTCCATAAATTTAATGAAACATAACCAAAATCAAACCATAATACAAAACAAATTATCCAAATTTAAGTTTTGCAAGTATTAACTAATAATTTTGATAAGTTTAGCCTAACAAAACCGCCTAAGACATGAGCCAATGGCAGCTTGTCAACATAATATATATATATATATAAGACAATGAGAGAGGAAGATGGTGGAGGAGGAGGAACACTTACAGAGAAACTCTGCTAAAAAGTGGAGAAGAGGTGAGGCCTATTGCTTGAGAGAGAAAATGAGGATGGACTTTGGCGAGAGAGAGAGAGAGCAATAAACATAAACATCAATACAAACCCATAACACCCATTTTTGAAAGAAATGTGAATCCACTAAACGTATTTTTTTGATAGCAAAAAGTAGGAAACCATATTGATAATCAACAACAAGTCGGTTAGCAAAAAATAGGAAACCATATTGATAATCAGCAACAAGTCCATTAGCAAAAAGTAGGAAACCATATTGATAATCAGCAACAAGCAAGAAACCATATTGATGAACTAAGAGAATAATATATCAATAAAGGTTAAACTAAGAGGATAATACATCAATAAAGGAGAGGAGGAAAAGGAGCAAAAGATACATCAATAAAGGAGAGGGGGATAGGAGCAAAAGAATCCACTAAACATATGAGTGCACAAAGGAGGAGAAGTTTTGTTTGTGGTATAATAAATTTCATAATTAAATTAAATAAAATTAAATCTTTATTGAAGTACTCTAAAATGATTTTTAATCTCAGTGTTCTGTCCACTTTTCATATGATCAGAGAAATACTAGGACCAAATGTATTTGTGAAATAATTTTTTAGAAAGAGTTTATAAAATTTGAAAATTTATTTGGTTGTATGTTTTGAGAATGGTTTTGGAGTTTTGGAATTTGGAATGATTTAATTTAATTTAATTTTTTTTAGTTGAATAGATGGGTGTGAGAAAAAAAAAATTGATTGATGTGTAAGATGTGAGAAAGAGAGGAGAGAGAAAAAATAATTGATTGATGTGTGTAGTAGAAAAAAAATAATTAAAAAAAAATTTTCAAAAATTTTTAACCAAACAAATTTTTGAATTTTTTTTCTCAAAAATTATATTTCTAAATACAAACCAAATAAAAATTTATGAATTCTACATATAAAACATTTAATAAAACATTTAACCAAATAAGTTTGTATAATTTTTAACCAAATAGTTCTACCAAATAAGTTTTATCAAAATTTTTATTAAATGTTTTATATGTAGAATTCATATTATGTGGGTCTCGCACTTATATCAGATATTTGGTAGAATTTTTACGCTATGTTTGGTTAGAGAATTTTGGGAGAAATTTGAAAAAGAAAAAAAGAAAAGGTATGTGAAATTAAGTGAAATATAAATATATTTTATTTACATTTCACTTATCTTTTCTTTTTTCCTTTCCTAATCTCTTTCTAAATCCTCTAACCAAACATAGCGTTAAAATTTCTAACATTACTCTAATATATATAAACCACTTTGCACCCACATTGTTTATTACTCCTTTCTTTCCATATTATTTGTTCATCCATCTTTTAGATATCTTCAAATATTTATCTATTTTGGAAAGTCAAAATATAAAATTTTAAAGAATTTTAAAACTACTCTTTAAAAATAATTATAAATATATTTAATAATGAGAATAAAATAGACAATATAATAAATTAATATATTTTAATTCGACTTTAAAATAATAATTATATGTCCTACTAAAAAGTAAGAATCTCTAAAAGGGACTATTCTTATGGAAGAGAGAGAGAGTAATATTTATATATATTAAGGGTGGGCGTTGGTCGGTTGCGGTCACGAAACTTCTAATCCGTCATCCGTCCATCAGATTGGCGGATTGAAGAAAATCAATCCGCATCCACCCACCAATCCGATGGATGTGAATTGAGCGGATTGGCGGATGGATACGAATCAGTTTGGTGGTTTAAAATTTTATAAATTTTTAACATAATTCAATTTGTGCACTTCCTCAAAATATATATATATATATATATATTACAGTCAATGACTTAAAAAAGTATTATAATCACTGCATGCCTCATCCAAAGAAAGAAAGTTTGAAATTTTAGAATATTACAATCACTGCATGCTTTATCTACATATTACAATCACAGCATGCCTCATCCACATAAAGTATTATAATTTGTGGTTCTTAAAATATAAAAACAATTCAAACCACCAAAACCATTAACAGAGCAGTGGCAAAGATTGTATGCCTTTGTATTGTTACATATATATCTGTTTTTGAAAACAAAAACCAATCAACATATATTATCTTTTTTATTTATTATTTTTAGAGTAAGATTTAAAAACTAAAAAATATAGATAAATAATACATTTATTTTTTTAATTTAAAAAATATATTAAAGTTGAAAATTCTTTTCAACAAAATATATTCAACAGAATATTGAAATTATTTTTCAATTGAAAACACAAACAGAATATTTAAACAAATTGAAAATACAAAGTCTTACGAATTACTAGGGGTGCTCGCAGTTTGGCGGTTCGGTTGCGGCCAAAGAAACCTCAAATCCACCATCCGTCTCAAACTAGGCGGATTAGAAAAAATCAATCTGCAACCGTCCGCTCATCATCATGCATCCGTCCAAAATGCGACGGATCGGTTCGATTCGATCGGTTTGGACAAATCAATATATTTGTTGCCCACCCCTAATATATATACATATTAATATGGTTAAAAGGATGATGTGGCATGAGAGAATAATAATTAATAAGCAGATCACCTTTGAATTACTATGACGTATCAAATAAAGAAAGAAATTTTTTTAAATAATGCCTACTTTTTCTTAGTACCATTAAATCCTACTAACAAGAATCAATCTAGAATCCAGTTAACATAGTATGAATGTAATTTATTAGGAGAAGTAAGAATTATTAGACATATTTTAGTGGTGAAACAAACCTCTGCCACCCTACTCCCTCACCGCCGTTGTCATTGTCCCTGTCCGTACCACTGCCATCACCCCCAACACCTTCTATTTTTATTTCAATACTTAGCCTCAAGTCCAAACATTATTCGAACTAGCTCAATCAACCTTCGATAAGGACTTAGGTTGGGTTGCAGCCCTTCAAAGTCAATGATGAACCTCATCAATTAAGTTTGGTACACTCAGTTCATGTAAAAATTACGTTTGAGAACATCATTTTTTAGTTTAAAAATTAAAAAGTTATTAAAAAAATGAAAAGTCAATAACTTATACTAAAAAGTCAAACATTTCATTTTCTCTCTACTTTTTGTACATCTTTTTGTAAAAAATCGAAAAATAATTTCAAGTATATTAATTTTTTTTTACCTCATATTTTAGCAAAAAAGTCAAAAAGTTACTAAAATAGCTTGTTCCCAAATAAGGCCTAAATATAATTGTGTTTTGAACTTAAACTATCTATTTAAGCTGTGTTCGCTAGGAGAATTTGATGAGAAAAATAGAAAGAGAAAATGAAATAAAATCTCATTTTTTGTTTAGTTATAATGGAAAATATAAGGGAAAAGAAAGTGAGAGAGAAATACAATCCTACCTTTTGTCTTTTAAGTTCACTTTTAGACTCTTTTCTTTTTCTATTTTCTAAATCAACCAAACATAGCTTGAAATTTGAATCATATTAATTTTTATTTATTTTTTATTTTTTTATTTCCTTTTTCCTTTTTATTTCTCTTATCAAAATCTCCAACCAAACAAACCCTTAAACTGTCATTACAAAATTATTGCTGTACGGGGGCGAAATATCCTTTGCTCTCCGTACGCCCTGAACATCAAGCTTCTGTTAACGGCGTCTGTCCCTGCAACATGAAAACAGTGAGCTGCCCGGCGGGGGTGTGCCGGAAAAACCCTCCGACGCCGAAGTCAGTTCTCTAAGGAAGAAGATAATGAGAGGAGAGTGTTTTTGAGAGTGAGTTCGCATACCTGTAACCTTCGTCTCTTCCCCTATTTCTAGGCTGGCCATGCAGCCTTAAGGTCGTGCGCGCACTACCTCTGCTGTCCTTCCCTGGACAGGTGGCAGTGCGCGCCTCTCACCACCTTACGCGTGTAAAGGCTTTGTCCTTTCACCAACGCACGCTGAACTGCCTAACGGTATTGAGGCGTTCGTGGAGCAGTTGTCCTTTCCTTCACACCATTGGCCCAGGTGGCTCCCTTGACCGAGATACCACGACCGGCCTATCACTTGGTGGAAGACATCCATCGCGCGTACTCAACCGGGCTACATGGCGCCGTACTATCCCTCGGGATCATATCGTCCGACCACCTCGGCCGAGCTACTCCTGCTCGGTTCTTGTCGATCAACCGGTCGAGAGGCATGCCGGCCTCCAACCGGTTAATCATTCACCTCGGTCATACGGATACAGCCTTCTTCTCGTGGCCGGTTAAACGCATACCGACGCTAACCGCGTCAAGAATCTATCCCGGGCACCATCTAGCTCGGCACCATCTTCTGTAGCCTTGAGTTCCGTTCTCCTCGTGCAGACCGCAGCCCGGTGACGCCAGTTGCCGCCCAACCGGTCGATTTCCACGACCGTGCACGTCAGTTCGATGACCGCGCAGCCGTGAGGGTTAGCTCGGCGCCGAACACCTCGTCAAGTCTGCCGTCATCATTGCTCGGCCGTACAGTCCAATGCAAATCTCCCCTCACAATTGCCTAACGGTAATTTTTACATAATTACATGTAGGGTTTTTCTTATCACAGAGAATTGCATTCCCCTCAAACCAGGCCATGAGCTACTCAGAAACTTGTATATCCGATGTGAGAATTGGGAAAAGTTCAAGTTTTGAAGCAGCAAATGTTAAAAGAGTGACCTATTAGCTTTACTCTTTGACTTTTCCAAGAAGAGAGAGGCTTGCATTTCCTACTTGATATTTACTAAAAATTGAAAAATGAAATTTAAAAATAAGAAGAGAGAGGCTTGCAACTGTTCCTCCTTGCTTATGGAGAAAAGCAAGTCAGATTCTCATATGAATGGTACCTCCAATTAGATCACCAAGAAACCATTCCCATGAAGGGTTGAGCTTCTCTCTAGGGTATGATCTTAGCGGATAGGTACTCTAGGTTATTATCTTAGCGGAGAGGTACTGTTGGAGCTTGATGAATCCATTCCCGAAACATTTCAATGATTCAAAATAATTAAAGATAATGTACAAGTCTGAAACTTCGAGTAGAACTCAAGTAATGTTAACCTCATGTAGTTTCTCATATCAGAATGCCCCTTAATTGAGAGATCAAGGTCTTTATTTTTATGGGCACTTTCTTGTATTAATGTAGTGAGTGTTAGTATTGGATTTGCAGGTATATGTTATGGAACATTAAAGGATACTTTCTTATATTAATAAAGTAGTTGTTGGGTTTGTGGGTATATGTTATTAGAATTTCTGATATAATTGGCTTATAATTTTTTTTTATATAATTGATTGTACAATTTAATCTAGGGAAAATTGGTCTAATTAACATCCCTCTTCAAATTTTAGTAATGGGAGAGGTCTGCAATATATATATATATATATATTTGTAACTTAAGATCCCTCCCCTACGCCCATATATCACTGTCTCTCTCTCTTTCCTCTCTCCCGTCGTAGCCTCCTCCTCCGCCTCCCACGCCGCGTCCTCCTCCGCTACCGTGACTCTCTCTCTATCTCTCTCTCTCTCACACATTGAGAAGGATAACAAAATTGAAGCAAACAACAATGGCTTCTTCAATCTTAGGATTTTCCTCTTTGAATTCAATTTGCTCATCCAAACCTCACATCCTTTCTTCTCTTTCTTCAAGCTTTCCACTTGGGTCCCTTCATCTTCAAAGCCATAGCAGCTCTATCAATCATATTCAGCGGAGCTAGGGTTTCAACTCCGCGAAAATCGTTGAGATTTCTTCTTAGAAATTTCTCTGTCAAATTTTACTTTCATCCTTGAGTTTATTCATCTTTAACTCGGTTCATCTCCATTTGTAATTAGGGTTTCATTATCACCACCTCACTCTGGTAAGTGTTTTCATTCCTGAACTAGTTTTCTCTATAATACAGTTCATTGCATTTTATAATATTCTTCAATTAATTAAGGTTTCTATTTCATAATAATATTCAGATTAATTAGGGTTTCGATTGCATTTTGTGATTCTATTTACAATTTTCTCTGAACACATTGAATTCACTTTACTTTATGTGCTTGCTTGATCTTTTTGAAACTAGTAGTTTGGTTGACATGAATTTTCGGTCTAGTTTTCAAAACCATGCCTTCATGTGATGAATTTTCTCAAACCACAATTATAATCACATTAACTTATGTGTCTTGATTGATTTTCTCTAGCATCTAAATTTTTCCTAACCTATCAAATTATGTTACTCGTTTAATAATTTTTTCCTTTAGATGAATTTTCTCTAGAATCACAATTTTCTCTAAACACATTGGATTCACTTTACTCTATGTGTTTGCTTGGTCTTGTTGAAGTTGGTAATTTGGTTGAGATGGATTTCTTTACAATTTCTTTGCCATTAGTGCCTTGATTGATTTTATCTAACATTTGAATTTTCCATGACTTATCAAATTATGTTGCTTGTTTGATTTCCACTAGTTAGTTGTCTCCTTGTATGTAATTTTCCATTTGAGATGAATTTTCTATGGAATCACAATTTTCTCTGAACATATTGGATTCACTTTGAATTTTTTTTTTCAATTTTCTCTGGCATTTTAATTTTCCTTGACCACATTAAACTCTCATTAATTTGTATTGTTTGTTTGATTTTCATTGGTTAGTTGTTCCTTGAGCTGAATTTTCTCTGGCATTTGAATTTTTCCCGAAAACATTGAACTCTCACTAATTTAGATTACTTGTTTGATTTTCATTTATTAGTTATCTCCTTGTATGTAATTTTCTCTTTGAGATGAATTTTCTCTGGCACTAAAATATCTCATTTAGATTAATTTTTTTGAACACATTGGACTCCCTTTCTCTTTGTGCCATGCTTGATTTTCTCTGGCTCGCTTTCTTTTTGATTCTCTCTCAAATTTTCTTTGCATTTGAATTTTTTTTTGCACACATTAAACTCCTACTAATTTATATTACTTATTTATTTTCACTGGATTTCTAACTTTGAATTTTATTTTTGATATTTTGGGATGTGTAGTGTTTGCTGTTTTTTACACTGTAATTAGATTTTGTATTTTAAGTTCTTTAATGAATTTAGCATGGTGTTTTCTTGTAAAAATTATAGAAAATTTGGTTTGTGAGTAGCTTAATTTTCTCTGATTTGTTAAAATATAGAGAAAATTGTGAGCAAATCAGGCAAAATTGGTTAAAACACAAAGAAATTTGTGAGCAAATCAGAGAAATTTCAAATCAGGAAAATTTAAAAATATAGAGAAAATTTGAAAATACAGAGAAATTGAGCAAATCAGAGAAATTTCAAAACACAGACAAATTTCTCTGTGTTTCAAAATTTCTCTAGATCAAAATTTCTTTGCTTCGAAATTTCTCTTTAAAAATTTGAGGGACCCCAATTACTATGAAAATATTTCATATCTTTTATGTTATAAAATCTTAATATGAGGGACCTCAAAAAAAAATTCCCCTTTAATCTAATATTGTTTATATTGGTGAAAATTTAATAATTAAAATAAAATGCAGCATACATTGTGTAAGGAGCGGAGATGGACTAGGAAAAGATTATAAAGGGTCATGATTCCTCCGTTTTTGATAAAATTTATGTTTATCATAACACTTTTAAAAATATATACCTTATTTTATAAATAAAGTGATTTCTCAGCCTAAAAAATATATATCTCATTCTTTTTCTATCTTGCGTTCTTTTTTTATTTTGTACCAAAAAATTTCTTCATCTTATTAGAGATTATTTCTATGGTGTTTGATTTTTTTTTTTTTGGGTGTATATATATAATATTATAAATACATATATATTTATATATATAATAAAAAATATTATTTATTTTTTAACCCTCTAACAATAAAATTTTAGTTCCGTCCTGCTAATAGATGCCTTCAAATCCTAATTGACACCCACATGTGATATATCATTGATATGTCATTATTATTGACTTAGTGAATTTAATAAAGGATGATATATATTTATGTACACTTAGCAGTTGATATTTGTAGTAACAGTATCTCACCTGTCTTTCTACCCATGGAAGCAATTAATTTTGTGCATACAATGGCTATACACATATTTGTGGTGGCAGTCTTATTTTGTATAAAAAATTATTTTATACGTATTTTTAATTTAGTGACATTTTTAAAATTATGAGATATAGTAATAATAAATATTTTGGTTTGAAATAAGATGGTTATAATTATTAACAAATACACATTGTCATAGCAGAATTGAGTGCTACCAAACTATCTTTATTATTTGACTATTAATCTTAAATTTCTTTCTGGCAATGGCCAATTTGCTTCACGAGCAACAAAGGCAAATACGGCTTCTAATCACTACTAATAAATAAATTTCCTTTCTCACTGTTACTTTTATTTTTCAAAATAAAATCATCAAAAGTTGCTCCGACTACAAGGTTGGATTTGTGGTTAAGAGCATTTCCAATGACAATTTTGCAAACAATACTTAAATGTTAAAAATTAATAATCCTAATATTATTATTAATTTTGGGCAAGTTATTTATGTGATCGTAGTAATTTGATTCTTATGTTAGTCTCTATAACTTTAATTGTATTAATTTTTCATATTGTATCCATTTAGTACAATTGATAATATTCATTAAGAGAAATGACAAAAATTAAAAACAAAATAGTCCATTCAAAGGGAATGGATCACTTTTAAAATTAAATGTAAATCCTTCAATCATTTTGAAAATAGTGAATAAAGTCTGTTCAATTTAATTTTTAAATGAATGTTATCAATTAGATTAAATTGATACAATGTGAAAAATTGATATAAATTTTTTTTGGTCCAAACCATTATATTATTTCAATAAGAGTTATTATAGGATTAGTCGAGATGAACATAAATTAATTCGAATACTGTAGCTTGCTTTTCGCGCTCCTTTTGGATAATGACTAGCCCTATAGTTCATACTCTCGTGGTTCTGAATCTGATTCCACAAATGCAATGTGAAATAGATAAACACAAATGAGTCCAAATCTAACAATTCTTTCAGAAAATCGATTTTGAATCAAAATGCAAAAAATGGACTGCTTTGCCAGATTACAGAGTCCCCACCTAAATATTTTTGAAAAATTTAGGAAATCCGAGACTCGTGCCAAAGGTCACTTATCCGTCATCACCAAAGTGTCTTGGCTCGAGAATTTAGGTACGAGAGGGGAAGGTCATGAATTGAGCACTCCACTCATGAATTGAAAAATATCCCAAAAACAACAAGTAAATGGAGTCAAAGTTATACCTCTTGAAGCAAGGTAACTCTTTTGTTAACAAACCCACAAGTTCTCACTCTCAAGGGCTGAGATTTGAGCTCAAGAACCTCAACAAGAAGAGCTAAATTTTTGGTTTAGGAATTGTAGAGAGAGAGAGAGTGTGTGTGTGTGTGTAGGTTGCAAGATATAAAGAGAGAGTGCTATGCAAGTATTGGAGTTTTTTAAATTTTTTTTCTAACCTAAAACCAAAAGAGAAGGTCCCTTATATCTAGAAAATCATGTTACTCAGTCGGAAATATCTGTATATAGACAGCTGGTGCAGTGTATGCACCTGTGGAGACAGTTGGCACAGCTGGCAAAAAGATATGGTTTTTGACACAAGTGGTCGACAGGCCACTAAAGGGGACAGCAGTACACTTATTTTTTGCTGGCCGGCCACTAGTTTGGCTTGTGGGGACACTTGGCTGGCCAATCCACTCAAAATGGCCCAATTTTTCACAGCTGGCTGGCTGTACACTATTAGTGGCCGGCCGTTTACTTTAGTGGCTGGTCGGCCACAAAAATTACTCTCAAACCCGACTTAAAACGGGCATATCTTTTTTATCCGGACTCGGTTTTAGGTGATTCTTGAGTCTAAATTCAAGCCCCAAAAGTCTACTTTCCAATGGAGGTAACCTCACATCTAAATTCTAAGTGTCCAAAGAGAGATATGCCTAATTTAGTGAAGGCTGCTCATTTCTTTCTCAACAAATTGATGCCCAACCTCTTCCCTAACTAGTTTTCTTCCCTCCCTCCTATTTTCTTCAACTCCAAACCTATAAATAAGATGTTTTAAAGATTTTTTAAAGAGTTCAACCCCCTTTCATTAATTTCTACTTTGTCCTTACTTGGTTTACCGAAAAGTGCAATATTTTAAACAAAATGCGAGCCTCGGAACATCGGAGAAATATTTGGAAAAATATTTTGAAAAAGAGGGTTTTAAGGTCTAAAATAATTTTGGTCTAAAATAGTTTTGGTCAAAAATGGGGTGTAAGGTTGGGATTTAGAAGCTCTTCTTGTTGAAGAAATCGAACGTTTGTATACATAACTTTCATCATCAAGTGATAAACCTGAGGCGCCCAAGTCTTAAGGGCGGTCAAAAATGAGATGTTTACAGTTGCCCCTCTTTAACAGAGCTTGAAGTCATGAAATGACGTAAGTGAATGTCAAAATCCGAAGACGACCCATTTTGACAAGGCCGCAAGACTTGGGCAAACAAACAAAAAGCAGATGCAGTTGGCTGCACCCGAGAGTTGCCTATGTATCCCTTTGCAAGGAATCAAACCAGCTTAGTTCAGGGGTAAAATGCAAATGATACACAATGCAACGAAACAATGCAAATGATATACAATGTAATGAAGTAATCAAACCACAGACAGTGCAAAACACACGAATACCATAAAGAAATGGGGATACAAAATCAAACTATGTTTTATATAGAAAAGAAGTGGGCACAGCCAAACGACGCCTAACACAAGTTAAGTGCCTACATCCTCAATACTAGCCTCAACGCAGCATGGATGCTAACACATAACAGAATCATGTTTCAACATGAAAGGGGTGCAAGCACTTGCAGAACTATGTTTTTCGCAGAAAAGTAATTGGGTGGTATGATATAAGTGAGGAATGATTTGCTGGGGAAAGATAAGGATCCTAAATGATGAATGCAACAAGATAAAGTACGATGCAATGGATGCAATGGTTAATATGAATAAAAGGTGCAGGCCAAACCACATCTTACCTAGAAAATGCATGGACACAAACCAAACCATGTCTAACACAGAAAAGGTGTTAACACCCTCAATACTGGCCTCAGCGCAACATGGATACTTATACATGACAGAACCATGTTTCGACGAGGGAAAGGTATGAACCCATGCCAAACTAAGCTTAACATGGAAAGGATGCAGGTGATAAAATGGTATGATATAATGGATGCGATGGATAATGTAGTAGATGAATAAGGTGACATACTCCAACCACGCTGGAATTGTGAGAGGAAGAAGAACAAATCCCAAACACGTTAAATCGTGTGAGAAAGGGAACACTCAAACCACGCTGAAATCGTGAGAAGAGGTCCTGAGAAAATCACTCAGGGTCGCATTCCATGCATCCTGAGATACTCTAACCACGTTGAAATTGTGAGAAGAGGAAGAAAATCGCTCAGGGTTGCATTCCTGCACGCCCTGAGATAAACTCTAAACACGCTGAAATCGTGTGAGGAAAGAAACACTCTAACTATGCTGAAATCATGAGAAGAGGTCTCGTCACTTAGGGTTGCGTCTTACACATCCTGAGATACTCTAACCACGCTGAAATCGTGAGAAGAGGAAGAAAACCACTCAGGGTTGCATTCCTGCATGCCTTGAGATAAATTCCAAACATGCTGAAATTGTGTGAGGAAAGGAACACTCAAACCACGCTGAAATCGTGAGAAGAGGTCCTGAGAAAACAATTCAGGGTCGCGTCTCACGCGTCCTGAGATACTTTAATCACGCTGAAATCGTGAGAAAAGGAAGAAAAACGCTCAGGGTTGCACTCCTGCACGCCCTGAGATAAATTCTAAACAAGCTGAAATCGTGTGAGGAAATGAACACTCTAACCACACTAAAATTGTGAGAAGAGGTCCTGAGATGATGCGATAGATGCAAAGAGTATGATAAGTTTGTGTGATAGATACACAATGTATGATGAAATTGTGTGATAGATGCACAATGTATGATCGTGCGATAGATACATGATGCGGTATGAGCGTGCGATCTATGCACGATGGGGTATGATCGTGCGATAAATGCATGATGTGGTATGTGTGACAAGCAATGTAATGGATGATGTTGAGAAAAATGTAGCAAACAATCAAAGCAATGCTTTAGAAAGCACCTTATGAGGCAAGTGGCAATAAACCGCTCTACTTTGACGGGGATCTCCCCCTTGTGTTCTTCGAACTCTTACCTTCAACTCACAGTTCAAAGGTCCTTAAATACTGGCAAGGGGTAACCTCTGCATATAGAAGCCACATGTGCCGCTTTTCTTTCTGATTATACTTACAACTTTTCTTATTCTCCAACAGGGTGACAGACTAGGTTGGTTCAGTATCTAGAATTGAGGGCATATACGCTACCTCAACCTATGGGGCTACCATACATATTTCAAGCCGGGGATACACCATTGGGTATTTAAACCAGACTTTAGTCTCGAAAATTCCAAACCTTTGTGTTCTAGTCATCGCCATTCGAACTCTAGTTTCCGCCGTCGCAATTGGTTTCCTAGGAACTCATTGCAAACATAGCCAAGACACCTCTGGTAGGGAATGGTGTTTAGGGAGAACGCTTTGATCACCATTCTGACTTGAAGCACGTTTTGAGCTTGAGGTCGAGGCACACTCACACTTTGGAGAAATGACAAGGCCTGAAAATGTAGCTTCAGATAGGTACACTCACACTTCGGAGCAATGTTTTCAAAATCGGACCGGTGAGTGAACCGGAAAAGGGACCGGGTGGATGGGTCACCGGTTCAACCGCCGGGTCAAAGCGGTCGAACCGTGACGTCATAATTAATATTATATAATTAAAAAATATAATTATAAATTATAAATAAATAAAAATATATATAAATAATCAAATAAAAATAAAATTGTTGCATAATATTTATTAATAATGTTTTATAAAGTCTTAATTGATAAAAAAAAGTCACTTATTTTAAAGAAATTAATTTTTTTAAACATTCCCTCCAAATAAATTGATTGAATGCTAGATTTAATTTTGGAGGGAAATGAAATTTTCAACTCTCCCTCCAATCAATATGTTTCAAATTATTTGATTGAATCCCACATAGAATTTTGTAGGTTCTCTTTGAAAAATCTTTTCCTATAAATAGGAATAGACTTTCATATTGTTCTCAAGCTTTTAATGAGACTCTTCCTTATGAGAAGAGATTCTTGAAATAAGAATTTTTAGTCAAAATTTTGAAATATATATTTATATATATATATAAATATATAAGAAAGAAAGAAAGAAAAGAAAGAAAGAAAAACTGAAAAAAAAAAAAAAAAAAAAAAACCTGACCGGTTTTGGCCAGTTCGACCACTGGGTCACCGGTTTTACTGGTTCGACCGGTGGGTCGCCGGGTTTTCCCGGTTTTGGCCCCAATCCGGTTTCAAGGGGTTGACCGGACCGGAACTAGGCCCGGTTCCCAGTCCAACCGGTTCGACCGGCCGGTCCGGTTCGGGTTTGAAAACATTGCTTCGGAGGAATGCAATCTTGGAAATTGCTTAGATGCTCCAATTTCCCCTTTTTTCTTTTGTTTTGCAGTCTGGAACCTATGTAGCTTCAGATAGGTCCTTGTTCTATTGCTCTCTTTTTTTATCGGGGTTGGACCCTGCAGTTTATGAAAGAAAGAATCCTATTTTGCACATCATGGTGGGAATGACACGGCACTCTGAGCACAAAACGATTTATTTTCTTGAAACCAAGAATGAGTTCTTAATCGGATATTGAGCCCTCGACTGGCCACAGTACACCACGACTCAACAAAGGAAAAACAAAGTAAAAACAACCTAAATGCATCGATTTACACCTACTGAAATCAAAACTACTCAAAACAAGAATCGAGACAAACAAAAACAACAAACATAATACTTTGATGTTTACCACCGGTGGGAGACCTCTTAGTTCATAGGGAGCCCACTGCTTCTCCAGGTATTGTTTCCCACCCTTTCTCATTTGTGATTCTCACATCACTTTGGCCCTCAATCTCTATTTCTTTGAAAATCCCTTTCCTCACTTTTTCTCTCAGCGCACATCTCTTTATTCTTTAATCTCTCTTATTTTTTTTATCCCTTCCCAAGTGTGGTTGCTGGATAAGCTGGAAGTTATGGACCTTTGCCCCTAGTACTCTGCTAGATTCTATTTTTTCCACCAGCGGCGAGTTGACTTTCCCTCAGAGGGATGGTGGTACAACTAGATGTGCAGCAGATCTGCAGATGACATAGCTTGGCGTTGCCCCTAGCTTAACTTGACCGAGATGAACTACAGCATGTCCCACCAGCCAGGTATACAATTGATTGGTCTAACACATTGCACTTTCTACTTCTCCGTTCTGGTTCAGACGCCAATTTGGGTGTGATCAAACCCGTCCAAATAAAGGGGTCAAATATCCAGCTCCATTTCTAGTTCATGCTTCACACTTGGCTCAATACCTCACTACTTAAAGGATGAGAAAGCCTTTGGCCTCTGCTACTAGCTTCAATTATGCCCTTTCTGGCAAGTCCGTTGACTATGGGGAAAAGACAAAAAACCTGACTCGACTGTGCCCTTAGTTCATCATTTTGACCATTTTTGTGTTTTTTGGCTTTTGCTAAAACAATTTGACTGACATGAGAGTTAGATTAACATGCTTATTCGACTTTCTTCTTTGAAATCATGTAAGTCAGGTTATGAACACTAAAAATTTCCCTTTTTTTGGTCCAAGAAATGGTTCGATTTTGGCACAATGGAATAATTTCTGAGAGAATTAGTCAACCTCATTAAAATCATCAAAACTGTGTTTGCAAATAGCCACTGCTCAACCAACATGGAATTAACTCTTGAGATGCACAACCTCATATCTGAATTTGAATTGTCTTGCAGCTGAATCTTTTAACGGAATAGGATAACCGATTTTGAACAAAGATTAGCACAAAGATGAGCCAATTTATACATGGATAGGATAGCAGAGTTGAATAAGGACAAGATAATCAACATGGATGAGACAAGTAGGTTGAAAATGGTTGGGGCCGAACTTCAGGATGAAGTTGTCTACGTATCCCAAAGATAGGAATCAGGCCGTACGTAGTTCTCGGGTTAAGGTGCACTTGGGTATTAACACTCTCTTTTTGTGCTCTAACTTTTGCCAAAGCCGCCCTTTCGGGTTTTCAATCTTGCGAGCTCTATATTTTTTCTTTTCATTTTTCTTTCTTTTTCTTTTTCTTCTCTTTTTTCTTTGTTTTCATTTCTTTTTTTTTTTTTCTTCTTCTTCTTTTCCTTGCTCTATCTTTTGCCTGGGTCGCTCTTCTGGATTTTTGGCCTAGTGAGCCTCTCAAGGATAGAAAGGTTTAACTTGTCCATGTTGATCAGTTGTGAGATCACTAAGCCATCTGAATCCAGGAGAATAGCTGTGATTCGTTGATAATGTAGTCTTGATGATGTAAGAGCCCATCTAATTGGGTCTAAATTTGCCCCTAGTGTCGTGGATAGGAACTTGATTGTCTTTCAGCAAAAAAAAATTTCTTTCAGATTCTGGGATTTGGCTTTCTTGTCAACCTCCATCAGCTTGAGAAATGATCCAATTTTGAATCTTCGAGCGTATCTGACCTTTTTGCCCCTAGTTCAAGGGCTGCTTCTAATCCAGCTATGCAAGCTTCCTTTGATGACATACGACCTTATTAACCCTAGTTCAAGGGCTGCTTCAAATTCGGCCATGCAAGTCTTATACTTTGGTTGACTGTTGAACATTCTAAATCAAAGTTTTGAAAGCAAAAGGGTTGAGTCTTGAGGCCCAGAGCGACCCTATGCTGTACAATCTCAAGATCAATTCTAGGCATATTTTCATGGGACCACGCAAAAAAAAAGTTTTAAAAATCTTTTAATAAAGCGACCAGTCGCTCGTGCTCCTCTAAAGATAATGTAGAACCAATCTGGACCAAACCAAGATCCTCTTTAGTACTCACATTAACAGACATGATTTCATTCATTAAGGGCTTAACATGCCTCTCTTCCTCTCAGTTAATCAAATTTTTGCAAATCTCGAGGAATTCCTTCCTCTTTGTTTTCATCACAGTTTTGGAAACAATTTTGAAAAACTTTGGTCAATGTAATGATTTAAAGGTACAGAGAAATAAGTGGAAATTACTACCGTTTCATTTAGATCTTCTGGCTCAACTGGCTCAATGATAGAAATAGACTCAAAAGAAAGAGTATAAAAAACAAACACAAACAAGAAAGTGATGTTTGAGTTAACACCCTTAAAATCACAAACCTCTGACACAACAAGACTGACTCAATACAACAAGACTGACTCAATACCCAAGTTGAAAGTAAAATAAACAGCATTTTCAAAGTGCTAAAACAATGTGTGCCATCCATCACATCTAGAGTAAAATGAGCGCCATCAGCAGGTGGTTCACCCCCGATCACATAGTCACATTTTCCCCAAAGTTCATCGATCCAGCGTTGATAGACTTTGTAGGACCTGGTGAAGTGATGACCTTATTGTCAATCAGATCTTGAACTTCATGGCGAAGACGAAAATAATGGTCAGTGTCATAGCTGGTTTGTTGATGAAAGGCACAATACTTGGCAGCATTATGCTTAGCTGGAAGGGGAGCAGGGAGAGGCCGAGGGTCAAGGGGTTTGAAATGGCCTCATTCTATGAGGATTTGGAGAACTTTGGAGAAGGTCATGAAAAGGGGATTGAAGGTGCGGTTACCAGTCCTGATAGGATTGACAGAGGGGTCGGCAGGTGTTGCCCCTTGATCCAAAATGCCCCCAACCTGAATGACAAAAACGCCATCTACTGTTTTTACAACAACTACAAGCACTCGCTGTTTGTTTAGCCCTTTGCCCTTCAAAGCCTCTATAGCCCACCAAAGATGTGCATAAGGATCAATACTTGCCCTGTCCTTGTTCTCGCCCCTTGCTTTAGCTTTGCCAATGGATTTGGTGGCTATATCGAAGTGGGGCCCATTCATTGTTGACATGTCATTACCCAGACTTGAGATAACTTTGGGTTGGCCCTTTCCAACTGCAGCTCATCCCAAGATTGGGGAGTCTTTTGACGTGAAATTCCTGGCATGTGATATGGTCGATAATGGAACCAAGATCCCAAAGGCTAAATCTACCACAGTTCTCTAAAGATCCTCAATTATGCTCAACAGCTCAGAAGTAGTGGGCTCGGCCATTGGTGTCCGCAGTTTATTTGACGGGGTTTGAGATGATTGGGGTTCAAGTGCATCCATCATGCACAAGTTCGTGCTTTCTGGAATGAACACCTCAGGCTTGGGTAAATGGGCTGGGATGATGTATATGCTGGGGTTGTAGGTAGATAGCAGTGTATGAATTAGGTTGAGGTGGGGAGGTAATAGGTTAGTGATGGCCTGAGGTCTTTTCTGTGGAGCTATGATTTCTTCGTCAATAAGATCTTGAATCTTATGACGGAGGCGGATGCAACAGTTTGTATCATGACCATTTTGTTGATGATAGACACAGTATTTAACGGGGTCATATTTGGTGGAAGAGGATTTGGGAGGGGTCGGGGTTCTAGGAGCTCTAGGTGCCCTTTTTCTAGCAGAGTTTTCAAAGCTTGAAAGAGAGCAACGTAAAGAGGATGAAAATTTCGGGCTTGGGGTCGAGTTGAAGTGGTTGGCTTTTTGCTATTATCAGGAAAATGGTTTTTGATGGGAGTGGTGACAGTGTTTACTTCTAAGCATTTCACAGTTGTGCTACCATTGGTAGTAGCATTGGAAATGCAAATAACATTCTTCCTCAAAGGCTCATTACCTTCCACAATGACCCCTTGTCTGATGGCGTCCTCAATTTGAACCCCAATTTCATAGAGGTCATTAAAGTTGAATAGTGGGAAGACTATCATTTTCTGTAATAGCCTTTTATGCAGATTTCTAACAATGACACAAACTTGCTCTTTCTCTAGAGGCTTGTTTGCCATCATAGCCGCCTTTGCCCTCCATCGAATAACAAACTCTGAGAAGCCCTCCTTCAGTTTTTGACGCGTTACCTCAAGATCATGAGTTATGATCTCAATCTACGTGTTGTAGGAATATTGGGCAACAAAGGATTCAGCCAACTCTTGCCAACTCTGTTTCACAGAGTCCTCCAATTTTGCATACCAGATGACAGCTATTCCAGACATGGTTCGGCCTAATAGTGACAACTTCTGAACTTGGGTCAAACCCATTGGTCGTAAAATATCAAAAAATAGATGTAGATGTACCATTGGATCTCCAGAGCCATCGAAAGGGTCAATATGCGGCATCTTGAACCACTCTGGCAAAGTAACGGTAGATTCAATATATCCATCCTCAATACCTGGAATGGAGCTAACCCCCTGCGCTTTCTTGAATAGTTTTTCAAGTTTGTTGACTTTGAGCTGGGTCGAGTCAAACTCTAACTGGCAAGGTGCTTTGGCTGGAGCTCTAGACATTTGAACCGGGACTAGATCTGTCTGGACTGGTGGAACAGGAACACCCAGTGGATCCTGAGCTGTATTGGCAGCGGTGTCTGGCATAGGAGTAGCCACGTTAGGTGCATGAGAAGCAAAAGCCGCAACTGGCTACTATTGTTGTTGTTGCAACCTATTGTTGTTGTTGTCGGGTCATATCCTGCTGGAGCGCATCTACTGTTTGCTGAAGATGGATCAGTAAATCCTCTAGATTTGTCGGAGGCTGAGCCATGATAGGAGTAGATGCCCAGGATGAGCTGAACAAAGGTGATCTAATTGGTGAATGTCAGAACAGTGGAACTGGTGAACCTTGTCTGGCCCTTCTTGGTCTTGCCACCAGCGAAAGCGAAGCAAATACTAGTTGCCTCTTAACTAAATTTCTGACCTGACAAAGTCTATCGACATGAGTCCGGAGTACCTGGGGGATATCAGAGTCTTCTGAAGCTATAATTCTAGGACTACCTTGCAAAAAAGAAAACAGACAATACCTCAGCCTAATTTCACTAGAACATATATGATTATAGCTGAGTGACTGTACTCCCTGCTTAATTCTGCCCCAAAAAAGATACCAACTATACCACTGATATAAACATTCCTGTACGGTTTCACGGTAAAGCACATACCAGTTAAAAGAGAGCCAAAACACCCCTATGAGGGGGTAAGGTTACCCTATCCTAGTTTTTGGCATGAACTAGGGTTTTACTACTTCAAACAAGTAGTTCTACATAATCCTGCACAAGGGTGAGCATCATGTCATAGTTTGGATTAGTCACTATGGCTTACTATATGCAATAGGTCGATTGGACAAAAGCGGTACCTCAACAAGAATACCTAATATACCTCTCACACCTAACAATGAGAAGTGAAAGGAGGATCAAACGGTACAACGGTAGTCCAGATCTAAGGGTTGTGTTCCCAACATGGCAGAACCCACGACCAGTTAGCCTTTTGGCAAGCTTTTGGGCAAGCCTCCAATGCAAATGCAATGCAAAGAACATATAAGTGTAGATAAAATTTCACATCATGAAGTTCGAGTCAAGTTCTCTAAATTCCCCAGTAGAGTCGCTAGAAATTGTAGCTTGTTTTTCGTGCTCCTTTTAGATATGACTAGCCCTACAGTTCGGACTCCCATGGTTTTGAATCTGATTCCACAAGTGTAATGTGAAATAGATAAACACAAATGAGTTCAAATTCGACAATTCTTTTAGAAAATCGATTTTGAATCAAAATGCCAAAAATGGATTGCTTTACGAAATTATAGAGTCACCACCAAAATATTTTTGAAAAATTTAGGAAACTTGAGAGTTGTGCCAAAGGCCACTTATCCGTCATCACCAAAGTGTCTCGACTCGGGAACTTAGGTACAAGAGGGAAAGGTTATGAATTGAGCACTCCACTCGCCCGATCAAAGATCGGCCTCTACTAATCATGTTGTGATTCTTGTTTATATTATATGCTCTTGTTCCGATTATTAGGCTAACTTTACTAGGTGACGCACACAAATACAGACTAATTTGTAAAAGTTGGAACACTTTGATTTTATATTTGTTTGAAAATTATTTCGAATATGTATCACTTGAAAAAGCGATGTCACATGTACATTAATCAAAATTTTCTCAATTTAAGCAATTAGCCTTCATCCATAGGCATTCAAGAGATAGATCAACTAAGCACTTAGCCTTATGGTAATCATGCTTGACATGACAACAATTACACGCATATAATATGCTAAAGTAATAAGTGCTCACCTAGTACTCCAAGCAAGCCAAAAGAAATAAAAGAGTTAAAAAAAATGCATGATCCTATGGATGCAAAATAACTAATGCAATGCATGCAATATGTAATTAATAGGCTCGGCTACTAACATGACATGTGAATCACTTTGATAGCATGTAGTTTAAGCACGTTTTCAAAGAAGCAATAAACGACAATGTTTGTTAGAATGATGAGCCGAACTCTATGCATGCAAGATAAATAGATGTAAATCATGGAAAATTCTAGATGAAACATGATGTAATATACTATCCATCATAAGTAAGTAAATAAAAGGGAGAAAGAAATGGGGTTCGAAGACATACACACACATTATTACATATTTACCCTTGCGCAGGAGGGTCCGAATAAATGTCCTAGCTAATTAAGCTAATTATCTAACTATTACAAACCAAATGAATTAAATTAACTAAAGTAGCTAATTATTACAAATGAGAATTGAACTAACTAAGTAATTAATTATTACAATTTCACTCCTTTAGGTACAACAAACTACTATTAAACATAATTTTAACGGGCCCCGAGGAGTGAGGAATAGCTCATGCATGAATGCGGATTTTCCACCCGAAAATGCCCTCTGTTTGGTTGCCAAAGTGCTTTTGTTTTGCACCCAGAAAAATTGAACTGTTTTGCCTCAGCCTCTGCTCTGTTCTGTAGGAAAAAAGGGACAATGCCAGGTTGAAAAGGGTGATCGACCGGCTAGAAGAAGTGGTCGTCCGTACAGTAAAGGTGGCCTGCCGGCCACTAATGTTTGGTATTGCCCTGCTACAACAAACATAAAACAGAGCACAAACAGAGTAATTTCATGAGATGTTTGTCCACCCTACCTCTCCTTATCATCGAACAAATCAAAGGAGAGGTAGACTTGATTTTCAAACCATCAATCGACGCAAGTTCATTGCATGATGACTTATGAATCAAGGGATACAATTTCAATAAATGATAATGAAAGACTTACAAACCTCCTCCCTATCATTGATTTGATCAAGGGAAGAGGTTGATATTGGCTCTTGGACCGTTTTCATCACTAGCAAATATGAGGTGACTCAAGACTCAATGGGTTCAATTAACATCTGATGAACCCAAACCAATTTTTTCATCTTCTTTCATTTTAGTCCAAGTTTTATTGCCTCTTTTAATTACCTTTCCATTCATTAGTCATTTTAGTCCAAGAATGAGCATTAAGTCCACTAATGGAGAGAAGTGTCAAACAAAAGGTTGTTTTGGGCATGAGAGAGATGTCATTCCTTTGGTAATGAACCTCTGAAGAGATTAAACCATTAAGCACAAGGATCTCTATCTCAAGCTTAAACAACAATTGGTTGAAACGACTCTCAAAGCAAAGAAAAAGCCAAGAAAGAATGGACGTTGCAAAGGTGATTACATGTGAACACAAGTATGGAAAGCAAGAAATAAATGCTATCAACTCAAATAGGTTGGTGTCTAAGGCCTAAAATACCAAACCTACGAGGACCATTACACTACAAGCCAACTATGCAAAGCATAAATGAACTAAACATATAAAAATAGTCCTAAAATAAGCTGAAATAGTGCTGGAAATAACATAGAAAAGCTTAAAAAAAGTTGGCTAAAACAATGGAGAAGGTGAGCTAGTAAACAAGCATAAAGAGGGGTGGCTAACCCCTCCATTTTTGGGACTTCAAAACTACATTTTTAGCCTCTGAAAACCTCTAAAAATCAGTGGTAAAAAGTTGGAAAAAAAAAAAGTTAAGGAAGAGATGGGAAACACAAGGGGAAAGGCTTAGGAGACAAGGTACAAAGAAGAGTTATTAACCCCTCTACCTTTAATAGCCTAAAACCACAAGCTTCAAACCATAAAAACAGTTGAAAAACAGCAAGTAAAGATAGAAAAGAATTAGTGTAAAGAGAGTCAAAGTTATACATCTCGAAGTAATGTAACTCTTTTGTTAACAAACCCACAAGTTCTCACTCTCAAGGGCTGAGATTTAAGCTCAAAAACCTCGGCAAGAAGAGCTAAATTTTTGGTTTAGGAAATGTAAAGAGAGAGTGTGTTGGTTACTGTGATAACCCTGCTCCGTATTATGCTAATTAATCTTAATTACGAATGTGATTATGTGTTTGATATGATTTTGAGTGCCATTTGTATGAATATATGTGGTTTTGAATTTCTATCTGTTCACCGTAGGAAAACCTGTTTGATTATCTGGTTTAGAATTTAAATTGAAGGCCCTATCGGCCACAAAACCGAAATTGCCTACGTCATTGTGATTGGCATAATTTTCAGAGCCTACGGTGAAATTTAATTGAAAATTTATTCGGATCAAAATAATTAGATTCAAAACGATCAATTAGGCACTATTATTAACCTTAATCAATTTGATTAAGTGTGAGACTATAAAAGGGGCTCTATTACACTTATATTCACTTTGTTTTGAGCTCAAGCTGAAAAATCACTCTAAAGAGAGGGAGTGAGGGTCGGTTAGAGAGAGAGGGTGGAAGGATTGGAGCTTTGATCTTGAAGCTTGGAAATCTTGAAGATTAACTCAAGAATTTGCTATAGATTGGAAGAATTGAACCTCTAGGTGAGCAATTAAGCATGGATTCATGAGTATAAGTTTGTAAATTTGTGCATTCAAGCTAGTTGGGTAATCAAGAACATGAATTAAAATGAAATTGAAGAATTTAAAGCTTATATGTGCATGCATGTAAGAAATTGCCATGAAGTTGTATAATTGAGCATGAAAAATATGATCCATGTAGAATTGTGGTTAAAATTCATGCTTTTGATCATCATTTATATCATCTAAGTTGAAAATGGAAGTTATAGTTCACATGCAAGTGTAATTCATAGAAGCATGAGTGTTGAATGCATGAAATTGAAGCATTGATGATGGGTTTGATATGAATCGTGTGTGTGTAAGTAATTCATGGAAATTAAGCTTCATAATGTTGTAATCTAACATTTGTAACATGTTAGAAGGTTTGCATGTGAAGTATAAGTCGTGGTATGCAAGTTGTTTGAGTTTGAATGCAAGTTTGAGCCTCAAGAATAGTTCTGGAAAACCCAGAATTCATGATGTCCGCTCGAACGGGGGAACCGCCGCTCAAGCGTGAAATGCGAGCTCCCAGAACTTTTTGCAGACATGGATGTCCGCTCGAGCGGGGATATTCACGCTCGAGCGGGGAGCCATGTAGTGTGACCTTCAGCTTGAGCGTCCGAATTCACGCTTGAGCATAAAAATGAGGTAACCAGTACTTTTGCAGACCATAAGGGTCCGCTCGAGTGGCAGAACCCACGCTCGAGCGGGGACCCCTGTTTCAGAAATTTTGTAAGAGTGTTTTGTGTTTCATTTTCCGTTCTCTTTCACTTCTAACCACTCTTAGGCATGCATTGAATATTATGAATGAATTAAAAGAATAAGAAAGAAGCCTAAGAGGGATGTATGAATTAAGAACGAATTGAATTGATTATGACCCATATGTGTTATGTAATGTATAGGGTCGAGCTCCAGGGCAAATCCACCGGTAGAACACAGTGAGTAATATCTTAATAAAGATATTTTGAAGTATGTTATTTGTCCAATTACTTATTTCCCTATAAGTCTTATAAGTTTGTTAATTTGAATTGTGGACAAATGTTTTCTATGCTATATGGTTGGGCCTAAGGCCGTCTGCCATGAATGGAAGAATGAATGGGCCGAAGGCCGTCCGACATGAATGATAGTCTGACATATGAATGATTGGGCCAAAGGCTGTTTGACACGAATGATAGTCTGACATATGAATGATTAGGCCAAAGGCCGTCTGACACGAATGATAGTTTGACACGGATGATAGTCTGACATATGAATGATTGGGCCAAAGGCCGTCTGATATGAATGATAGTCTGACATGAATGATAGTCTGACATATGAATGATTGGGCCAAAGGCCGTCTGACATGAATGATAGTCTAACATATGAATGATTGGCCCAAAGGCCATCTGACATGAATGATAGTCAGATATAAATGATTGGGCCGAAGGCCGTCGGATATGAACGATTGGGCCGAAGGCCGTCGGATCTGAACGATTAGGCCAAAGGCCGTCGGATACGAACGATTGGGCCAAAGAGGCCGTTAGACATGAATGGATGGGCCAAAGGCCGTCGGGTATGAGTTAATTGGGCCCAAGGCCATTTGATACGTCTAGAACTTTAGTCGATTGATACATTAAATAGAAACATGAATTGGGCCCAAGGCCGTCTGATGTAACTGTTTCAAAGATTGTTCATGTATCTTCCTTAATTGATATTATTCACTGGGCTTTCGCTCACGCTCATTCATGTCTATGTAGGTGAGCCAAGGAAAGTCCAAACCTAGCCTCAGTGAAATATGTGAGAAACAATCAAGGTTTTGAAGAGTCAGCCCATACGTCTCACACACGAGACTTGTTTTCGCCCTTTTGCTATTTTGTTACATTTTGTTATGTTGGCGAGAATGTTGGATTACCTTTGTATATAAGTTTTGGTTAGGCTGACTAAGACTTGAATGATCCTGAGTATGTACAGAATTTTGTGTTGTTATCCCTTTGATGTGAGTTATTAACAGATATGTATATATGGACTGTTATGATGTGCCACGTAAGCACAGCTCTATGGACAAAAGTTTTAAATGTGCTTCCGTTTGGCCCCTTTACTCTGATGAGTTATGTCTTGTTTGGTTTGAGGCCATAGGTAATCCCTTGATTACTGGCCAGTTATGTCCTTAACCCATAGGGGCGGGTTCAGGTCATGACAGAGTGGTATCAGAGCACGAGTTAATAACTCACACACTTATCCAAATGAGCAACAAGCGTTTAGAAAAGATCTAGGATGCATTCATGTGATAAGTATGAATTTGAAAGCATCGAGAATACGCTTAAATGTTTTAATGTGAACGATTATGTGTTATAAGTTTGTGATTTGCTTACATTGCAAATTATTTGAATATGTATGCTCTTTAGTATATGCATACCTGTGAATCTTTTGTATAAAGTATAATGCAAGTCTAATCAGATGGTGAGAATAAGAGGTGATGAAATAGAGGTGTCCTCTACTGCCAGAATGGACAGAATGGAAAGATTGATTCAGGAAATGGTAGAGACATTAAGGCAACAACAACAGTGGCAGCAACCACAACCTCCACCTCTAGCACCACCCGTGCCAGACTTACAGAATGATGACCGAATAATAGCTCTCACCAAAGAGTTTAAGAAGATGAAATCGCCATAGTTCCATGGTGGATTAGATTTGTTGAAAGCCGAAGCATGGGTCCTCGGCATCGAAAAGCTATTTGAAGTGTTCCCTTGTTCGGAGACACAGAAAGTGCTTCTAGCCACCTTTATGCTAGAAGACGAAGCAAGAAGATAGTGGATGTTAATGCGTGAAAATCATAAAGATGTTAACTGGGCGAAATTCCTAGAAGTCTTCTACGATAAGTACTTCCCTCAGTGTGTCCGTGATAGGAAGGTATCGGAGTTCATGGAACTAAAACAAGACAGCATGACAGTGGCTGAGTATGAAGCCAAATTCACTAAATTGGCCAGGTTTGCACCACATGTGATCGATACCGACTACAAGAAAGCGAGACATTTTGAAGGTGGGCTTCGAATTGACATTCTAGAAAGGGTAAATGTCCTAAAGCTGGAAACCTATATTGGGGTGCTAGACCGGGCCATAATGTCAGAAGCTAACATAGCTAGACAGACTAAACCAACGACAGACTAGAAAGGTAGTAAGAGACAAGGCTTCTTTTCGAAGAAGAAATTTTTGAAGAAGGAGAATACGGACTCCTCGAGTACTTCTAATTCTTCCTGAGATACATCTCCAATGTGTAATATTTGTAGTAAAAGGCATCGTGGGGTTTGTTACCGTGTGTTAGGAGCCTGTTTTAAATGTGGTAAATAAGGGCATATGGCCAGAGATTGTAATCAGAACAGTGGAAAATTAGCTGCTAGCTCAACGACATCAATTCCAAAATCGGGAAATACTATGAGATCTACTACCACCGGAGATACCGTGAGGCAAGGGAGAGTTTTCACGCTTATTCCGGGCGATACACGAAATGCTAACGCAGTTGTCTCAGGTACTATTTCTATATATAATCAGGATGCTTTTGTGTTAATTGACTTCGGATCAACATACTCTTTTGTAACATATGCATTTGCATCTAGACTGAGTAGACCTCTAGAGTTATTGCCATATCTGCTATGTATATCTACTCCATCCGGGGAATCTGTATTGTGTGAATTTATATATCGTTTTTGTGACATGCGAATTGGGAATGCTATTCTGTATGTGGATTTGTTGCCCTTGAATTTTAGGCACTTTGATGTAATTCTGGGCATGGATTGGTTAACTAAATATTGTGCCACCATTGACTGTGTAACAAAACGGGTTGTGTTTAAACCACCAGAACAGGAAGAAATTGTGTTTGTGGGTAATGGGGTAGTGCCTCCACCTTATTTGATATCTGCAATGAAAGCATGTAAATTAATCAGGAAAGGGTGCCAGGGTTATTTGTGTTGTGTGCTATCTGAATAATCTATGAATGTTGAATTGAACAGTATCCCTATTGTTAGAGAATTTCCAGATGTGTTTCCAAATGAATTACCAGGGGAATTGGTGGATAGGGAAATAGAGTTTACTATTGAAATTGTACCAGGCACCCAGCCTATTTCTAAAACTCCCTACAGAATGGCTGCTACTGAAATGAAAGAATTGAAAGAACAGTTGTAAGATTTGCTTGATAAAGGGTTTATCCGACCTAGTACTTCACCATGGGGTGCACCAGTGTTGTTTGTGAAAAAGAAAGATGGAACCTTGCGTTTGTGTATCGACTATCGAGAACTGAACAAGGTAACAGTAAAGAATAAATATCCCCTACCTTGTATTGATGACCTGTTTGACCAGTTGCAGGGATCACAAGTGTTTTCCAAAATTGATTTGAGATCCGGGTACCACCAGTTGAAAGTAAAGGTAGAAGATGTTGAGAAAACCGCATTCAGAACGAGGTATGGTCATTTTGAATTTCTTGTTATGCCGTTTGGGGTGACTAATGCTCTGACAGCGTTTATGGACTTAATGAACTGAATTTTTAAAACCTACCTTGACGAATTTGTTGTAGTTTTTATTGATGACATTTTGATATACTCCAAGAATAGACTTGAACATGAACATTATTTGAGAACTGTCCTACAAACACTTAGAGAAAAGAAATTATTTGCTAAACTAAAAAAGTGTGAGTTTTGGTTGGATGAAGTTATTTTCTTAGGGCATGTTATCAACAAAGAGGGGATTTCAGTGGACCCACAGAAAATAGAGGCAATTGTGAATTGGCCTACACCGACAAATGTAACAGAGGTCCGTAGTTTCATGGGCTTAACCGGGTATTACAGGAGGTTTGTGAAAAACTTTTCAAGGATAGCTGTACCTCTTACCCAATTGACACGCAAAGGGAAACCATTTGAATGGAACGACGAAAGAGAATCTGCCTTTCATGAACTGAAAACAAGATTGACCACTGCACCAGTATTGACATTGCCTACAGGTACGAAAATTTTTGTAATTTTCAGTGATGCATCTTATAAAGGTTTGGGTTATGTACTAATGCAGAACGGAAGGGTAATTGCCTACGCCTCTCGGCAGTTGAGGCCACATGAGAAGAACTACCCAACACATGATTTAGAATTGGCCGCAGTTGTCTTTGCTTTGAAAATCTGGCGGCACTATTTGTATGGGGCAAAATGTGAAGTCTACACAGATCACAAGAGCCTGAAATACTTCTTTACACAGAAAGAGCTAAATATGCGGCAGAGGAGATGGCTTGAACTGATAAAGGATTATGATCTTGAAATCCAATATCACCCTGGGAAAGCTAATACAGTTGCTGATGCTCTAAGCAGAAAGTCGATAGGGAGTATAGCTTATTTGTTTACTGAACAAAAAAAGATCTTGCAAGATTTTGAGAAGTTTGAAATTGAAGTGGTATTGTGTGAACAGGACGTCTTGATAACCGCTATTTCAGCCGAACAGCAATCATTGATGAGATTAAACAGAAACAAAAAGAGGATGAATTCCTCAAGAAAGTGATTGATGAATTTGAGACAAGTCCGAAAGCGAACTTCAGCATTGAAAGCGAAGTGTTGAGATTCCGAAACCGAATGTGTATCCCAGATATTCCGGAACTAAAGAAAAGAGTTCTAGATGAAGCCCACAAGTCAGTATTCGCTATGCATCCGGGCAATAACAAAATGTATCGGGATTTGAAACAAAGCTATTGGTGGCCTAAAATGAAGAAAGAAATTGCAGAGTATGTGTCCAAATGTCTTCAATGTCAGCAGCTAAAAGCTGAACACCAGAAATCGGGCGGTCTACTTCAACCTCTCCCTATTCCTGAATGGAAGTGGGAGCATGTGACTATGGATTTTGTTGTTGGTCTACCTCGGACTCCTCGAGGTATGGATTCTATTTGGGTTGTAGTTGATAGACTGACTAAATCTGCACATTTTCTACCTGTTAGAACTACATTTGATGCTTATAGACTGGCTACTATATATGTTGATGAGATTGTCCGTTTACACGGAGTTCCGGTATCTATTGTGTCGGATAGAGATCCGAAATTTGTATATAGATTGTGGAAGAGTTTGCAGAAAGCTATGGGGACAGAACTAAGGTTTAGTACCGCATTCCACCCACAGACAGATGGGCAATTAAAACGGACTATACAGACGTTAGAGGATATGCTGAGAATGTGTACCTTAGATTTTCAGGGGAGTTGGGAAGACTATTTGCCACTAGCAGAATCTGCATACAATAACAGCTTCCACTCTAGCATCGGTATGGCACCATAC
The DNA here is from genome assembly GCA_030407325.1 of Camellia japonica. Classification (NCBI taxonomy): domain Eukaryota; kingdom Viridiplantae; phylum Streptophyta; class Magnoliopsida; order Ericales; family Theaceae; genus Camellia; species Camellia japonica. The sequence continues at coordinate 185,911,854 of JAPPVO010000016.1, read as the reverse complement.
GAGGCTCTGTATGATAGAAGGTGTGGATCACCAATTTGTTGGACAGAAGTCGGGGATAAAGCTTTACTTGGGCCTAAAATTGTGCAAGACACTTCTGAGAAAATCAAAATAATCCAACAGAGGCTCAAAACAGCTCAGGACCGACAAAAGAGTTATGCAGATGTTCGAAGAAGACCTCTTGAGTATGAGGTTGGTGACCATGTGTTCATCCATGTGACTCCGATAAAAGGCCAAGTCAGGTTTGGAAAGAAGGGTAAGTTGTCGCCCCGTTACATTGGACCGTTTCAAATTCTGGAAAGGCTTGGTCCAATTGCTTATTGAGTCGCTTTGCCACCGGGATTCGAACAAATCCATAATGTGTTTCATGTATCAATGTTGAGGGGTTATCCTCGAGATCCGTTCCATGTGATTGATTATCACCGGGTAGCTCTTGATGAAAATATGGAGTATGCCGAATGGCCGGAACGAATCATTGACCGGCAAGTGAAACAATTGAGAAGCAAGTCCATCCCAATGGTGAAAGTGGAATGGAAAGAACACTATGGGACGGATGCCATGTGGGAAAAAGAGGATGTAATGCGACTACGCTATCCACATTTGTTTCTCGACGAAGGTTTTGGAGGACCAAACTTCCTAAAGAGGAGAAGACTGTGATAACCCTGCTTCGTATTATTCTAATTAATCTTAATTACAAATGTGATTATGTGTTTGATATGATTTTGAGTGTCATTTGTATGAATATATGTGGTTTTGAATTTCTATCTGTTCACCGTAGGAAAACCTGTTTGATTATCTGCTTTAGAATTTAAATTGAAGGCCCTATCGGCCACAGAAACTGAAATTGCCTACGTCATTGTGATTAGCATAATTTTCAGAGCCTACGGTGAAATTTAATTGAAAATTTATTCGGATCAAAATAATTAGATTCAGAACGATTAATTAGGCACTATTATTAACCTTAATCAATTTGATTAAGTGTGAGACTATAAAAAGGGGCTCTATTACACTTATATTCACTTTGTTTTGAGCTCAAGCTGAAAAATCACTCTAAAGAGAGGGAGTGAGGGTCGGTTAGAGAGAGAGGGTGGAAGGATTGGAGCTTTGATCTTGAAGCTTGGAAATCTTGAAGATTAACTCAAGAATTTGCTATAGATTGGAAGAATTGAACCTCTAGGTGAGCAATTGAGCATGGATTCATGAGTATAAGTTTGTAAATTTGTGCATTCAAGCTAGTTGGGTAATCAAGAACATGAATTAAAATGAAATTGAAGAATTTAAAGCTTATATGTGCATGCATGTAAGAAATTGCCATGAAGTTGTATAATTGAGCATGAAAAATATGATCCATGTAGAATTGTGGTTAAAATTCATGCTTTTGATCATCATTTGTATCATCTAAGTTGAAAATGGAAGTTATAGTTCACATGCAAGTGCAATTCATAGAAGCATGAGTGTTGAATGCATGAAATTGAAGTATTGATAATGGGTTTGATATGAATCGTGTGTGTGTAAGTAATTCATGGAAATTAAGCTTCATAATGTTGTAATCTAGCATTTGTAACATGTTAGAAGGTTTGCATGTGAAGTATAAGTCGTGGTATGCAAGTTGTTTGAGTTTGAATGCAAGTTTGAGCCTCAAGAATAGTTCTGGAAAACCCAGAATTCATGATGTCCGCTCGAACGGGGGAACCGCCGCTCGAGCGTGAAATGCGAGCTCCTAGAACTTTTTGCAGACATGGATGTCCGCTCGAGCGGGGATATTCACGTTCGAGCGGGGAGCCATGTAGTGTGACCTTCAGCTCGAGCGCCCAAATTCACGCTCGAGCATAAAAATGAGGTAACCAGTACTTTTGTAGACCATGAGGGTCTGCTCGAGCGGGAGAACCCACGCTCGAGCGGGGACCCCTGTTTCAGAAATTTTGTAAGAGTGTTTTGTGTTTCATTTTCCGTTCTCTTTCACTTCTAACCACTCTTAGGCATGCATTGAATATTATGAATGAATTAAAAGAATAAGAAAGAAGCCTAAGAGGGATGTATGAATTAAGAACGGATTGAATTGATTATGACCCATATGTGTTATGTAATGTGTAGGGTCGAGCTCCAGGGCAAATCCACCGGCAGAACACAGTGAGTAATATCTTAATAAAGATATTTTGAAGTATGTTATTTGTCTAATTACTTATTTCCCTACAAGTCTTATAAGTTTGGTAATTTGAATTGTGGACAAATGTTTGCTATGCCATATGGTTGCGCCTAAGGCCGTCTGCCATGAATGGAAGAATGAATAGGCCGATGGCTGTTCGACATGAATGATAGTCTGACATATGAATGATTGGGCCAAAGGCCGTCTGACGCGAATGATAGTCTGACATATGAATGATTGGGCCAAAGGCCGTCTGATAGGAATGATAGTCTGACACGAATGATAGTCTGACATATGAATGATTGGGCCAAAGGCCGTCTGACACGAATGATAGTCTGACATATGAATGATTGGGCCAAAGGTTGTCTGACATGAATGATAGTCAGATATAAATGATTGGGCCGAAGGCCGTCGGGCATGAACGATTGGGCCGAAGGCCGTCAGATACGAACGATTGGGCCGAAAAGGCCGTTAGACATGAATGAATGGGCCAAAGGCTGTCGGGTATGAGTTAATTGGGCCCAAGGCCGTTTGATACGTCTAGGACTTTAGTCGATTGATACATTAAATAGAAACATGAATTGGAACCAAGGCCGTCTGATGTAACTGTTTCAAAGATTGTTCATGTATCTTCCTTAATTGATATTATTCACTGGGCTTTCGCTCACGCTCATTCATGTCTATGTAGGTGAGCCAAGGAACGTCCAAACCTAGCCTCGGTGAAATATGTGAGAAACAGTCAAGGTTTTGAAGAGTCAGCCCATACGTCTCACGCACGAGACTTGTTTTCACCCTTTTGCTATTTTGTTACATTTTGTTATGTTGGTGAGAATGTTGGATTACCTTTGTATATAAGTTTTGGTTAGGCTGACTAAGACTTGAATGATCCTGAGTATGTACAGAATTTTGTGTTATTATCCCTTTGATGTGAGTTATTAACAGATATGTATATATGGACTGTTATGATGTGCCATGTAAGCACAACTCTATGGACAAAAGTTCTAAATTTGGTTCCGTTTGGCCCCTTTACTCTGATGAGTTATGTCTTGTTTGGTTTGAGGCCATAGGTATTCCCTTGATTACTGGCCGGTTATGTCCTTAACCCATAGGGGCGGGTTCGGGTCATGACAGTTGCAAGATAGAGAGAGAGAGAAAGAGAGTGCTATGCAAGTATTAGAGTTTTTGAAAATTTTTTTTAACCTAAAACCAAGAGGGAAAGTCCCCTATATATAGAAAAACATGTTACTTAGTCGGAAATATCTGCATATAGACTGCTGGTGCAGTGCTTGCACCTGTGGAGACAGCTGGCACAGTTGGCAAAAAGATCTGATTTTTTACACAAGTGGCCGACAGGCCACTAAAGGGGACGACCGTACACTTATTCACTAGTTTGGCTTGTGGAGACACTTGGCTGGCCAATCCACTCAAAATGACCTAATTTTTCACGACTGGCTGGCCGTACACTATTAGTAGCTGGCCGGCCGGCCACAAAAAACTACTCTCAAGCCCAATTTTAAACGGGTATATCTCCTTCATCCGTACTCGATTTTAGGTGATTATTGAGTCTAAGTTGAAGCTCCGGAAGTCTACTTTCCAAAGGAGGTGGCCTCACATCTAAATTCTAAGTGTGCAAAGAGATATTCCTAATTTAGTAAAGGTTGCTCATTTCTTTCTCAACGGATTGATGCCCAACCTCTTCCCCAACTAGTTTTCTTCCGTCCCCTCCTATTTTCTTCAACTCCAAACCTATAAATAAGATGTTTTAAAGACTTTCCAAAGAGTTCACCTCCCTTTTATTTATTTTCACTTTGTCCTTACTCGGTTTACCGAATAGTGCAATATTTTAAACGAAATTCGAGTCTCGAAATATCGGATAAACATTTGGAAAAATATTTTGAAAAAGAGGGTTTTAAGGTCTAAAATAGTTTTGGTAAAAAATGGGGTGTAAAGTTGGGATTTAGAAGCTCTTCTTGCTAAAGAAATCGAACATTTGTGCAGCATGACTTTCATCATCGAGTGATCAACCTAAGGCGCTGTAACAACGCCTGCGGGGGACCCCGCGCTACACGGGTTACAGTTCGAACTCGATTTTGTTTGTGGTTCTAAATCTGAACCAAAGAGTCCAAATCCGGCAAATCATTTTGAGGAAACAGATTTTTGAAAAGAAGTGCCAAACATGGACTGCTTTGCCAGATACAGAGTCGTCACCTAAATATTTTTTAAATGGGGAAATTTAGGAAACCCTGACTCGGTGCCAAAGGCCACGTGTCCGTCATCACCAAAGTTGCCTCTGCTCGGGAGCTTGGGTACGATTGGGGAAGGTCAGCTATGAGCACCCCCTCTCGCCCGGTCCGAAGACCGGCCTGTACTAACCATGATATCCAATTTTGAAAACGTTATGTGTTCTAATTCCGGTTATTAGCCTAGAATTACTATGTTATGCGCACAGCAAACAAGTATAGACTAGATTGCCGAATTTGGAAATAAGCATTGCATATCCGTTTGTCTTGGAAAATACTTTGGAATTTGCTACTCGCAAGTAGGCTAAAATACGGATTTTAACGAGTTTTTCCAACTCAGACAATCCGACCTTCACCCACAGGCATTCAAACAGTTTATCACATAAGCATCTAGCCACATGGTAAGCATGCTGTCATGATAGTATTCACACACATGCGATATGCTAAAGCATGAAAATACTTACATCGTACTCCATGCCAAAACAATAAACTAGTTAGCAAACATGCATGGTCCTAGTTCATGTTAAATCGACTAATGCAACACATACAGGATGCAATTAGGGTAGTCTCGGCTAACCTAAACGTGACATGTGAAATGCAATCAATTGATGCACGTATTCAATTTGAAATCGAAGTACAAATGCAGTTAGCATGATGCGCCGAGCCCGGTGCATGCAAGACAAATGTATGGATGCACGCATGCATAGCATAAGGTATGCTAATTTAAACATGCCCTAATCTACCATCATAAGCGGGTAAATAAAAGGAAAGAAAGAAGTGGGGATTGGATGACATGCACACACACGCACCCACACTTATTACAGATTCGCCCCCGCCCGGGGGGACCAAATAAATATTACAGTCCAAATAAATAATACTAAATTAATTATTACAAAATTCTAAATAATTAACAAATTAAATGTAAAAAGAAGGTGGCCTCAGCCCTGCCTCGGAATGCGTGAATGATGCATGCTCGATCCGTCTTGCCCGGAAAGCCCGTACCATACCACTGCTGCCTCTGTTTACACTGCCCTGCCTTTCTGAAAACCACCAAAATCCTGGGACAGGTTCCCTGCATACTGTAGAACACCATCGGCTGAAGGAAATTTCCACCGGCCATGGAAAATGTCCATCGGCTGGATTTCAGGTCATCGGCCATTAATTCTTTGCCGGTCGGCACTCAATAATGTCGGTCGGCAGAAACTCCCTGCAGAAAACAGTTTTGACAGCAACAGAGGACAAGCAGTGTATGGCATGGAATTACAAGCACATGTAAGCATGACCACTCTCCCAAATCATGTAAGAGACTCAAGGGAGTGTGGCCCTCGACCCTTGGGCTATCAATTGCGCATTTTGATGCATGATGGCCTAAGGAACTGAGGTTGCTACTCAATGAAGATGCATGCAACATACAAATGAAGACCAAGACCCTATCATGTCAAGGTCAAGGGCCTCGGTGACCGAGAATTAAGACGTGTTACATCACTTGTAATATGAACACTTCTTAACCCTCACACTTGGTTTGACACCCCAAACCAAGTAATGCAATGCACGTTATGCAAACATGGCTCAAAGATGCAACATGAGATTAAGATGCAAGGCATGCCAAATGCCATGCAACTATCATGGCAAGTATGTAATGCTAGACATGCAAGATGCAAATGTAATGCAAACATGGACAATCTAAGCAATAGGATCATCATGTTACAACACCTAATGAAGCAATCATGCAAAAACAGAATTCTAGCATGCAAAAATGGGCTCCAAAACCCACTGATATGGCAGCTTAAGTGGCTTCAATGAGATGCATGCACTAAAGTTCACTTCTAGGCATAAAAGGACACATCCTCGAAGCATGAAATAGGTCACATATGAAAACATACAAACATGATTTATGGACTGAAATACGATCCTAAATGATGCCAAATCATGAGGATGGTCTAAGCTAAGCATGCTAGAGGCCAATATACTCAAGGCTTACAAGCCAAAACACAAAGAGATGACACCAAACATGGCAAGCATGACTGAAACAGATGGCCAACAGACTTTAAACATGGTAAAATAATGCCAATACCTTCATGAAGTTAGGCTAACACATGCAAGAATCATGGCCTAAACACAAGATGCATTTCTATGCCAAATAGAGGAATGCAAAGCAAGTATGTTAAGCATGCAAAGGGGCACAAATCCGACCAAAAACAGAGATAAAATGTGACCTAGAGACACCCAAAAACCTCTGAAATAGGGCCAAAATCAGTCAAGCATGCATGTTGCCCTTTGAGCCAAAAAGCAAGGATAAAAGAGGGACAAGGGGGGAGAGGGGTGTCCCTCCCCTATACAAGACTTCAAACCACCTTCCTCACCACTGAAAATCCACTGGTTCTCAGTGGTAAGAAGACTAAAACACTCAAGCAAACAAAGCCTCACAAAGGAAGCACCAAAAAGGCCAAATAAGGCCTAAGAGGGTGAGTTTGAACTCGAACCACAAAACACCCTTAATGAAAGTTCTTAAGCATGAAAATATAAGCTTTTTTTATGTTATGCACAAAGCCTAAATCAGCAAGCAAGACAGGTAGAAAACTAGTGCAAGTTTGGGAAAACTAAAGTAAAGTGATTACCCTTGAAGAACACCTCAAGAACAGCCAATGTAGCCCTCTTCTTTTGATCAAAATCAGTCCAAAAGCTCAAGAATCAACCCTCAAAGCCTCTCAATCTCGGAGCAAGGTGTAATGGTGTGTGTATTAGTGCAAAAGTAAGGAAAAAATGCACTTTTAGGCTTCCAAACACACCCTAAGGATGAGAGAGAAGGAGATATAGAGAGAGAGAGAGTGATATCAGATGTATAGATATAGAAACTCTGGTTTTTGATTCAAAAGCTCCAACCCCCAACAATGGGAGAGGAGGGGTGCTTATATAGGCAAAAAAAGACTCCAAGCTTCTCCAAGAAGCTATATCAAAAGGGGCAAAGGGTGCAAATGGTCCTTGGCTTCTTGAAGAAGCTGGGACAGCTGGCCAAGCTTCCCCAAGAAGCTTGGCCAAAGGGTCATCCTTCTAGAAGGAATGGAGGTGCAAAGGAGTCAAACCAGCCACAAACCGTACGGGGAGGAGTGATGGTGCATTCCAGCTGGCACAGCTGGCATGCACCATGCCTCAAGGGTGCAAAGGAGTCACACCAGCCAGCAAAAGAGGTCGCCGGCAAAATAAAGTGCCGGCCGGCCAAATATAGTGCCGACCGGCCATTGGTTTTAAGAAACCATGGCCGGTGGCACCCATAAACAGCCGGTGATGTAAAGGTAGGGCCGGTGGGATGTGGGGATGGCTAACAAGCCATTCCCTGGCCTCCAAGCCAAGAACACAAATGTTTGGTGCAAAACCAAACACCAAACAGACGAGTTAAGAGATCCTGAGGCAAGGCGCACAGCCGAGGCCTTCCGGGAGCTCGAAACGAACACAAACAAGGGTGATCACTGAGTGTTCAATCAGTGATGTCCAAGTCTTGAGGGCGGTCAAAAATGGGGTGTCTACAGTTGCCTCTCTTTGACAGAACTCGAAAGTCATAACAATGACGGGAGTGAATGTCAAAGCCCAGAGACGACCCATTTTTGACAAGGCCGAAGACTTGGACAAAGCATGCAAGACAAACAAGGTATGCGCCCGAAGGCAGGGGCAAAATGCAAGACAATGCATGAAGCTGAGCATAACTTATGATCATGCAAAGAAAGCTGTAACGAAGCATACATGCGACAGTTTTATGCTAGTATACACCAAACTACACTACAATGCAGAAAGGATGTAAGAGAATTATGCAATTCTCAATATGTCTCACCCGGAGGATACAATACCTGTTCAGTTTGCCTGGTTCCACCAGCCGCAAATGAACCGTACATACAATATCGTGCCTGCAAAGGGAACAAACTTAACAGGTATGATTTTATTAGTAACATGCACATAATGCAATTGACAATGTGTGACAACACAAACTAAGTGGGAGGTATGACCATGCCATGAAGGTACAATCACATGTACGTAAAGGATGCGATCTACGCAAGCAATATTGAACATGTGGAAGTGAAGTATGCGGTCCACGCAATCAAAACATGCGGTCTACACAAGTAATGGGTTTAATTACAAATATGCTGTCTACGCAAGTAAGGAGACTGATTACAAACATGCGGTCTACGCGAGTAAATCATGCGGTCTACGCAAGTAATGATAGAACATGCGGTCTACGCAAGTAAAGCATGCGGTCTACGCAAGTAATGATAACACATGTGGTCTAAGCAAGTAATGATAGAACATACGGTCTACGCAAGTAAAGCATGCGGTCTACGCAAGTAATGATAAAACATGCGGTCTACGCAAGTAATGATAAAACATGCAGTCTACGCAAGTAATGATGAAACATGCGGTCTACGCAAGTAAAGCATGCGGTCTACGCAAGTAATGATAAAACATGCGGTCTACGCAAGTAAGGATACTAATTACAAACATGCGGTCTACGCGAGTAAATCATGCGGTCTACGCAAACAAAACATGCGGTCTACGCAAGTAATGATAAACATGCGGTCTACGCAAGTAATGATAGAACATGCGGTCTAACGCAGTAAAGCATGCGGTCTACGCAAGTAATGATAAAACATGCGGTCTACGCAAGTAATGATAAACATGCGGTCTACAAGTAATGATAAACATGCAAGTAAAGCATGCTCTAAGCAGGTATAACAAGTGATGATACAAAATGCGGTCTATGCAAGTAAGCTACATACGGTACTACGCATGTAAAGAATGATAAAAACAAGTGGTGTGAACAGATCTACGCAAGATAAAACATGCGGTCTACGCAAGTAAAGCATGCAGTCTACGCAAGTAAAGATACTGATTACAAACATGCGGTCTACGCAAGTAAAGTGTATAAAAAGAAACCTGAACACATGCAAGTAAAGCATGCGGTCAACGCAGGCAATGTGTATAAAAACCTAAGGCGTGTAATGCAAAGCACTGCAACACAATACAATTGAGGCATGTTGTGGAGCTCACAAGATGCAAAAGGGTACGAGAAGGGATGTTCCTCGCACTTTACGGAGCGTCGCTCAAAGAGATACGGCCTGAGGTCAACTCGAAAGCCTACTAATGTCTTAAAAGTGCGCTTTCTTGCGATACCTTGAATAATGAAGGTGCCAAATCATATAATTGACCCTGAATGAGGGCACAGGCGGTGCATCGACCTCAAGGAAGAGGATGGGGGTTATCAGTAGCAATCCCGATACTCTGCTGCCCTACTCTTCTTTTGTTTTACTTTCCTTTTTTACTGGTAGTTCAAGCACATTGCACTGCCTCAGGCAGGTTTGTTATCATTTTTCAAAACTGCGCATTTTTGCAAAACACATGATGGAAATGAAACTGCTGTTTTGTTCAAAAGATGTTATATTTGTGCTTTCTATGCATCGCATCGCAAGGCATCACATAACAATGTGAATAAAATTGAAATTCATTTGAAAATTAAGCACTTGCATCGTAATAATCAGGTAGCGAACTGACTTACAACTCGATAAGCAAAACGAGAAAACTCGATAAGCTAACTAAGTGCGAGTACAACTCGATAAGCAACACGAAGACTTAAAGAAGTGAAATACAACTCGATAAACAAATGTACAACAACTCGATAAGCAAATGGGCGGCCCCCACAAGAATTGATCACTGAAGGGCATTGGAAATGGTGGGAACTCCCCAACTTCTGAGCATAAACAACTCAGGGAACAAAGGGAAAGACCATCGGCCCCAGGGAAAAGCCACCGGCCATAGAAGACTCCACCGGCCAACAGTAATGGCCGGTCGGCACAATATTTGGCCGGCCGGCCAAAAATGGAAGAAACCAGCAGAATGCTGACACCTGTCCTTCATTCAACCTTATCCCCTACAAAAGGCCCCAGCTTCGTAGTTTTTCTCATTTAACACTGATTTGCTCCAAATGGAAGAATTTCTTGCCCAAAATCTCTTGTCTTGGATTAACAACTTGGATGGTTCGGAAAAGCTGAATTTCCGGGTTTCGGCATAAATGCACTATTCACTTTGGGTCGTACCCCGCTGCACTTTCCGTTTCTTCATGCCGCGGCAAGGTTTTGGAATCCGGTGACACATGTTTTTAGCTTTGGCGGGCAAGAGGTATGTCCCACCTTTGAAGATTTTCAAGTTTTAATGGAGTCTGAGCGCAATGAAGAGATCCTGCCCCAACCCCGTTTTGGCCATGCCCAAGCCTTAGGACAAATGTGCGGGTTCTCGGTACCTGATGCTCGATCTCTGATTTGTGACGGAATGCTAGATATTCCGAGTTTGGTTTGCCGTTTTTCTGAGACTGGTGACCGCGGCGACCGTTATTGGCAAGGTTTTCGGCAACACGCACTTTGTTTGTGTATGTTATCTCATTTCTTACTTGCCTCGGGTTCTGGAGGATTTAGCGTCCGACTGATTGAAGTTGCCCAAGGTTTGAAAGAGGGAAAAAGCTGTATTGCCATGGCGTTAGCCGAAACGCTGATGGGCTTGGACGCTTTCTATCGTCAAGAGACAGCCAGATTTGCAGGGAGTCCATTATTACTGCAGGTAATGTTTCCCACCCAATCTCACATATATATTGCTCACATTACTCGGCCCTCAAGCTCGGTTTTTCTCACAACACCCTTCTCTTACTTTTCTCTCATCGCACGCCTCTCTATATTTTATTCTCTCATTTTTCATCCCTCCCCAGGTGTGGTTGATGGACAAGTTGCAGGTTGTGGATTCTTGCCCAACATACTCAGCCCGTGGTTACTTTCTTTAGGCAGCGCCTAGTCGACGCCCTTGATGAGGGTTGGTGGTTTGACTGGATGTGTAGCTTGTGTCCGCGGATCGCATTGCTTGGCGATGCCCTTGGCTCAATCTCCCGGCAATGAGTTACAGTATGACTCGTCAACCTGGGATTCAGCTGATTGGCTTGACTCACTGCGTCTTCTATTTTCCGTTCCGGATCCGACGTCAATTCGGTCATGACCAGACTTGTCCACCGGAAGAGATAGAATACCCAGCTGCATTCCCGATCCGAGGCGCACAGCTTGCCCGGTATGCGACAGCATGGAGAACTAGAGAGCTCCTGGCCCCTGCTCCCATTTTCAATTGCACTTTGTCTGATGAGTGTTGGGATTGGCTCAATGAAGAGGCACAGAATGGGCCTAGCCTGGCATCAGAGACTTCGACTAGCTCTGGAAGGGGGCGCAGGGACACCTGACTTGACTATGCCCCGGATTTATTGCTTTATTAGAACTTTCAAGTTTTCTTTATGATTGTAATAAAAGCAACTTCAATTGTATGCAAGAGCAGGAGAACTCTGTACTGAAATCAATGAAATTGGAGATTGTGGTACTGAAAATTTTCCGCTTTGGTCCAAAAATGGTCTTAGTTGTAAAAAGATTAATTTTGAACAAAGTCAACTTTTATTAAAACTTTTCAAAACCATTTTCGATATGGATCAGAACTGGACACGCCTGAAATTTGTCACTGAGATGTACAATCCCGAATCCCAGCAACTGGAAAGTTGCCCCTAGTCTGAATAGCACCGCAGCACTGCACGGCAACGGAAAGTTGCCCCTAGTCTGAAAAGCACTGCACCGGAGATCACGATGAATGCTGATGGACAAAGATGACTGAGATGATCAAATGGACAAAGTTGATCGGGGAAAAGTTTGTGGCTGAACTTCAAGATGAAGCTGCCTACGTATCCCAAAGATGGGAATCAAGCCTTACGTAGTTCGGCTAGGGTTCACTCGAGTATTCTCACTCTCCTTTTACGCTCTAACTTTTGCCAAGGTCGCCCTTTGCGGGTTTTCAACCTTGCGAGCTCAGTTTTTCTATTTTCTAATTTTCTGTGCTCTAACTTTTGCCTTGGTCGCCCTTTTGGGTTTTCGGCCTAGCAAGCCTCTCAAGGGTAATATTTCTTCAACTTGTCCATGTTGATCGGTTGTGAGAACTCCAGGCCATCTAGGTCCATCAGAACCACAGCCCCACCCACCACCACCAGATAGCTTTGATGATGTAGGGACCCGTCCAATTGGGTCTGAACTTGCCCCTTGGGTCATGGATGGGAGCTCGGTTGTCTTTGAGCACCAAATCTCCTTCCTTTAGATTCCTGGACTTTACTTTCTTGTTGAAAGCCCGGGCAATTCTGCGTGATAACCTTGAACATGGTACAGTGCTTTCAGTCTTCTCTCATCAAAGAGCATGAGTTCCTCGAACCTGCTTTGCTGCCAGTCCGCTTCGGCTATTTGACACTCAGTTCACATCTATCATACCATCATAATGACGGAACCTCAATCTCAATAGGTAGAACGGCCTCCATCCCATAAACTAATGAATACGGAGTCGCCCCAGTAGAAGTTCTGATTGAAGTCCGGTAGCCCCACAGAGCGAACGGCAACTTATCTGGCCAGTCCCGATAGGTTTCCACCATCTTCTGCAATATGTGTTTGATATTCTTGTTGGCGGCCTCAACCGCTCCGTTGGTTTGCGGCCGATAGGTAGACGACTTATGAAAAGCCACATTGTACTTCTCCAACAAATCAATCACCTCCTTCTTGAAGTGGGAACCATTATCTGAAATTATCTCGTTTGGGACTCCGTAGCGACAGATGATGTTGTTTCTGATAAACTTTGCAACATGCGAAGCCTTCAACACCGCATAAGATTGGGCCTCAACCCACTTCGTAAAGTAATCTATCGCTACCAGGATAAACTCGTGCCCATTCGACCCCTTCGGAGTAACAGCCCCGATCACATCAATTCCCCAGACTGAAAACGGCCATGGCGAAGTCATGTTGTACAGCTTCGACGGCGGGATATTCATACGGTTTGCATGGATCTGACATTTGTGGCATCGCCGAACAAAGCCGATACAATCCTCCTCCATGGTGGACCAGTAGTAACCTTGTCTGAGGATCTTCCGTGCCAGCATTACCCCATTCATATGTGCACCACATTCTCCCCCGTGGATGGCTTCCATCAGACGCTTTGACTCTTCGGCATCAACACACAGCTTATGCATTCCCAGGTGACCTCTTTTACAGCTTACCCCCCACAGATGATGAACTGAACGGCCATTCTTCTGATTGCCCTTTTATCTTTGGCATTTGCCCCTGGTGGATACACCTCCTTTTCCAAGAAGTTCCAAATGTCGTAATACCAGGGTTCTCATCCTGAACCTCATCTATGGCAGAAATTGACTCGTAGGCAGGTGCAAATCTCTGGTCAATGATGACTGGACGCATTCGGACTCCACACGGGATGTCTATCATGGAAGATAGAGTTGCTAAAGAATCTGCGAACCTGTTGTTCTCTCTTAGTAGATGAGTAAACTTAGCTTCTCAAACCGAGGAATTAGCAAGTCCAAGGCCTGGTGATACATCATCATCTTTTCCTCTTTTACTTTCCAGTTTCCTTTTGCTTGAGACACAACAAGGTTCGAGTCCCCGATGACGTCCAATCGTCTTGCCCCTAGTTCTAGGGCTGCTTCTAGACCAGCGATGCACGCTTCATATTCTGCTTCGTTGTTCGAGACTTTGAACCAGAGTTTAAAGGCTAGAGGGATACGGGAATTGTCAGGTGCTATCAGTAACACTCCTATCCCATACCCGTATTGATTGGATGCTCCGTCAAAGTACATCGTCCAAGCTTCATCGTCAATATGCAAAATAGCTTCATCTGGGAATAGGTACTCGACTGCTTCACCCCCTTCCACTGGATGGTTGGCTAAGAACTCTGCCACTGCCCTTCCTTTGACTGACTTGCGTGTTACGTATTTCAAATCAAATTCGGAGAGCAACAACAACCAACGAGCTAGCCTACCCGTAAGTGCCTGTTTCTTGAAAAGATATTTGATGGGATGGAGTCGTGAAACCAACATTACAGAGTGAGCTAACAGGTAGTGCCGCAGCTTCCTGGTAGCCCATACCAAGGCCAAACAAGCCTTCTCCAACGGAGTGTAGCGGGTCTCGTAATCCAACATCTTCTTGCTCAGATAGTAGATGGCCCTTTCCACTTTATCTTCTGATTCTTGTGCGAGCATACAGCCCATCGTAGTCTCAGTTACTGAAAGGTACAATATCAACGGTTTCCCTGGCTCCGGTGGTGACAACACGGGTGGGTTTTGTAAATATTCTTTGATCTGTTCAAAAGCTGCTTGACATCGGCCGTCCCATTGGAATTTCTTTCCTTTCTTCAGGAGACCAAAAAGTGGTTCACAAGTTAAGGTTAATTTTGAAATAAACCGTCTTATGAATTGCACTTTACCCAGAAAGCCTCGCACCTCTTTTTCAGTCATTGGTGGTGGCATTTCTAAGATGGCCTTGATTTTGGAAGGGTCGACTTCGATGCCCCTTTGCGTAATCAGAAACCCTAGCATTTTTCCCGCTGTAACACCGAATGTACACTTCTGAGGATTCAACCGCAGCCGAAATTCTCTGATCCTTTGGAAAAACTTTTGCAAGGCGGTGTAGTGACCTTCTCTTTCTTTGGATTTGACAATCATGTCGTCCACGTACACCTCAACCTCTTTGTGGATCATATCGTGCAATATTGTGGTCGCTGCCCGTTGATAAGTAGCCCAGCATTCTTCAACCCAATGGCATTACTCTGTAGCAGTATGTACCCCACGGGGTGGTGAATGCAGTCTTCTCCCGGTCTTCGGGCCATTACTATCTGATTATAGCCTGAGAAGCCATCCATAAACGAAAGCAAAGCATGCCCCGCTGTGAAATCTACCAACTCATCAATGTGTGGCAAGGGAAAGTCGTCCTTCGGACTGGCTCTGTTCAAATCCCTGAAGTCTACACATACCCGAATTCTGCCATCCTTCTTCGGTACTGGAACAATGTTGGCCAACCAAGTCGGGTATTCGGATACCAGCAGGAAGCCTGCGTCGATTTGCTTGGTGACCTCTTCCTTGATCTTAATGGCCCAATCAGGGCGGATCCTCCTGAGTTTCTGTTTGACCGGTCGGGCCTCGGGATCGAGAGGGATCCGGTGCTGTACAATCTCAGGATCGATTCCAGGCATGTCTTCGTAGGACCACGCCAAAACATCTTTGAAATCTTTTAATAAAGCGACTAAGCGTTCGCGTTCCTCTGAAGACAACGTGGACCCGATCTGGACCAGCCGCGGGTCCTTCTCAGTACCAACATTCACAGTAATGATTTCATCAACTAAAGGTTTAACAAAGCTCTCCTGCTCTTGTTCAATTAAATGTTGTAAAACCGGAGGAATTTCGTCCTCGTCGTTTTCATCAAAATTTTGAAAGTCCTGATTTAAGCAATAAATCAAAGGAACAGAAAAGTACTCGGAAACCACATTCATATCATTCTTATTATGTACTTCCAAACCGTCCAATTCTTCTGTTACAACAGACTCAAAAGAGAAAGAAAAAGATGACCTGGACAGGACTGTGGCATCCGGGTTATCACCCCCAGGAATACCGAACTCAGACTCAGTCGAGCTGGAACCTGATTCTGACTCACAAGACTCGGTGGAATCAGATTCCGGCTCACTACCTGACCCGGTGCTGCTAAATAAAAATCCCTCCTCGTACTGCCAAACAAAGGAAGGTGCGATAGATGCATCCAAAATAGTTGAAGTTAGGCCCGCAGCCGTTTCATTCCCGATCATGGACACCGAGAAGTTATCCCCCAAGCACAGCTGGTCGATCGAAGGATCTGAGAGTAGACATGCCAGTGCTACCCCCATTTCAAGTTCGGTGTCCTCAGACTCCACTTTCCTGTTCTGTTCACCCTTAACTGTTGGGTCTGTCTGCTCTTCAGCAACATCATCCCCAGGTAACTGTAGATCAAAGAAAATCTCGAACCCTGGTACGCGCTTCCTCTCTGCGTTTAACCACGGCTCTGGGAAGCCACAGAATGGAAAATCCTCCCCCTCCCGGACGAAGCGTCCGTTTAGGGTACCCTGGATGGGCCGGTGCATCAACTCAAAGGGTTTCCCCATCTGTTTCGCTCTGGCTCTTCCAGCCATCTCTTTTCCTTTTCTTACCCAATCCTCCTTGGTGGGCAGATAACCCAAGCCAAAGGTATGGGGGTTGTGTGGCACTTCGGCCAATGCTGCGGACGCCCTTGCGGCCGCTCTTTCCTAATCCCATCCCAGGGATGTATTGGAGCTTGTTCATGAGATACACTGCTTGGGCACTGACATATATCCCCTCGTTAGTAGCCATGATGTTCTGTACAACCTGAGCCTCAGCTAGGGATAAACCCTGATATGAACACATCCTCCATGCCATGCTCGATTTCTAGAACAGGCGTGGATACCTCCGGTGGCGGATGGATTGATGAATTCCCGAAAACAATGGCTACTCCCTTCCCATAGGGGTATTTCACCATTTGATGCAAAGTGGATGACACCGCCTTCACCTGATGCAGCCACGCGCCCCCCAAAAGCAAGTTGAAAGTTGCGGGCACCTCTAAGACATGGAAATCTATCTCATGCTGTCCCGGCCCAACTTTAGTCTGAACTTTACTGTTCCCATCACTTCTCTCACTTCTAGCTTGTATTGTCATACGCCCGGATGACCTGGGCTGTTGGTACAAAATCCGCGGTTTTCAAGCCGATTGCAAACGCCGTCCTTGCCGGGCAGACGTTGATGGCGGATCCGGTATCGACGAGAACTACCGGTATCCATTTATTCCTACATTCCACGGAAATGTAGAGAGGCTTGTTATGGTCTGCCCCCTCGGGTGGCAATTCCTTGTCGGAAAAAGTCAGCGTCGGGGTAGCTCCTCCCGGAAAGACTAGTCCCACCAGCTGCTCTGGCGTGGTTTCTATTGAAAGCTTCGCTTTGTCCATGGCTGATAAGATAGCCTGTCTATGCATCCGTGATGCCATGAGCAGTCCCCAGATGGAGATGTCTGCTTGTATCTTTTTTAGCTGCTTGAGTACAGCTTCCTCCTCAAGTTGCTTCTCCTTTTGCTTCTCAGCCTCTCTATCCTTCCCCGAGGCCTCTGGTTGATCTAGGTGTGGAGGTTTGAAGTACCGCCCACCCGTCATATGGTCGACCTCTCCAAGGTACCAGGTGTTATCGGTTGGTTGTTTCCCCAATCTTCATCTGTGTGGGCAAGACACAAGTCCTCATCTTCCCACCACATTCCATCAGCAGCTGACAAACATCGATCCGACTCTGGTATGGCTGTTCTTGTACTCGCAGTACCTTCCATCCATATGTTCGCAGCATTCTCAGTTCCTGTGCACATAGCAGTTTTAGTCCCCACATGGGCCTTCGCCTTTCTGATTCTCTCAGAATTTTCGAATCTTTCCTGTTCTGGGTGTGTCGATGCAACCGACTGTTCAATAATCCCCGTACTCGAAATGCTCCAATCCCGAGCGAAATTCTTGACACCGGCGCTCTCCGGCGATGCACTCTGTTCTTCGACCCTTCCGCTGTCACTGACATTCTTGCCCCCCGGGCCCTTTCTGCTGACCTGCTGAAACTCTTCTACCACATCTGGTTGATCGTCTAACCATCCTGTAGCCTCTGTCGACTCCTCATAATCATACCAGCTGACTGCCACGTCCCCTGAGTCTTGGTCACTATAAAACTGGAGATTGCAAGGTCCTCTTCCACAGCTGTTAAATCGTCTGTTCCCTGTCCCAGACTATCCCCTTGGATCACACACAGCTCTCCTCCTGCTGGAAATTCCACATCTGGTCCATTCTGGCCTATTGGTGAAATGTAGTCACTCGGACTATATGTCTTCTCAACACAACTCCCAGATTCCGCAGACTCTGGCTCAACAATCCTTTCTCCTTTGGGGCCTCCTCTTTCCTGTCCTTGGCAGCCACTACCCGCTGGCTTGGGTTGAGTTATGGAGATGTCCATCATGCACAAGTCGGTGCAATCGGGAAGGAAACCTCCGGCTTAGGCAGGTGGGAAGGTGTGATATAGATACTAGGATCGTAGGACACGACCCCAGTATGGATGAAATTGATTCTTTTGGGTGGTGGAGCTTGGTTATGTGTGGGGAGAGGATTTGTAGTGACATTGGGCTTCTTGGGCGGCAGAATCACCCCATTATCGATGAGATCTTGAATCTCATGACGTAATCGAAAGCACAGATCGGTATCATGACCGTGCTGTTGGTGAAATGCACAATATTTGGCTGGGTTGTGGGTAGCGGGGAGTCTTCTGGTAAGGGCCGCGGCTCTAGGGGCTTCAAATGCCCTTTTCTGATTAGCACCCCCCCAGAGCTTTGGACAGGGGCATATAAAGTGGAGCGAAGGTTCTGGTGTTTTTGGGTGGGTATTTGGCTGTTGGTGGGTTACTTCCGGACGCACCGGAGAATGGTGCAGCTGCCGTGGTTCTCGGAGGGGGGTTGGTGGTGACCATGCTCACTTCGGAGGCTCTTGTAGTTGTAGTGCCACTCGGGCCCGCATTAGTGTTGCGGTTGAAAGTCCTTCGGGGTTGCTCCGATCGGTATCATCATTTAAGCCTTGCTTCAAGGCATCCTCAATCTGCACCCCCATTTCATGCAGGTCAGAAAAAGTAGGAAAGGGAGTACAATCATCTTTTGCATCAACTTCGGCTGAAGATTGCGCACAATCATCCGAATCTGATCTTTGTCTGTAGGTCTTAAGGTCATCATCGAAGCCTTGGCCCTCCATCTGGTTACAAATTCTGAGAAACTCTCTTTAGGTTCCTGTCTTGTTGTCTCGAGATCACGGGTTGTAATCTCATTTGTGTATTGTATGAGTACTGCGCAATGAAGGCCTCAGCCATCTCATCCCAGTTTCTCTTGACATCATCTTCTAATTTGGCATACCATATGGCCGCCACACCCGACAGGGTCCGGCCGAACAAAGACATCTTCTGTAGTCTACTGAGGCCCATCGGCCTTAAGATATCGGAAAATAGTCTCAGGTGCACCATGGGGTCCCCGGACCCGTCAAATCGATCAATATGGGGCATCTTAAATCTTTCTGGCAGCGTCACAGCTGTGTCGGTATACCCGTCTTCAATATCGGGGATGGTCCTGGCTCCCTGAGATCTCTTGAATAGCTTTTCAAGCTTGTTCAACTTTAGTGCGGTGGGATCAGTTTCAAACTCAAAGGGAGAGTCTGGTAGGTTGGTGGGTGTCTTTGATAGTTGAGGTTGGATTTGGGGCAGGATCGGGGGTGGAGGTGGTCCTGTGGGAAGTTCGGTATCATTCTGAGCATTGGCTGTCTCCCGAGGTTTGGAACTCCTGGTGGGGAGGAACTTTTGCGAAGCAGAGGCTCCGGCTTGCTGCTGTAACCTTATAATTAACTCTGCTTGTTCATTCATAACCGTGGCCTGCTGCTTGGCGAACTCTGCTTGTCGGACAGCATCTTGCTGCATCATTTTCATGCCCTCTTGGAGCTGGCGCACCATCTCCTCTAAGCTAGCCATACTATTCTGCTCTGGTTGAATTACCGGTATATATTCCCTTCTCTGTAGGCGAAACAAGACCCTGATCTCTACTGAACTCAGGTGGGGTAGATAAGGCCCTCTGAACTGGCTGCTGAACTGATGCTCTCTGCCTAACGGTCCTCCGTCTAGTAACCGGGGTAGAGAGTGGTACACTGGTTGTCCGTCTACCAGATCCTCAGATCGATGGAGTCGACGACCTCTAGTCCAGAGTGCTTGGGGAATATCTACTGGATCAGAAGCAATTGTGCTCAACTACCTAGCAAAAAGATAAATAAAACGTATAAATAAACAGACAATCGGACAGCGTAACGGCGTAAAATAAACATACAACACACAGTTGGGTATCATAATATGCTGCCATAAGCTGAACACACTGTTCCTCAAATACTGATCACTGTTCCCAGAAATCATGTCCTCCCCAAACTGAATCTGATATCCACAGATAACTGATTCCCAAAAACTGATCTGGTGTTATCAGGCCTGATACCCAGACTTGCAAACTGGTACATGCATTCCCTGTAGAGATACACTCTAAAAGCACATAGCAAATAAAAGAGAGCCAACACCCCTATGTTGGGGTAGGGTTTCCCTGTCCTATTTTGTCAGGAGCTAGGGTTTCACTCACACAGCAGCGGTTTCAAACAACCTATATCGGTAGGCAACCTGTCCTAGTTTGGGATGGTCACTACGGATTCCGAATATGCACTAGGTCGAATGGTCGAAAAGGTGCCCCGGTAAAACCGGGGTTTGTGTTCCCATACTGGCAGAGCCCGCAACCGGTCAGCCTTATGGCATGCTTTGACAAAGTCAAGCCTCCGGCAAACCGTTCAGGAATAGCAGATGGCCAACACGGTGTCCTAGGCGCACCAATGCACATGCAATGCAAAGAGACACATAAATGAAATCAAAACAGGATATCACGAGTTCGAGTCAAGCTCTCTAAACTCCCCAGCAGAGTCGCCAGAAACTGTAACAACGCCCGCGGGGGACCCCGCGCTACACGGGTTACAGTTCGGACTCGATTTTGTTTGTGGTTCTAAATCTGAACCAAAGAGTCCAAATCCGGCAAATCGTTTTGAGGAAACATATTTTTGAAAAGAAGTGCCAAACATGGACTGCTTTGCCAGATACAGAGTCGCCACCTAAATATTTTTTAAATGGGGAAATTTAGGAAACCCTGACTCGGTGCCAAAGGCCACATATCCGTCATCACCAAAGTTGCCTCGGCTCGGGAGCTTGGGTACGATTGGGGAAGGTCAGCTATGAGCACCCCCTCTCGCCCGGTCCGAAGACCGGCCTCTACTAACCATGATATCCAATTTTGAAAACGTTATGTGTTCTAATTCCGGTTATTAGCCTAGAATTACTATGTTATGCGCACAGCAAACAAGTATAGACTAGATTGCCTAATTTGGAAATAAGCATTGCATATCCGTTTGTCTTGGAAAATACTTTGGAATTTGCTACTCG
Source organism: Camellia japonica (assembly GCA_030407325.1). Classification (NCBI taxonomy): domain Eukaryota; kingdom Viridiplantae; phylum Streptophyta; class Magnoliopsida; order Ericales; family Theaceae; genus Camellia; species Camellia japonica. Next base: position 185,890,535 of record JAPPVO010000016.1, on the reverse strand, counting down.
CAAGTAGGCTAAAATACGGATTTCAACGAGTTTTTCCAACTCAGACAATCCAACCTTCACCCACAGGCATTCAAACAGTTTATCACATAAGCATCTAGCCACATGGTAAGCATGTTGTCATGATAGCATTCACACACATGTGACATGCTAAAGCATGAAAATACTTACATCGTACTCCGTGCTAAAACAATAAACTAGTTAGCAAACATGCATGGTCCTAGTTCATGTTAAATCGACTAATGCAACACATACAGGATGCAATTAGGGTAGGCTCGGCTAACCTAAACATGACATGTGAAATGCAATCAATTGATGCACGTATTCAATTTGAAATCGAAGTACAAATACAGTTAGCATGATGCGCCGAGCCTGGTGCATGCAAGACAAATGTATGGATGCACGCATGCATAGCATAAGGTATGCTAATTTAAACATGCCCTAATCTACCATCATAAGCGGGTAAATAAAAGGAAAGAAAGAAGTGGGGATTGGATGACATGCACACACACGCACCCACACTTATTACAGATTCGCCCCCGTCCGGGGGGACCAAATAAATATTACAGTCCAAATAAATAATACTAAATTAATTATTACAAAACTTCTAATTAATTAACAAATTAAATGTAAAAAGAAGGTGGCCTCAGCCCTGCCTCGGAATGCGTGAATGATGCATGCTCGATCTGTCTTGCCCGGAAAGCCCGTACCATACCACTGCTGCCTCTGTTTACACTGCCCTGCCTTTCTGAAAACCACCAAAATCCTGGGACAGGTTCCCTACATACTGTAGAACACCATTGGCTGAAGGAAATTTCCACCGGCCATGGAAAATGTCTATCGGCTAGATTTCAGGTCATCGGCCATTAATTCTTTGCCGGTCGGCACTCAACAATGCCGGTCGGTAGAAACTCCCTGCAGAAAATAGTTTTGACAGCAACAGAGGACAGGCAGTGTATGGCATGAATTACAAGCACATGTAAGCATGACCACTCTCCTAAATCATGTAAGAGACTCAAGGGAGTGTGGCCCTCGACCCTTGGGCTATCAATTGCGCATTTTGATGCATAATGGCCTAAGGAACCGAGGTTGCTACTCAATGAAGATGCATGCAACATACAAATGAAGACCAAGACCCTATCATGTTAAGGTCAAGGGCCTCGGTGACCGAGAATTAAGACGTGTTACATCACTTGTAGTATGAACACTTCTTAACCCTCACACTTGGTTTGACACCCCAAACCAAGTAATGCAATGCACGTTATGCAAACATGGCTCAAAGATGCAACATGAGATTAAGATGCAAGGCATGCCAAATGCCATGCAACTATCATGGCAAGTATGTAATGCTAGACATGCAAGATGCAAATGTAATGCAAACATGGACAATCTAAGCAATAGGATCATCATGTTACAACACCTAATGAAGCAATCATGCAAAAACAGAATTCTAGCATGCAAAAATGGGCTCCAAAACCCACTGATATGGCAGCTTAAGTGGCTTCAATGAGATGCATGCACTAAAGTTCACTTCTAGGCATAAAAGGACACATCCTCGAAGCATGAAAGAGGTCACATATGCAAACATACAAACATGATTTATGGACTGAAATACGATCCTAAATGATGCCAAATCATGAGGATGGTCTAAGCTAAGCATGCTAGAGGCCAATATACTCAAGGCTTACAAGCCAAAACACAAAGAGATGACACCAAACATGGCAAGCATGACTGAAACAGATGGCCAACAGACTTTAAACATGGTAAAATAATGCCAATACCTTCATGAAGTTAGGCTAACACATGCAAGAATCATGGCCTAAACACAAGATGCATTTCTATGCCAAATAGAGGAATGCAAAGCAAGTATGTTAAGCATGCAAAGGGGCACAAATCCGACCAAAAACAGAGATAAAATGTGACCTAGAGACACCCAAAAACCTTTGAAATAGGGTCAAAATCAGTCAAGCATGCATGTTGCCCTTTGAGCCAAAAAGCAAGGATAAAAGAGGGACAAGGGGGGAGAGGGGTGTCCCTCCCCTATACAAGACTTCAAACCACCTTCCTCACCACTGAAAATCCACTGGTTCTCAGTGGTAAGAAGACTAAAACACTCAAGCAAACAAAGCCTCACAAAGGAAGCACCAAAAAGGCCAAATAAGGCCTAAGAGGGTGAGTTTGAACTCGAACCACAAAACACCCTTAATGAAAGTTCTTAAGCATGAAAATATAAGCTTTTTTTATGTTATGCACAAAGCCTAAATCAGCAAGCAAGACAGGTAGAAAACTAGTGCAAGTTTGGAGAAACTAAAACAAAGTGATTACCCTTGAAGAACACCTCAAGAACAGCCAATGCAGCCCTCTTCTTTTGATCAAAATCAGTCCAAAAGCTCAAGAATCAACCCTCAAAACCTCTCAATCTCGGAGCTAGGTGTAATGGTGTGTGTATTAGTGCAAAAGTAAGGTAAAAATGCACTTTTAGACTTCCAAACACACCCTAAGGATGAGAGAGAGGGAGATATAGAGAGAGAGAGTGATATGTCAGATGTATAGATATAGAAACTCTGGTTTTTGATTCAAAAGCTCCAACCCCCAACAATGGGAGAGGAGGGGTGCTTATATAGGCAAAAAAAGACTCCAAGCTTCTCCAAGAAGCTATATCAAAAGGGGCAAAGGGTGCAAATGGTCCTTGGCTTCTTGAAGAAGCTGGGACAGCTGGCCAAGCTTCCCCAAGAAGCTTGGCCAAAGGGTCATCCTTCTAGAAGGAATGAAGGTGCAAAGGAGTCAAACCAGCCACAAACCGCACGGGGAGGAGTGATGGTGCATTCCAGCTGGCACAGCTGGTATGCACCATGCCTCAAGGGTGCAAAGGAGTCACACCGGCCAGCAAAAGAGGTCGCCGGCAAAATAAAGTGCCGGCCGGCCAAATATAGTGCCGACCGGCCATTGGTTTTAAGAAACCATGGCCGGTGGCACCCATAAATAGCCGATGATGTAAAGGTAGGGCCGGTGGGATGTGGGGATGGCTAACAAGCTATTCCCTAGCCTCCAAGCTAAGAACACAAGTGTTTGGTGCAAAACCAAACACCAAACAGACGAGTTAAGAGATCCTAAGACAAGGCGCGCAGCCGAGGCCTTCTGGGAGCTCGAAACGAACACGAACAAGGGTGATCACTGAGTGTTCAATCAGTGACGTCCAAGTCTTGAGGGCGGTCAAAAATGGGGTGTCTACAGGCGCCCAAGTCTTAAGGGCGGTCAAAAATAAGGTGTCTACAAATACTCAATTATTAAAAAAAATGGAGAGATTCTAAACACTAAAAAAGAAATATTTTAAACACAATGTCAATCATCTAGCCCATTAAAAAGAAAATTAAAGGAAAACCAAAAGAAAAAATGAAGAAAAGAAAAAGAAAATGAAAGAAGAATGAGGAGGAGGTAAAACTAGAAGTCATTGTCCTGCTTTTATCACAAGCAATCAGGCCCGGCCCTGAGGGCAGGCCAAAGAGGCCTGCGCCTTCGGCCCTAGATTTGGGCCGAAAATAGGGCCCCAAAATATGATTTTATGTTTTAGATAGAAAAAAAAAAAAATCCAAATACTATAAGCCCAATTGTATATGGGGCCTAAAAAAATATATATATATATATATATATATCATGACAAATTAGAGGCCCAACTGACATGGGCCCAAAAACAAGAAACACATTATAATTTATAATACCCACCGAGGCTAAGAATGTGGGTCACTGAAAGAAAATAAACATTAGAAAATTAGAAAATTTCTGGAAGTATATTATAAAATTTCTGAAAATTAGAAAATTAGAAAATTTGTGGATTTGTGATTATATAGAATAGTCATGCCTCCTAGTAAGTATATTTTTGGATGTGAAAAAAGGAAAAAGAAGAAAAAATTAGAAAATTTTATTCAATCTCAATCGGGAGCACTTGATAAATTTTTTGGTAACAAGAAACAAATAGAAAGTTCATGTTTGATTGATGAAGAAGTTGTAAGTAAATTTTTTTGTGACTACAAACAAATAAAAAAGTTGTTGTAACTTATTGTTTTATCCATCAAAATTTTTTTTTTTAATGTAAGAAAGGCTCCATTTCCGAAGGTCGCCTTGGGCCCCTAAATCTCTGGCCGGCCCTACAAGCAATGTCCATTTTTGATCTGTAATCATGTTGGCAAAATAAAACAATGTATTGGGCGCGTGGAACAGTTATACATCACATCAGTAAAGACCGGCCAATTTTACCAGACAATATCAAATGAGTAATTGTAGCCCAGTGGTAATATGGAATTTTTTTTTACATAGTTATGAAAAATTTTATAATTTTAATTATTAGAGTAAATTATATTAAACTTCTTTATGACAGATTATTGAAAACCTCACACCTTAATTATTGAATGATCAGTCATATAAATACACAAGGAAATAACAAGAAATCCTACAACCTAGGAAGTTATTACAAACTGAAACTATATCTATGGAAGACAGATAAGTACATTTGAATAATACAATCTGCTAAGAACGAATAAGTCAAGCAAAGCAGTTAAGAACTACTGATTTTGTGCTATTATGCCCCCGCAAGATGGAGCGCGGGAGAGCAATCCAATCTTGCGCTTGAGTTGAAGAAAACGGTGGCGGGGAAGAGGCTTGGTAAGCGCATCAGCAAGTTGATCTTTAGAAGAGACATGAGCGACACAGAGAGCACTAGTTTGAACCTGATCCCGGATAAAATGAAAATCGATTGCAACATGCTTCACGCGGGAATGAAAAAGCGGATTGGAACTGAGCTGAGTTGGCCCAACATTATCACAGTAAATGACAGGGCAGCAGGGCAGCGAAATGCCTAGATCAGTCAAGAGAGAACAAATGAAAGTAAGTTCAGCAGCTGTATTGGCACCTGAGCGATATTCTGCCTCAGTGGAGGATCTAGCAACAGTGCATTGCTTTTTAGAGCTCCAGGAGATCGGATTTTTACCAAGATAAACAACATAAGCACCTGTGGAGCAAAAGGTGTCCTTGTCCCCAGCCCAATCAGCATTAGAGAAGGCTTGGAGGCTAAGAGAAGAGTCGAAGAAAGCATGCAAACAGGGAGGGGAGTCATTGTAGATTTGTAAGCCATCATCAATGGTGTCAACTAGATAACGCAGGAGGCGTTTGACAAAGGACCAATGCGCAGTGGTTGGGCAGTGCATAAATTGAGACAGTTTATTCACAGCGAATGCGATGTCTGGGCGGGTTATTAGCAAATATTGTAGGCTTCTGACGACCTGGCGATACTCAGTTGGATCAGACAGAGAAGAGCCCGAGGTTAACATGAGAGAATGACTGGTTGGCATGGGAGTGAGAACAGGTTTGGCGACTTGCATCTTGGTTTGAGTGAGGAGATCCTAAATATAACGCCTCTGTAAGAGTAACAAGCCATGGTTGTTTGGGACAACTTCAACACCCAGAAAGTAAGTCAGTAGCCCAAGATCTTTGAGGGAAAATCGCTGAGCAAGAATATCAATAAATTGATTGACTTTGGTCGCATTGTCGCCCGTGAGAATTAAATCATCAACATAAACAAGGAGATACATGGTGTGGCCATCAGCATGAAAGACAAAGAGAGAGGTATCAGCATATGAATTCTGAAAACCAAATTGTAGGAGAAAGGTGCGGAGCTCATGGTACCACGCCCGGAGGGCTTGTTTTAAGCCATAGATTGCTTTGCGGAGCTTGCAGACATATGAGGGGTTGTCTTGATCAACAAAGCTAGGTGGCTGGGACATGTAGACAGTCTCGGAGAGGTGACCTTGAAGAAAGGCATTGTTGACATCAAGCTACCTTAAGGACCAGCCATGGCTTACAGCGAGACTGAGAACAATGCGAATAGTGGTTGGTTTGACAACTGGACTAAAGGTGTCGTGGTAGTCGATGCCAGGGCGTTGGTGGAAGCACTTTGCAACCAAGCGGGCCTTGAACCTGTCAACAGAACCATTAGATTTGCGTTTAGTTCTAAAAATCCATTTACCTCGAATTAGATTGTGAGTGGTATCCGGAGGAACTAGTTCCCAGGTGCCATTCGTGACTAAAGCATCATACTCGTCAGACATAGCTCGACGCCATTTATGATCTTTGAGAGCTTGGGTCAAGGTGGATGGTTCAAGGTCAGCAGCATTGGTTAATTGGGTGTGAAGATTCAATTTGGTGATGGGTTTGCGAATATTGTCTTTGGCTCGAGTAGTCATGGTGTGGATAGGTTGAGGCACAGGTGGGTCTAGTGGTGGTGGCGGTGGTGGGGAATTGTGGGTGGTTGATGGGTCAGGGAGTGGAGGTAAAATAGATGTGTTGGGCAGGGCTGGTGATTGTGAAGCTTCACTGGGGGAAGGTGGCGGAGCGTCCACTGCAGATGACGGAGTGAGTGGTGGTACCAAAGACAATGAGGGAATTTGAAGTGGTGGAGGGATCCAAGTGGCAATAGAATCGGACGAAGGACGAGAGGAAGAAGCAGAGAGACTAGTGAAAGGAAACACAGACTTAACAAATCTGACATGCTGAGAGACATATAGTTTGGAGATGGATGGATCAAGGCAGTAGTAGGCACTTTGACTTAAAGAGTAGCCAAGGAATACACAAGGTTTGGAACGAGAGTCGAGTTTGTTGAGTGCATATGGTTGAAGCCAGGGATAGCATAAACAGCTAAAGATTTTGAGTTTAGAGTAATTGGGAGCTGTTGCAAAAAAAAATTCATATGGAGAGAGGAGGTTTAGGGTGGGTGTGGGCATGCGATTGATTAAATAAACGACGGTGGCGAAAGCATAAGTCCAATATCTTAGAGGAAGAGATGCATGAGTTAGTAGTGCTAATCCAGTTTCGACAATGTGAAGATTTCTTCGTTCAGAAAAACCATTGTGTTCAGGTGTGTGAGGTGGGGAGGTGAGATGGGAAATGCCATTTGTCGAAAGAAACTGGGCAAGCGCAATATATTTACCACCATTGGTAGAGTAAATTGTTTTGATGGTTCTGTCAAAGTGTTTTTCCACAAGTGCTTTAAATCTAATAAAAACATCTTTCACGGCAGATTTTTGTTTAAGAGGATAGAACCAAATATATCTGGTGAAATGATCCACGAAAATGACATAATATTTAAACCCATCAGGTGATATAACTGGGGAAGTCCAAACATCAGAAAAAAATTGTTTCCAGGGGTTGTGAAGAGACAATTGTGGATTAAGAGAAGGATAATTTGTGGCTTTTATTACATAAACAAGCATTACAGGAAAATTCAGTGGATAAGGGAAAGGAGAGATCGAGTTTATTGTTAGACACAATCTGTTTCAGAATGGGAAAAACTGGGTGTCCTAATCGATGATGCCACTCGGATGCAGTTGTTTTGATGCTGGAAAAAGCAAGCAGTGGTGGAGATACCGGCCACTCATAAACGCCATCTTTAGTTTGGCCCTGCAGAAGTGTTGCCTGCGTGTGAATGTCCTTGACAAGAAAAGTAGTTGGTAAGAATTCAATTGAAACATATTTGAGGTGCAAAATTGAGAGATTGAAATGAGATTTTTTTTCATGGCAGGAACACAGAGGACATTATTCAATTGAAAAGTGTAAAGAGGTGTTGGAAGAGAGGAAGAACCGGTATGAGTGATGGAGAGACCCAAGCCATCGTCGATCATAATGTCATCTGAGCCATTGTATGGAGCATGCATGGAGAGGTTGTTTAGATCAGCTGTAACATGGTGAGAGGCACCACTGTCCAAGAGCCAAGATGTAGGACTGGGATTATTGGTAGCATAATGAGCCCGCGGTTGCCATGGAGTAGCAGAGTGATTGTTCGAAGCAAAGCGAGTACTGTTGAATGTGTTAACTGGGACTAGCTGATAGGAAGGGCACCGTTTGGCTGTATGACCTTGAATTATGCAAATTTGGCAATAACCCAGATATGGCCGAGATGGATGAGTTCCTGGAGTTGTGGGTTGTCCGCTGTTTTGAGCAGTAGGATACCTGGGTGGATGGCTATTGGAGGGACACCATGAATTATTGTTGCGGCCTGAAGATGCAGAGGAGCGCCATATTGGTGGAGGTTTGCTAGTGGGATTAGCAGTGGCAGGAAACGGAAAAGGGTCTTGTTTGGGAGTGATCACCGAAGCTTCAAAATTAAGCAATTTTTCATGTAGTTCCTCAAATGTGATAGGTGTGTCTCGAGCTTGGACAGCACATGTGAGTTCTTTGTATCCATCACCAAGGCCATCAAGTATGTGGTATGTGAGGTCTTCGGCATGAAGTGGTGCTCCAAAAAGAACAAGCTCATCAGCTTTGGCTTTTATGGCTTGCAGGAATGATGTGACACTGTCAGAGCCTTTGGTGATCATCTTGAGTTGGCTCTTGGCCTGTTTGATGCGGCCACGAGAAGGCGTGGCATAGGTGGTGGCCAAGATGGTCCATGCTTCGCGAGCTGTCTTGACTTGAGCAATAAATGGTATGATAGTGGGGGAAATGGAGCCAATGATGGCATTTAAGATTAACTGGTCCTGCCGTAGCCAGAGGATGTGATCAGGGTTGGACTGAGTTGTGCCATTTTGTGTGAGAGTAGCTGAAGGACATGGCTTAGAGCCATCAATATAGCCTAAGAGATCATAGCCAAAGAGGAGGGTGTGAAATTGTAGTTTCCATGAGAGGTAGTTGTTGGAAGTGAGTTTTAGAGGTGTTTGGGCAGCAACATTAATGCTGATAAGGGTGTTATGGGATGCATTGGTGTATAGAATGAATGGTGAAGGGTTGGCCATGGCGGCGCAAGATAACAAACAGAAGGGAAAAGAGAGAGAGAAACAAATTTTTGGAATTTGTTATCTCTATTTTTGCTTTGATACTATGACAAATTATTGAAAACCTCACACCTTAATTATTGATTGATCAGTCATATAAATACACAAGAAAATAACAAGAAATCCTACAACCTAGGAAGTTGTTACAAACTGAAACTATATCTATGGAAGACAGCTAAGTACATTTGAATAATGCAATCTGCTAAGAAAGAATAAGTCAAGCAAAGCAGTTAAGAACTACTGATTTTGTGCTATTACTTTAAACTATCAGTTATTTATACTTTATCTTCTTAATATTTTAAACCTAACAATTTTCTTTCTCAAGTTATTTAAATTTGAACATTAAGTCATTTTATTAGTCATTTATTAGATATGTGGATAAAAAAATTTCAAGTGTTATACACATAATGATTATATTAAATTTTTACAAAAGATAAAATATGATAATTTGGTCATAAAATTTAATATAATCATCATGTGCACAACACTTGACAATTTTTCATCCAAATATCTAACAAATGATTAATAGGACTTAATTTTCAAATTTAAATAGTTTGAGGGGGGTAATTATTAGGTTTAAAATATTAGGAGGTAAAATATAAATAGCCGATAATTTGAAATAATTTTCCCTAATTATTAATATTTTAAAATTCTTTTATTAATTTATAATTATTTTTTCAAATCCCATATTTTCCCATATCAAATACTCTCTATATGATCACTTTCCTAAAATTCCATGTAATATGTTGATCCATCTTAGAGAGATGTCCAAAAACCTGAACTTCACAAAAACACACCCTTCACACATTCACTTGGAATTTTACGAAATTTGTTTTTAGTTAATTGGTGAAAAATTCATTCCTATAAGATAATATGTTATTTAGTTTAAGATTTATTTATTTATTTATTTTTTTTTTTTTTTTGACAAGAACAAAGGTTGAAAAGTTACTCGAAAAGTCACGCGAAAAGTCACGGGTGCCGGTGAAACAGACAAATAAGTAATATTGAATATATAAGTAAATATACGTGATATTTGAACAAATAATTAGACATTTGAATAAATAATTTGACAAATAAGTGACATTTGAATACTGACACAGGTGGGCCTATAGGGGCTTTTGACCCACCACTTAGAGCCCAAGGCATAATTCAAACACTAAAACCCAACATTACTGAAACCCAACGTTGCACCAAGGACCAATGACATCTAAACACTTGTCAAGAGAAGAACCAGTCACGTAAGTAGACAAAGATTCTGCAAAGTTATTGCACCACACATCAGCCATTAATAAGGCCCCCTACATCATTTAATGCGATAACCCCTTCACATCGGAACAAAACAGCCTCACCATGAACAAGGCAAGTTAGAACATAGACTTTTGGCCAACATGACAGGTCGGAGTGGACAAGGAAATGATAAACAAAGGATATAAGTAGGTTTCTAAGACAAAAAGAAGGTTAAGTTCTTTATCATCACTCTATCTCTACATTCCATTAATCTCTCTCTCTCTTCTAATTTGCACGTCGGAGGGTTCGCTGGGGGACGCCCGTTCCCCGTTAGACTTTTGTGTAGGTATCTCAGTGAGTCTAGCGATCGGACAACAATGGGAGAGGCGTGGATCAGCCCAACCCGTCCCTGAGGGAGCAATAGTATCATCAAATACATAGACAAACAACTAAAAGGTTTAAACAAATAGGTGTTCTTTTGAACAAATAATGTCATTTTGGCCCAATAAAATTTAAGCTTGGGCTTATTGGCTCAAAAAATTTAGAAATGAACCTCTTGATTCAAATTTTTGTATTTTAATAAGTTTTTTTTTTTGGTCACTAAAGTACCATTGAATTCTATTAAGGCATAATTGAATCTATATTAATATAGTGTTAATAGGACTTAATTATGTGGTTGGGTATTGCTATACAAGTTCAAAAATTAGACTCAATTTTTAAATTTAATGATGTAGCGATCAATTAGGATGTCTAAGGCAACACTCTCTCACATATCTTCTTTAATTATCAACTAATTATATTAATTACACATCATTAGGTCTTAAAAATGAGTTTAAAAAGTGGAGTTGTATATGGTTTTTCAATGTGTTATTGAAGAAAAATATAAATTTTTTTTTTTTTCCTATCACAGTCTGACTTGAAATTTTTTTAATTGTTTTATTTTGTTTTTTTGGTATGTGCTACCAAAAAGCAAAGATATACAAAGAAAAAGGAACATTAAGATAGCCAAAAACTTCGGCAGCGTTTGAGGCCTCTCAGTGTTGGCCCAATGGTTAAAGGTCAAAACAAATTTAAGGCCCCTATTTGTTTTTGGGCTATATTTATAGCTATGAGTCGTAGCAAAAGGCCTTACAAAATTCCTTATCCAAAAGGTCCGGCAAGAAAGGTACCGAAGATCTCAATAGGGGAACGTTGTAAATCCCCAAAAGTTTAGTTATAACAATTAAAAGGGCAAAATATATTTTGCTTATGATGTGTTTGGTTGGAAAATTCAGAAAAGAAAAAAGAAAAAGTGTATGAAACTAAATGAAATATAGGTATATTTTATTCACATTTCATCTATTTTTTTCATTTCTCTTTCTAAATCCCTTCTCAAATCTCCTAATTAAACACATCATTAAAAAAAATTAATAAGTATTATTTAAATAAACATAAATATAGAAAACGTTTCACATAAATTTTGCCTTAAGACTCGTCTAAGCTATTAGTAGGAGTGTAAAAATGGTCCACGGCTCGTGGGTGGCCCAAAACCCACCTGTGGCCCAAGATGGGCCCGACCTGTTTAGGTTTGGGCTTGAGCCTAGTCTGAGACCCTAGGCCAGGGCCTGGACCATCATTTTGAAGTCCGGCATGTGGCCCGATCCATCGGCCCTTTTAAGGCCCACTCAAGGCATGGCCCAACCTCGAGGCATAGTGTCTTTTTTAGTAGAAAATAATAAACTTTTGGTATAAATAAATAAATAAATAAATTTCTTCAAACCCGTCCAAGCCCAAGTCCAAGCCCAGGCCCAGCCCACAGGCCGGCTCGAGGCCTAGCCCACTAGTCGGTCCAAGGCCCGAATACCCCTTGGGCCTAGGCCTAATTTTTTGACCCATGAACCGGTCGGCCCGAATTTTGGAGGAGTCTGCGAGACTCGACATGGGCCGGCCGGAGCCAAATTTACATCCCTACTATTGTGAACAAATATAAAAAGGTACCTCTTTTTCTTTTTCTTTTTTCTTTTTTTGTTTTTAGTAACTTTTTAAAAATTATGTTAAATTTTTTTAATTTTTCCAGACCGTATTTGTGTGAATGGATTTAAAAATTAATTTTATTTTAAAAAAGCCAAATTAAGTCCAAAAGAAATCATTTACCTTTTGCTTTTTTGTTTTTTGACTTTTCTGAGTGCAATGACAACAATACTGTAGACACCCCATTTTTGACCGACCTTAAGACTCAGACGTCGCCGATTGAGCGCTCGGTGATGTTGCATATCGTGCTCGTTCAGAAGTTTCAGAGTCGCGGCCGTGCGCCCTGCCTCCGGACTTCCGAATCCTCTTCTGTGCCTTGTCTCGGTTTGCGAACCAGACTCGGTTTTCTCTGTTTTCTTTCCTAAGGGAAGAGAGTAGTCCTGTAGACTATCTCTCGGTGGCCGTGCGCTACTTTTCGTGGCCGTAGGCCATTTTGCCCATTTCGGAGCCCGGTTCCCGGTTTTCGGAGCCGTCAGGCCGTGTGCCTCGGTTCGGGACCGCCCAACCATCTCCGATTTCTCCGGTTTTTGGCAAGTGCCTCTGTTTTATCATTATGAAGAACACTGGGGCCCCTGATGCCCACTTCGTGGCCGTGTGCCACTTTCGGTGCTTATAGCCGGTTTTCGAGCCCTGAACCTCGCGGTTTGGCCCCCGAGCATTCATTTCGCATCGGTTTTCTCCGATTTTTGGCGGGTACCTCTGTTTTATCATTATGAAGAACACTGGGGCCCCTGATGCCCACTTCGTGGCCGTGTGCCACTTTCGGTGCTTATAGCCGGTTTTCGGGCCCCGAACCTCGCGGTTTGGCCCCCGAGCATTCATTTCGCATCGGTTTTCTCCGATTTTTGGCGGGTACCTCTGTTTTATCATTATGAAGAACACTGGGGCCCCTGATGCCCACTTCGCTGCTGAACACCACTTCCGGTGCCTGCAGCCCATTTTCGGGACCCCGAATTGCGCGGTTTGGGCCCCGAGCGTTCATTTCTCATTAGTTTTTGTTCAATTTTGGCAGGTACCTCTGTTTCAACACCAGAAAGATCACTGGGGGGGGGGAGAGGCCAGCAATTATCCCAGATAACCAGTTTCGCTCCTCCGGCGCCCGTTTTGCTCACTTCCGGGCTAATGTTGAATACCCTGGGGATATTTTCTTCCAACCAAAGCTACATATCTGTGATGAGGGCACATGGGAGGACCCTAAAAGTGCATGGTCGGCCAGCAATTCAAAGTTTCATTTTTGAGCCTCTCCTTCAGATGCAATGTTGTGACTCCTGTTTCAGTGTTGCCACATTCCGACCTTGGAACCTTGTTCTACACACATGGGAGGACACCAAAAAGTGGTGGTCGGCCAGTAATTGTTACTTTCATTTTTGAGCCTCTCCTTCAGATGCAATGTTGTGACTCCTGTTTCAGTGTTGCCACATTCCGACCTTGGGGCCTTGTTCTACACACATGGGAGGACACCAAAAAAGGGTGGTCGGCCAGAAATTTTTTACTTCATTTTTGGGCTATGGCCGGCCGGCCAGGGTGAGTGGCTGGCCGACCAGGTGGGGTGGCTGGCCGGCCACCTTCCAGAAAATTACCTGGCCGGCCAGCTTTCTGCTTTTCACCCCTTTACAGCTGTCCAGCTACTTTTTGAAATATCTCCCCCCTCCGGGGGATATTTTGGGAGGGAAAGCTTGGATGCATTTCCCTCCCCTTTTACACCCTTTCTTGCCTATTTAAGGGGCTGGACAGCTCCTTCCCTAGGGTTACAACATTTGATCTCAAGAACCCTTAACCATTTGCCTCCATTTTCATCCTCCAAAACTCCAAAAAAGCTTCAAGTCCCTAGCCCACTTGTTCATCAACCCTAAGCCTCACCATCACCATTCCATTTCCAGCAGCAAGGAGGGGTTCCTCAGAGGCTTAGAAGCAACTTTCATCAAGGCAAGAGGTAGCAAAAGTATAGTCTTCAAGGGTAAGTCACTAGTTCCCTTTTTCTTGCATAATTTTGCTTCAAATCTTTACCCTACTTTATCACTGTTTTGAGCTCTGACCACTACTGAAAGTGGTCCTCTTTTGAGCTATTCTTGATGTTTGTTTAAGGGCTCAACCCTGTTTGAGCCCTCTATCTTACACTTCCTTCAATATCACCTCTTATGCCAATATTTTGCATGCTTTGTTTGGATTCTGAGTGATCCATTTTCGAGCATGCAATAAACTGTGAGTGGGCCTTTTTTGAGCCCCTCTTCAACATTGAAGAAGGGCTCAACCATGTTTGGCCTCTCTATCATGCACTTGCTTCATAATTCCTTCAAATTACCGTAAAATTGCATGATTCATTTGGCCTATTTGTGATCTGATTTGGAGTATTTCATGAACTGATATTGTGTTTATTTTGAGCCCCTCTTCAACATTGAAGAAGGGCTCAAACCTGTTTTCATGCTTCATATGTAAGTTGCCTTGAATCCATGTTTTGTCCATGTTTTTGCATGCATATTATAGCTTATGAATGATCTGTTTTCGAGCATGTAATAAACTGTGAGTGGGCCTGTTTTGAGTTCCTCTTCAACATTGAAGAAGGGCTCAACCATTTTTGGTGGTTCTATCATGCACTTTCTGTGTAATTCTCCAATTTACCGTAAACTTGCATGCTATTTTTAGCTTATATGCATTTATTTTTGGAGCATGCTATAAACTGATTTTGAGCTTATTTTGTGTCCCTCTACAACATTGTAGAAGGGACCAATCTTGTTTGGTGCCTCCATGAATGGCCTCTCTTTGTACCTCTCTTTGGCCATGTTTTGCATGCTTTGTTAGGCTTATTTGGCTTCTGATTTGGGTCTCCATCAGGCCTGAAAAGAGCCTTGTTTTGACCTTCTCATCATGTTTTGTTAAGAGTCTTAAGCCATTTGATGATTGGTTTTGGTACTTCATGTTATATCCCTCATATTTTCCGTAAAATTGCATGCTTTGTTAGGCTTGCTTAGCCTCTGTTTTCAGCCTTCATCAGGCTTAGAAAGTGTCTTAAAATGACCCATTATTCATGTTTTGTTAAGGGTCCAAAGTTGTTTGGTGTATGCTTTTGGTACCTCATGTTATAGCCTTTGTTGGCTCATCGTTTTGCATGCTATGTTTAGTATATCTACCTACTGAATTGGGGGATGTCACCTCTTGTAAATGTGCACATTTTTGGCCCCTCTTTAATTTTGTAGAACTGTGTTTTTTGGTTTGAGCATTGTATATACTACTTGCTTTGTAATTCCCCTCTTTTTCCCCATTTTTGCATGCTAATTTTGCCATACTTGTGGTTGTTGTTTAGCCTTACTTTGTACTAAAAAAATGCTAGTTTAGGGGCTGCCTTTCTACTGTTTTAAATGTTATGTCCATATTATGCATGTTTAGTAGGGCTGTAGGCCATTTCGGGTGCATTACATCGCATTTCGGGCATCGGGTGTAATTTCGTCGTAATTCGGGGGCTATTTGTGCATCATTTTAGCTGCTGAAATTTGCACTTTCCATATGCCATTTGCCACATTTCATTTGTATGTCATTTGCATTGCGTATGCATCGCCTCGGTTTGCGCGCCCGTGGGCACGCATTTCGAGGCACTTCACTTTTGTCCGACGGCAGCTTACGTGAGTGTGGCTGAGGCCCTCTCATGTTAGTGTAAGCCCAATTTGCATTTTCCATGTCATTTCATGCTTTAATGCATCGCCTCGGTTTGCGCGCCCGTGTGCGCGCATTTCGAGGCACTTTGTTTTTATCCGACGGCCTCCCGTGTGAGAGTGGCTGAGGCTCTCTCATGTTGGTGTAAGTCCATTCTGCATTCCGTATGCCATTTTAGTCCCGTTGCATCCCGTATGCCATCGCCTCGGTTTGCGTGCCCGTGGGCACGCATCTCGAGACATCTCATTTTAGTCTTATTACATATCATTTTCATGCTATTTCATGATTTCATATCATCGCCTCGGTTTGCGTGCCCGCTTGCGCGCATTTCAAGGCATCTCATTTTCATAGCATTGTGTATGCTAGGATCGTATTTTAGTTGTATTTCATGCATATCATGCATATTGCATCGTGTTCGGGATAGGAGTTAGCCCGGGCACGGGAAACGAGGCACGTTTCACGGAACGCGTCTCGATTCCCAAGTCACCGACACTCCGGATTATCCATGATGGAGTTAGGTTTTGTTGTAGCATTCATCTGCATTGCACCCTACATTGAGTTGTGCAATCCGATTCCTCGGCCATCATGCATCGTTATGCGTGATTGGTGGCACGAGAATCGAAGCATGCATATATTTGCGAAATACATTGCTATGCCCTTTTCCTGCTCTCTGTTGCAGCAAAATAGAGGATCAGCGACTTTTCGGAGTCTGGCACGCATTTCGAGAAACATCGCGAACAGAGGCTAGATTGGGCATCCCAGTGGATTTCCGCGCAACACAGTCCAACATACATCATTCATCAGAAGCGAGGCAGCCCCTGGCTTGCATGCCAGTTTACAGTCTTTATTAGTTAATTTGTTAATTAATTAGAAATCTGTATATTTTCGGACTGTATTATTCTTTCATTTCGGACTGTATATTTATTCGGACCCTCTGCGCGAGGGCATAACTGTAATAAGTGTGGGTGAGTGTGATGTATGTCTTCCAACCCCACGTCTTTCTTCCCTTTTATTTACCCGCTTACGATGGTTAGATATAGGGCATATTTCAATTAGCATACAGTATGACAGCATGTTTGCATCATTCATCTGTTTTGCACGCACCGGGCTCGGCGCATCATACAAACTGCATTTGTATTTCAATTCCAAATTGAATACATGATAGCTGTTGCATTTCATATGCCATGTTTAGAATAGCCGAGCCTGCTATAGTTGCATCATTGCATGTGTTGCATTAGGCATTTCTGTATATTTAGGATCATGCATAATTTCTAATAAGCTTCCGTTTTTGGCTTGGAGTACTTGGTAAGTTTTATGCTTTAGCATCCTTGCATGCGTGTGAGTGTTGCCATGAATAGCATGCTTACCGTGAGGCTATTTGCTTATGTGGTATAACTGCCTTGAATGCCTGTGGGTGGAGGTTGAGTTACTTGAATTGGGACAATGCGTTGACTGTTTGTTTTAAGCCCACTAGATAGTGGCAAAATCATGTTTTTCTAAGCCCACCTGAGGATGGCAAATCCGCGTCTTAGCCTACCTGCGGGTAGCACCATCAAACCATTTTCAAACAAACAAACATGAAGTGTTTTGTTCCAATTCAGGCGGCTCAGTCTATACTTGTTTGCTGCGAGCATCACATAGTAACCTAGGCTAATAACCGGAATAAGAGCATACAATGTTTTCAAAAAAAGATATCATGGTTAGTAGAGGCCGGTCTTTGACCGGGCGAGCGGGGGTGCTCACGAAGTGACCTTCCCCAATCGTACCCAAGTTCCCGAGCCGAGGCAACTTTGGTGATGACGGACACGTGGCCTTTGGCACCAAGTCAGGGTTTCCTAAATTTCCCATTAAAAAATATTTAGGTGGCGACTCTGTAATCTGGCAAAGCAGTCCATGTTTGGCACTACTTTTCAAAATCTGTTTTTCTCAAAACGATTTGCCAGAGGTGGACTCTTTGGTTCAAGATTAAGAACCGTGACATTTGAGTCCTTGAACTGTAATGACCCCAATATGAACAGAACGGGACTTAACACCTCCCGGGGCGTTCGGGGACGTCTACAAATACCCTTTTTTCGTCAATATACTTAACAGAGAAATATACAAATATTGGAGATTGAAAACAAATAAAATTTAAGATTTAAATTAAAAAGTTTTAAAATTTAAGTTTTGATTAGTCATGAAGGTTAAATGTTGAATTTTTTTTCTTCCCTCTAAAAATCAATCATGCGGCCTTTTAGGAGCTTGAAATAATGAATAGTTTATTTAAAAATTCTATATATATAAACTTATATATATATATATATATAAAAGTTGGAGGCAGTGTAGGTGCACAATTAAATATTGTGCACCATTTTATTATAATATATATAATATTTAAAATGTATTATTTATATTAATTTCTTTATAAACACTCAAAATATATAAAAACACATAAAAATATGTAAAATTATAAAATAGTAAAAATAAATGGACTAATAAAATGTATTCCAGGAAGCTAAAAATGTAACATTTAGACTCTAATCACCCTTAACTTATGAAAAGCAAATTACTTGTTTCAGCATATTGTCATGCTATATTGCATACGACATCTTTGATTTGCGTCAGACCAACTGCATATTATGAGTACTCGTCATTACAACTTTTATTTGGTCAACCATTGAATGTTAGTCACCTTAGATTGTTTGGTTGCGTGGTTTATGTCTCTATTGCACCTCCACAACGCACTAAGATGGGTCCATAACGTAGGCTTGGAATTTATATTGGTTTTGATTTTTAAATCATTAGATATCTAGAACCTTTGACGGTGATGTGTTTAAGGCATGATTTGAAGATTGTCATTTTGATGAAACAATTTTCCTATCATTAGAGGGAGACAAGTCGTAGCCTGAAGCTCGACAGGAAATTACTTGGAATACCTCGACGTTATCTCATATTGATTCTCGTACTAATCAATGTGAACTAGAAGTTCAAAGGATCATTCATTTGCAAAGTATGGGAAATCAGTTACCAGATACATTCATCGATATAAAAAATGTGACAAAATCTTACTTACCAACAGCTAATACCCCAACAAGAATTGATATTCCTGTAGGACAATCAGTGGGTATAGCAACAAATGAGTCTAAGTTACGCCAAAAGGGTTAAAGACCCATTGGTGCAAAAGACAAAATTTCTCAAAAGAGGAAAGCTCAAAAACAAACAGTTGGTACTCTAGAAGAAACCATAAATGGATCTCCTAGAGAGATCATACCCATAAATAAAAGCACCCCTGAAAAGGATAGAACCACAAAACAGGCTATAATAAGTCTATCCAAATCTCCTACCTATGAACCTCCAGAAGAAGAACCTCCTGAACAGAAATCTCCTAAAGAGTTATTTCTTGAAGAGGAAAAAGTACTTGAAAATAATAAGATCTCAATACATTATATGAGTACAAGAGAAGTTTGGAATAAAAATCAAATTGTTGTTGACAACATATTTTCGTTTAAAGTTGCTCTTGACATTACCAGAAGTAATGCTAAAAATATTATCAAAAGTGATGATTACAATGAATCACAAATTATCAAGGAATATCAACAGAGAAATGATTGGCCAATGTGGAAAGAAGCAATACGAGTAGAGTTAAACTCGCTTACAAAACGTGAAGTATTTGGACCTATAGTCCAAACCCCTAAAGGGATACAACCTGTAGGATATAAATGGGTGTTTGTTTGAAAACGCAATGAGCAAAATGAAATTGTAAGATATAAAGCACGACTTGTTGTGCAAGGTTTCTCGTATAGACCTGGTATTGATTATGAGGAAACATATTCACCCGTAATGGATGCAATTACATTCAAATTTTTTATTAGCTTGGTAATCACAGAAAATTTAGATATGCGTCTAATGGATATAGTTACAATATATTTATATGGATCACTAAATAGTGATATATATATATATATATATATATATGAAACTCCCTGAAGGATTTAAAATGCCAGAAGTATCTGATTCAAAACCCAGAAGTTTTTATTCAATCAAACTACAAAGATCTCTATACTAGTTGAAACAATCCGGACACATGTGGTATAATCGGCTCAGTGTATATTTGTTAAAAGAAGGATATGTGAATGATCCGATTTGTCCATGCATTTTTATTAAGACATCAGAATCTGGATTTGCAATTGTTGTAGCATATGTTGATGATTTGAATCTTGTGGGAACTCCAGAAGAGCTTACAAAAACTGCAAAATATTTAAAGAAGAAATTTGAAATAAAAGATCTTGGCAAAACAAAATTTTATCTTAGCCTACAGATCGAACATTTGCTAAATGGGATTCTTATACATCAATCAAAATATATAGGAAAAGTCTTGAAGAACTTTTATATGGATAAAGCTCATCCTTTGAGTACTCCTATGGTTGTTCGATCTCTTGATGTGAAAAATGATCTTTTTCGACCTTGAAAAGATAATGAAGAACTCCTTGGTCCTGAAGTACTATATCTTAATGCAATTAGTGCTCTCATGTATCTTGCAAATTGTACCAGGCCTGATATTGCATTCACTGTCAATTTATTAGCAAGATACAATTCCGCACCAACCCGAAGGCATTCGAATGGAGTAAAGAAAATATTACGTTATCTTTGTTGAACAACTGATATGGGTTTATTTTATTCAAATAAATCCAAGCCGCGGTTGATCGGATATGCAGATGTTGGATATCTCTCTGATCCATATAAAGCCAAATCACACACAGGATATGTTTTTACCTATGGACATGCTATTATATTTTGGCAATCAGTAAAACAAATATTGACTGCTACTTCTTCAAATCACTAGAGATACTTGCAATTCATGAAGCAAGTCGAGAATGTATTTGGCTTAGATCCATAATCTATCATATTAAAAAAAGATGTGAATTGTTTTCAACAAAAGATAGTCCAACCATATTATATGAAGATAATGTTGCGTATATCACATAGATCAAAAGAGACTATATCAAAGGTGACAGGACTAAACATATTTCACCAAAATTGAGCTCCAAAAGAATGGTGATATTGATATTCAACAGATATGCTTAAGTGATAATCTGCCAGTTCTATTTACCAAATAGATCCCGACTGCAACATTTAAGAAGTTGGTACATCATATTAGGATGCGTCGACATAAAGACCTATTATGCAGCATTGAAGGGGAATCATCAATTTTACTAGATTTATAGATTGTACTCTTTTTCCTTCATCTAAAGTTTTTTTTCCCACTAGGTTTTCCTTAGCAAGGTTTTAATGAGGCGATCTAAACAAATCACATACAAGAATATTGTACTCTTTTTCCTTCACCAAAGGTTTTTTCCTACTAGATTTTTCTTGGTAAAGTTTTAATGAGATATATTCTTAGTATATGGTTATCCAAGGGGGAGTGTTGTGAAATATTTGGATAATCATCAAAAAGATGCAATTGGAATTCTAATAAGTTATGGGCCAAAGTGAAAATGGGGGAAAGTTTTACCATGTGTGTAGTGTGGTATGTCATGTGGTAAACCACATGGTGTGATGAATAGTGGTGAATAGTAAAGGTATTATCACCTATAAGTAGGTGAGTTTGCATTGTAATGAATATATAGAAAAATTGTGTATTACATGTGTGATATTTTATTTCCTCTTCCGTTGTGGCTCTTTCTTTTTTATTTTCTTTAGTTTTATAATAAGAACTCTATATTTTGGGAAATTTTGGGGGCCCAAGAAAGAGGAATTGCTGGCCTTGTCTCAAGATCGGGTTTGGATTGGACAAATAGATCATTAATGAAAAATAAAATAAATTAAATTAAATATCTAGAATGATAAAGTTGAGTAATTATTTAGCAATTTCAGAGTATCGACACATGGTATTCTATAGTATTGTGATTGGTGGAGAAGGTGGGTAGATGGGGTATTGTGTTGGGTGATTAAAGAACATGAGAAGGCAGAGTAAATTATGATTGATTAGTAATATGGACACGTCATACTCCGAGAATAGTTTATAATTTCCCGTGTTTTACACGACTGAGCCGTGAAACCTACGATTATGCACAACCAATATCATTTTGCCATCTCAAAAAAAATGAAGAACATAGCAGTTAAGAGGCAAGTTTAACTTAATCGTAATTTAAATCATTCACGTCTTAAATTTTATTTCTTATGTAACTCTATTTTCTGTCTCTACTAACCCCAAACACCATCCATGAATCTCCCCTGAGTATTATTATTTAGACCAAACAAATAGACTCATTTTCTAAATTCAGTGATATTATATTCTATTAAATATCGAAATGAACTATTTCCTGCATTCATGTCACGCCCCAAAATTTGGACAATTAAATATTAAATTAGGACTAAATCTTAATCAATATTACATCATCCAAATCCTAAGGGTGAAACAAAATCTAAATGTTTTTGTCTCAATCTGGTTTAAGTAAATTTCAATGCTCAAAAAAAATTACAAGGGATAAAAAATAACAACAACAATAATAATAATAATAATAATAATAATAATAATAATAATAATAATAATAAACGCCAACCAAATCATCCATCATAAATTCATAACTATCTAATTCCTCCAACATTAAAATAGTAACAAATAGTCAAAACAACTTAAAGAATGTAAAGTTAGAAAATAACTCACAATGCCAAATTATCAAAATACTAAAGTCAAAAATAAATAAATAAATAAATAAAGAACTAAACTAATATCAACCCTAAACTCAAGAAAACAAAAGAAGTCCGAGAGACATGTCCTACAACCATAGTTATTTCCCGTCACTATCGTAGGCCCAACTAATCTTGTAAAAGAAGCTCGACTACGTTCAAATAGAATGCACTCGAGATGTTAAAAGACAAAACGAGTCAGTATACAAGTATACTGGTATGTGTACTAGATTTGACACTCACATGCCCACCAGACACTAACAAAAGTACATTTAATTATTGTTACGAGACAAAACAAGTAGTTTCACCCGCACCGAGACGAAATGGTAGTTTCTCGAAATATGGTGGCATTTAGTTTCTTGCCCGCACACAACTAAATATAAATTGAGTATAAAAAAAATATGGTTAGTCAACCTGCATAAAAAGTTAGTAAGCCTCACCATTCTACAAAAAATAAAGTTACTATAATTTAATCATAAGTATATTACTAAAGAAGTATAAAAATGCAACGCTTCATACTTAAATCATTCGAATTGATCAAAACTCATAAAACAAAAATTGTACAAAATCAAATTTCCTAAAAGGTGTCGTGAAAGAATTTAGTAGAAACTGAACAGGTTGAAAGAAAAACTTGATAGAAGAACTTAGATGGAACTCGAACGAAAAACTTGAAACTGAAAACGAAAAGAAACTGCCTTAAAATGATTTTTCTTGGAAAAATTCAAAACACAAAAAGTGTTCAAAATAATGTTTTACTTCAGTTTACGCGAAATCAATAAAAATGAGCTCGTTTCGTGGGTTAAAATAGTATCTAAAGTCTGCATTGCTAAAATGAATAAAAACTATTGTAACCAAGATCATCCGATTATAAGTTCTAATTGATCTTTTTAGTAAAAAGTTAAAATATAAAAGTTGTCTAAAATTACGTATACATGCCTCTACCCAAATTTCGTAATTTATCGAGGTCGTTTATTATTTTTCAAGATGTACAAATCAGTACAATTCAAATTATATCAATAAGCTCATATTTAATTCTTTGTACCTTAACTCCACCACTTCAGCCCTTTACTTTCGGCCTACACATATATTCCATGTGCCTCTCGTATACCTAACACCACTCCGAAGCCAAACTTGCACAGGGATATTATCACGAGTTTGATCCACACTCCCTGGACGATTAACATATACATACGCGCGTAAATCAAAGCACTCGTTTATTCATGAGAACGAGGTAACAATATATATATATATACACAACCCTTCATCTACACATGAGAACAAACATAACAATGCCGAGCCTAAGACATTCAAATAAATCTCATAATCCTCACTTCTTCTTTTTTTACACTTTTCCTCACCAGCAGTTAAATAAAACAACAATTCATGGAGTCGTGGTGGAGTATTCGAAATTTATCTATGGGTTCCTAATTTATTTTAATTTCACATATCCACGAGTGTGATTATATTCATAAAACAAATATATATAAAAATCCTAAACCTTACATACACAATTAACCAGAATAGTTGAAATCAATCCATCATCTACATGCAAGTACAATATCAAACCAACATCAAATAAATGAATAAAAACAACGAAATAAATATAAATCAAGGAAAGTGAGTTTTGCACTCACAATTATTTTTTGAAGATCAAAGAAATACTTAGAGAATTATTGAAGCCACCAAAATAAAACTCTAATCCTTTTTTTTCCCTTTCTCCTCTCCTCTTTCTCTCGCCGTCTCTCTTTGTGCTCTCTCGATGTGCCACTTCCTGTTTCTTTGATGATCCCTTTTGTGTTTTTTTTGTTTTTGTTAGGCAACACTCTTATAACCTAACTTACTATTATAACCTAATTTCCTATTATCATCCTAACACCTTTGATATATATAAGATGAATATATATAACACCATTTATATATAAAAATATGTATATATATAAATATTCAGATTAATTATAATAATTAAATATCACATTAAATTCTTATGTATCCGCGCAATTAATAAAGCAATAAAAAATAAAGTAATAATAATACTAAATAATGAATTAAGAAAAAAAATTTAAGGTTGCTACAATATACACACCTCAAAAGAATCTCGTACCGAGATTCGATAGAAGAGAGTACTACGCAAAATGCTCCGGGTGTATATGCCGAACTTTCTCTTCCAATTCCTAAGTGATATCATTCTTGTGGGGACACATTTCGTGAATGATAGCACATGGCCAAGGTGACGCCGAAGTGTCAGCCGAGGTGCCACGTGGCTTGGTCATGATGCCAAGGTGATCTCGGCTAGGTCGAGGTTATCTGCAGAGATACCGGAATTCGAGATAAGCAGATAAGGGACAAGAGTCCTAGAACAGGAGAGGATCTCATTCTGGATAAAGATAAGGCTCAAGAAAAGTTTATCTCTATTTGGATGAAGGTCCAGGATAAGTATTGAGTTTGAGTCCATTGAAGTGAGGCTTCCAATGGGGTCTGGTCACTGTTGGTTATAAAAGCAAGGCACCCTCGTGGGTCTGAGGTAAGTTCTTTCTTGTGAGATTAAGCACAATTTGCTATCTTTGAGAGATATTGATTACTGACTTGATCATCGGAGTGGCCCCGGGTGGACGAACCACTGTCAGATTCTTATCTTTCTGTGACAGGTTGTTCAGGCTTAATCTATTCTACCAGTGCTCTCCAACTGAGTTCCTTATTTGGTTGTGTGGTCGAAAATCAACGCCCACAAGTTGGCGCTATCTTTGGGAACTTAAGGAGAATATATGGCCAACAACGGGCAGGGAGAAAAGATCGGGGACGATGATCCAGGCGGAAGTGGTAAACATGCTGATTCTAACATCGAGGAAGAAAACCATAATGAAGGAGCGCGGGATCAGAATCCTGGGGAAAAGGACGTCGGCAAAAAGGGAGACGCCCCAAAGAAAGCAGGCTGAGATGAGTATTACAACAAAAGCGACCTCCAGGTATCGAAGGACAAATGTCTGAGGAGGGACGGCGAGATGAAGGGAATGGCAAACAAGTTGGCAGACCTACAATCAGTTGCCAACTTCATGATGCAGAACAACGTAATGTAACCACAGTACCCGTTGTAGGACACACCGATACCAGCGGCCAAGACCGACGCCCAGAAATGAGGGAAAAAAGGGATCCCAATAGTCCCTCAGCATGACAAGAAGAAAGAACGTTCACACCGGCTTTCACGGGATGTCGGGTAAGCAGAGTTAGTGAGAGGTGAGTCTCAAAGAACACCTCATACTAAGGAAACTTATGACAAAGAACATTGGCACGTTGTAGACACCCTATTTTTGACCGCCCTTACGACTTGGGCGCCACCAATTACGCACCCAATGATGAATTTGTATATGCTTGTCAAATGCTCGAAGTTCTCTGTAGAATGCCTCAGCTTTGAGCCTCAAAACTCTATGAACCTCTTATCTTGTTTGTGGACCAAAACAACAGTTTTTCAAGCCTAAACATCCTGGGACCTGCAGACCCACTAGTGTGGACTACCGGCCACTAGTGTGGCCGACAACCCACTATTAGTGGCCTGCCAGCCACTTGTGTGTTTTTTCAAATCTTTTTGCCAGTTGTGCCAGTTGTTTCCACAGATGCATGCACCAGTCCATACGTGTCTATATAGATATTTCTGAGGTAGACACATGGTTTTCTATATATAGATAATCTCCCTTCTTATTTTAAATGTTAGAAAAATTTGGGAGCAAAATTTTTCTTTTTCTTGCAAGTTCTTCACTCTTTGCCTATACACTCTAAACCAAACCTTGTGGTATTTGTGCTGAGGTGTTTTTGAGCTTGCATTTAGCTCTTGAGGGTGTGTAATTGTTTGTTTGTAACTCAAAAAGGTTATCTCTCTTCAAGAGGTATAATTCTTAACTTGTTTCCCTTCTTTATTTGCCATCTTTTCTACTACTTTTGGATTGTTTTTTACACTAAATTTCTGGGCTGAAACTTGTGGTTTAAGGCCATTAAGGGTGGAGGGGTGGATCACCCTTCTTTGCACCTAATTTTTTAAGCCTTTGCCCTTGTATTTCCCACATTTCTATTATCTTTTTTTGATTTTTTTACTACTGAATCTCAAAGGTTTTTCAGAGGCTAAAATCATGTTTTAAAGTCCCAAAAATGGAGGGGGTAGCCTCCCCTCCTTGTGCTTGCTTACTGGCTTAACTTGCTCCATGTTGTAGCTTACTCTTTTAGTTCTTTTGACTTCAATTCCAGCACTGTTTTAGCCTATTTTAGGATGGTTTTTTATGTGTTTGTTCCAATCATGCTTTGTATTATAGGCTTGTAGTGTAACAGTCCTCATAGGTTTGGTGGTTTAGGCCTTAGCCACCAACCTATTTGAGTTGATAGTGTTTATTTCTTATTTTCCGTACTTGTATTCATCTCTAATCACCTCTACAATCTCCCTCCTTTCTTGGCTTTTTCTTTGATTTGAAAGTTGTTTCAAACTAATTGCTTGTTTAAGCTTAAGATAGAGGTATCGTGTTTAATGGTTTATTCCCTTTGGGGGGTTCATTACCAATGACATGGTGTCTCTCTCATGCCCAAAACAACTCTTTGTTGGATGATCCTTTCCATTGGACGACTTAAAGCTCATTTTTGGACTCAATTGATTAAGGAATAGAAGGTAAGTAAAATGAAGTAATAAAAATTGGATTAAAATGGAGCAAGATAATAAAATCAACTTGGGTTCAATCGGACGTTAATTGAACCCATGGAGTCTTGAGTCATTTCATACTTGTTAGTGATGAAATGGTTCAAGTTTCTAAGGTCAACCACTTCCCTTGATCAAATCATGATAAGGAGGAGGTTTGCAAGTCTTTCATTATGCATTTATTGAAATTATATCCCTGATTCATAAGTCATCATGCAATGCAATTGCACTGATTGATGGCTCGCGAATTGAGCCTACCTCTCCTTTGACCTGTTTGTTGATAAGGAGAGGCAGGGTGGACAAACACCCTTAAGAATACTCTGGTTTGTGCTCTGTTTGTCCTATGTTGCTGCAGTAAAAAACCAACATCAGTGGCCGACAAGCCACTTTTACTAGACGACAACCCACTATTAGTGACCTGCCGGCCACTACTTCTGGGTTGCCCGCCACTTTTTCTAGCTTGGTAGTGTCCTTTTTCCAACAGAGTAGAGCAAAAGTTGAGGTGGAAAAATAGTGCAATTTTTCAACTGTGCACCAGAGGCATTCCAGTAGCAAAACGGAAAGCATTATCAGGTGGAAATCTATATCCATGCATGAGCCGTCATTCGATTCTCGAGATCCATGAAGTGATGTTATAATATTAGCATTGTGTTTGGAGTAGCGAATTTGTAATTAATTAGTTAGAATAGCCAGTTAGTTTCGTGTTGTACTTATTTAATTAAATAGAATAGTTAGTTAAATTTGTTATTGTAATAATTAGTTAATTAGCTGGTGTAGTTAATTTGCTTCATTTGGTTTGTAATAGTTAGTTAATTAGGTAATTAATTAGCTAGTTCATTTATTCGGACCCTCTTGTGAGAGGGCAAACATATAATAATGTGTATGTCTTCCAACCTCACGTCTTTACCCCATTTATTTACTTGCTTATAATGGGTAGTTTAGAACATCATGTTTCTTTTAGCATACTCCATGATTTGCATCCATTTGTCTTGCATGAATCGAGGCTCGGTTCATTATTCTAACAAGCATTGTAGTTTACATACTTCGTTGAAAACGTGTTAAAACGCATGCTTTCAAATTGATTCACATATCATAATTAGTAGCCGAGCCTATTAATTGCATTATTGCATATGTTGCATTAGTCATGTTGCATTAGTTAGGGGCATGCATGTTTTCTAACTCTTTTGTTTCTTTTGGCTCGCCTCGAGAATTGGGGTAAGCATTTATTACTTTAGCATATCACATGTGTGTGATTGTTATCATGTCTAGCATATTTACCATGAGGCTAATTGCTTAAGTGATAAATTATTTGAATGCCTGTGGATGAAAGCTAGTTGCTCAAATTGGAATAAATTGAGTAATGTATATATGCAATCATTTTTTCAAGTGGTACATATTCGAAACAATTTTCAAACATACATGAGATCAAGTGTTCCAATTTTTCTAAATTAGTCTATACTTGTGTGCGTCACATAGTAAGATAGTCTAATAATCGGAACAAGAGTATATAATGTAAATAAGAATCACATTATGATTAGGAGAGGCCAATTTTTGATTGGGCAAATGGGGTGCTCAATTCATGACCTTCCCCTCTCGTACTTAAGTACTCGAGCCAAGACAATCTTAATGATGACGGAAACATGACCTTTAGCACAAGTCATAGGTTTCTTAAATTTTTCAAAAATATTTAGGTGGCGACTTTGTATCTGGAAAGCAGTCTATTTTTGGCATTTTGATTCAAAATTGATTTTCCAAAAGAATTGCCAGATTTGGACTCATTTGTGTTTATCTATTTCACATTGCACTTGTGAAATCAAATTCAGAATCACGAGAGTCCGAACTGTAGGGCTAGTCGTATCCGAAAGGAGCACGAAAAGTTAAGCTACACACATCCAGGGGAAGGGACTTTGCTTTGATACAATGAATGAAAAAAATCCAAGAGGACGACGCATGTAGCTCGACTTTTCATGCCCCTTTTCAGAAGACGAGAAGCCCTACAGTTCGGACTCTACCTGTGGTTCTGAATCTGATTTTACAAGTGCAATGTGAAATAGTGAAAATGCAAAAAGAGTTCT
The DNA here is from genome assembly GCA_030407325.1 of Camellia japonica. Classification (NCBI taxonomy): domain Eukaryota; kingdom Viridiplantae; phylum Streptophyta; class Magnoliopsida; order Ericales; family Theaceae; genus Camellia; species Camellia japonica. The sequence continues at coordinate 185,861,418 of JAPPVO010000016.1, read as the reverse complement.
AATCCAGCAATTCTTTTTGGAAAATCGATGTTTTGAATAAAATGCAGAAATTTAGGAAACCCAAGACTCATGCCAAAGGTCATTAGTTCGTCATCACCAAAATTGTCTCGGCTCAGGAACTTAGGTACGAGAGGGGAAGGTCATGAATTGAATAGCCCCCTGACCCGATCAAAGATCGGCCTCTACTAATCATGATGTGATTCTTATCTACATTATATGCTCTTGTTCCAATTATTAGCTATTTTACTATGTGAATCACACAAGTATAGACTAAGTTTGCAAGAATTGGAACATTTGATTTCATGTTTTATTTTGAAAAGAGTTTGTGAATGTGCCACTTGAAAAAGTGGGCTAAAATGGATATTAATCAAATTATCCCGATTCAAGCAACTAGTCTTCATCCACGGGCATTCAAACAATTATATCATTTAAGCATTTAGCCTCTTGGTGAACATGCTTTGATATGTCAACAATCATACTTATGCGATATGCTAAAGCGAGTAAAGGCTCACCTAGTACTCCAAGCCAAAACACACAAAAGAGTTAGAAAAATGCATGATCCTAACTAATGCAACGTGACTAATGCAATGGATGCAATATGCAATTACTAGGCTCAGCTACTAATTTGGCATATAAATCAATTTGATAGCATACGGTCTAAACACATATTCAAAGAAGTATTAAACTAAAAATGCAAGTTAGAATGATGCGTCGAGCCTCAATGCATGCAATACAAGTGGATGCAAGCATGAAGTATGCTAATGAAATGTGATGTTTTTAAACTAACCATCATAAGTAGATAAATAAAAGGGAGAAAGACGTGGGATTAGAAGACATACACATTATTACAACTGCGCCCTCACGCAGGAGGATCCAAATAAACTAACTAGCTAAACTAATTAATTAGCTATTACAAACCGAATAAAATAATCAACCAAACTAGCTAATTAATTATTACAACAAATTAACTAACTAATTAATTAATTACAAATCAAAACGAACTAATTAATTACATGAATACAACATGAAAGAAGTGCTAAGCTAGCTATTCTAATTACTCCACCTCAGGAAATGAGGAATGCCCATACATGTACGAATTTCCACCCAAAAAAAGCCACTGTCCTGCAGTCAGATGCCTCTATTACACAGTAGAACACTTGCACTGTTTTTCATCTCAAAACCAACACTGTTTTGCCAGAAAACGTATACTACTTGATTTTGCAAAGGTAGACGGCAAGCTAGAAGTGGTGGCCTACCGGCCACTAATGATTGGTTTTCTCTGCTTCAATAGAGAGCATACAGAGCAAGCACAAGATATTCTCAAGGGTTTGTTTGCACGACTTACCCCTCCTTATCATCAAACAACTCAAAGGAGTAGTAAACTTGATTCACAAACCATCAATCGATGCAATTTCATTGCATGATGGCCTATGAACCAAAGGGTGCAAGTTCAATAAATGCAACAAATAAGATTCTCAAACCCCCTCCCTATTATGGGTGATCAAGGGAAGTGGTTGACAATGACTCTTGAACTGTTTTCATCACTAATGAGTATGAAACGACTCAAGACTCAAGGGTTCAATTAACGTCCGATTGAACCCAAACCAAGTTATTATCTTGCATCATTTTAGTCTAAGTTTTATTATTCCATTTTAATTACCTTTCCATTCTTTAGTTCATTAAGTCCAAAGATGAGGTTTAAGTCCTCTAATGGAAAGAAGCATCAAACCAAGAGTTGTTTTAGGTATGAGAGAAGTGTCATGCCGTTGGTAATGAACCCCCAAAGGGATTAAACCATTAAGCACATGACCTCGATCTCATGCTTTAAACAAGCAACTAGTTTGAACCAACTTTCAAAGCAAAGCAAAGCAAAAAGCCAAGAAAGGAGGGAGGCTGCAGAAGTGATTAGGGGTGAAAACAAGTATGGAAAGCTATAAACAAATGCCATCAACTCAAATAAAATGGTGGCTAAGGCCTACACTACCGAACCTATGAGGATAACTAAACTACAAGCATGCAAAACAAAGCATAAATGCAATAAACACCCAAAACAGTCCCAAAACATGCAAAAGAAGTGCTAGAATTAAGACAACAATGGCTAAAATAGTAAGCTACAACATGGAGCTATGTAGGCTAGTGAATAAAACACAAGGAGAGGAGGCTAACCCCTCCAATTTTGGATTTAAAAACATGTTTTTAGCTACTGAAATAACTCTAAAATTTAGCGTTTAAAAGCTCAAAAAAAAAAAGATATTGTAAAGGTGGAAAACACAAGGGTAAAGGCTAGAGAAGCAAGGTGGAAGGAAAGGTGAACCACCCCTCCACCCTTTAAAGCCTTAAACATAAGTTTCAGCCTAAAAATACAGGGTTTATACAGCCCAAAACTGTGAAAAAACAGTAGGAAAAGAAGCAACTAAAGCAATGAAACAAGCAACGCCTTATACCTATTGAAGAGAAGAACACTTTTAAGCAATAATTCAACACATACACACTCTCAAGAGCTCAAGTTAGGCTCAAAGTACCTCAGCTCAAAGATGGCAAGGTTTAATTGAGAGTGTATAGGCAAAAGAGAGAGAATTGAAGAGAGAGAAAATTAATTTTACTCTAATTTTTCTAACCCTAAAAAATGGAAGAGGAGGTCCTATATTTATAGAAAAACAAGTCACCCCCTCAGAAACATCCATCCCTACACGTGGAAGCAGATGCAAGCATCTGTGCAAACAACTGGCACAGCTGTCATAAAATATCTGCAAAACACACTTGTGGCTTGCAGGCCACCAATTCTAGCCGGCAGGCCACACACTTGGCCGGCAAGGCACAAGGGTGGCTGGCAGCCAAAAGGAATGGCCGACAGCCTACAAAAATGGGCCTGTAGGTCCCAAGTTTTTCAGGTTTGAAAGGCTAGGGTTTTGATGCAAAAACAAGGCACAAGGTTTGCAGGGTTTTGAGGTTCAAAGTTGTGGCATTCCGTTGAGGACTTTTGAACACTTGACAAGCATATACATTCATCATTGGGTGTTCAAGTGATGGTGCCTAAGTCGTAAGGGCGGTCAAAAATGGGGTGTCTACAACGCACCACGACGCCGGGAGCAACGAGCCAAAAAGGTTGGAATCTGTTGATAGCCGAGCTCCCAGACGAACGAAGAGGATTTAAGGGACTGCCTCCAGAGGAAGCGACAAAACGCCAAGGTCACATCCCTCATCAAGCCGAGAATGCCATTCTCAATGAAATTGGATAAGTTTAAGGCCCCAAAGAGGTTCCATATGCCGTGGTTTCAAATTTATGACGGTAAATCCGATCCGAACTTTCATGTCGGCTTATATCTGAACTCAATGGCTTTGTATACCGGGAACGAGAAGTTACTGTGCAAGGTGTTCCCCTCATCCTTGGGGGAAATCACATCGAATTGGTTCCACAAGTTGCCGAAAAGAACTATGAAGAGTTAGGAAGGCCTGGCCGAGATGTTTGTGGCTAGATTTGTTACGAACAAGTTTTAGCCATTAAGGGTACACTCCTTGATGGCTCTGAAAATTGGCGAGGGTGAAAGCCTCAGGGCATATGCCAAAAGGTATTATGAGGTGTTCAACTGAATACCGAGTGCAACCAGGAGCTGGCGGTTGTGTCTTTTAAGAATGGCTTGGAGGATGAATGCCCTTTCTGAAAGTCACTGGCAAAAACTCTACCAAAAAGTATGGAGAAGCTTATGGCTCGGATTGAAAAATACACTACAGTAAAAGAGAATACGCCGGAAACAAAGGCGCCAAAACAAGAGAAGAAAAATAGCTCGCCGAAGTGAGGCTGAGGTAACACTGGTTTTAACAGACAGGAGACAAGGTTGAGGGTTGCACAGGTAGTCACCATTGTGTTTCGGATCCCGGTTTACAAAGTTCTAGAAAGAATCAAGAACCAGCCATATTACAGAGCGCTAGAGAGGGTCCCTGGCGAGTTTATGGGAAGAAGCCTTGGGAAGCACTATGCCTACCATAATGAGGATGGGCACTTAACTTAGGGGTGCAGGGCTCTAAAGACGCATTTGGAAGATCTGGTCAGATAGAGTCATCTGCGAGACCTAGTAGATGAGGCCAAAACAAGGAAAGAGTAGCAAGACTGCCCCAGGCAGCGGCAGCTCCACCTCCGCCACTGCTACCACATCAAGCAGATGGATCTCGGGTGATCAATGTTATTCACTCAAAGGTTAATGAGAATGAAGTGCGTAGGGAGACTTAGAGAGTGAGGCACCTACGGCATGTGTATCAAGTCCAGCAGAAGAAGCCTAGGACCAATAAGTACCAGGGACCGATGGTCTCTTTTACGAAAGCAGACCTGGATATGGTGCAGCATCCACACAATGATGCCTTGGTGATAACGCTGAAGATTGGGGACTACTAGGTAAGACGCATACTAGTTGATCAAGGCAGTTCTTGCAACATCATATATGTTAGATATTACAAGGAACTTGGCCTTCACTTAGATAACCTGGAACAATCCAATAGCCCGATGGTTAGATTCAACGAAATGCCGACGTGGCCTTTAGGAGCCACGAATTTGGAAGTGCAGGCAGGCACAAAGAAGGTAAGCACAGAGTTTACATCCCTTTACAATGTTATCTTGGGAAGACTATGGTTACACGCAATGAGGGTTGTTCCTTCAACGTTGTACCAACTGTTGCGGTTCCCAACAGAGCATGGAATTGAGAAGGTCAGAGGGGACCAGGTGCTGGCAAAAAATTGCTCCATGGCAGCAATAAAATCCACCTGCAACGTGCGAGAGGTAGAAACAATAAAAACTGAAGACGAGAACATGGAGATCCTGGATGACGTCGGCAAAGAGCCGGCCGACAAGAGTGAGGAAGCCTTGAAGAAAATTCTAGTAAAAGAAGATAATGTAAAGCGCTTCTTCCTCTTCGGCTTAGGCTTAGCCAAGGAGGAGGAAAGGAAGTTGGAGGCTTTCTTGCAAGAAAATATAAAAGTGTTTGCCTGGATGCCATACGAGATGCCTAGCATTGATCCCGAGGTCACTTGTCATAGGTTCAATGTAGACAGGTCGGCTAAACTTGTCACTCAGCAGGCAAGGAGGCCGACGTTGACTCATATGGAGGCAGTAGAGGAGGATGTGGACAAGCTATTAGATGCCAAGGCTATTCGGGAGGTAAACTACCTAACCTAGTTGTCCAACACAGTAGTTGTGAAAAAGAAGAATGGGAAGTGGAGGGTCTGCGTGGACTTCACCAACCTGAATAAGGCTTGTCCTAAAGACAACTTCCCTCTGCCTAAAATTGATCAACTGGTGGATGCTACTTCAGGGCATGCGAGGATGAGCTTCCTAGATGCTTACAGGGGATACCACCAGATAGAAATGTATCCCCCTGACGAGGAGAAGACTGCATTTATCATCCTAAAAGGGCTGTACTGCTATAGAGTGATGCCTTTTGGGTTGAAAAACACAGGAGCAACCTACCAGAGGTTGGTGACCAAGATGTTCAGACATTTGATTGGCAAAATAATAGAAGTGTACATTGATGACATGGTCATGAAGACCAAAGAACCTGGGAATCATCTGGCCGACTTGAAGGCAGTTTTTGATATCCTGAGAACATATCGGCTCCGACTAAATGCTTCAAAATGCATATTTAGATTCAGTCTGGTAAGTTCTTGGGATACTTGGTTACCAGAAGGGGCATTAAGGCAAGTCCAGATCAAATCAAGGCCATTCTTGACTTAAAAAGCCCGACGTCAGCCAAACAGGTCCAGATTTTGACCAATAAGGTGACAGCCCTGAACAGGTTTATCAGCCGAAGTTCTGATAAGTGTAAACCATTTTTTAGTTTGTTAAAGAAGGCCACAGATTTTTTGTGAACAGAAAAGTGTGAAGTCGCCTTGGCCAATTTGAAAAAGTACCTGACAACAGCTCCAGTTCTGTCAAATCCAATACATGGAGAAGAATTGTTCCTATACTTGGCAGTTTCAGAACACGCAATAAACGCGGTAGTAATCCGAGAGGAGGAAGGAGAACAAAAGGCAGTTTACTATGTAAGTAAGACCTTAGCAGGTGCAGAAACCAGGTACCTGCCCTTGGAGAAACTAACACTAGCCCTGGTGATGACTTCGAAAAAACTGAATCACTACTTCCAAGCCCACAAGATTGTGGTGCTGACTGAGCATCCTTTGAAGTCCCTGTTGTAGCAAGGAGATCTGACAAGCAGGGTAGCCAGATGGACAATAGTGTTGGACCAATATGACTTGGAATTTAGTCCCAAAATAACAATTAAGGGCCAGGTTCTGGTCGACTTTGTGACCCAGTTCACCCCTGGTGCCATCCCGCGTTTGACTCTTGTGAGCCACGGCTTAGGATGTCCAGGGAAGTAAGAAGAAACCCAATTGGAGCCTAAGAACCCCACTCTAGCAAAACAAAAGAAAGACGAGAAACCAAAGCCCTGCGACATCTACATCGGTGACTCCTTCCACCTGTTTGTTGGTGGAAGTTTAAACCGTCAAGGAGCGGGGGCAGGAGTAGTGTTAGTATCGCCAGATGGGCGAATATTAAAGCAGTCTATTCGTTTGGGGTTCAAGGCCTCAAACAATGAAGCAGAGTATGAGGCACTAATTACAAGGTTGAAGTTAACAGCAGCAATGGAAGTCGATGAGGGGTAGTCTTCTGTGGCTCTCAACTTATTTGAATCAAGCAACATGCGAGTATGCAACCCGAGATAAAGAATGATAGCCTATGTCAAAGAAGTTGTTAGACTGCTAGCATTGTTCCAGGATTACCAGGTACAGCAGGTTAGCCGAGATGATAACAGTCATGCTGATGCCATGGCTAACCTCGCTAGTGCAATAAAATCAAGGGAGGCAAGGACAATAATGATCGATTATTTGTTAGGCCCAAGTGTAGAACCACTGATCATAGAGTACGAAGCAATGTGTGTGGAGATGGGTTCAAGCTGGATGGATGCAATAGTAATGTTCCTCAGGGATGGCAAGCTTCCAAATGACCAAAAATAGGCGCACAAGACAAGATTGAGGTTGGCTAGGTTTAGCCTAACAACAGAAGGCCATCTCTACAGAAGGTCCTTTACTGGGCCCCTTTTGAGATGTGTGCATCCCTCTCAGGTTGAAGATTTCTTGTATGAAATTCATGAAGGTATATGTGAAAGCCATGTTGGGGGCAAATCACTGGCCCATAGAGCCATATCCCAGGGGTACTAGTAGCCATACATGCAGAAAGACGCTGAAGTTTATGTGAGGAAATGTGAGAAATGTCAAAGGTTTGCACCTTTGATACATCAACCAGCAGCAGATCTGAACCCAGTGTCTTGTCCTTGGCCGTTTGCCCAGTGGGGCATGGACCTAGTAGGGCAACTGCCCCAGGCAACTGGATAGAGAAAGTTCTTGTTAGTAACCACAGACTACTTCACAAAGTGGGTAGAGGCAGAACCTTTGGCCAAGATTAGAGATGTGAATGTAAAGAATTTCATTTGAAAGAACATAATTACCAGGTTTGGGATTCCGAAAGCCATTGTAACAGACAATGGCACCCAATTTGACAGTAAATTGATCAAGAGCTTTTGTGCTAAATACAAAATTAAGAACTACTACTTTACTCCTAATTTTTCCCAAAGTAATGGTCAAGCAGAAGAATCCAACAAGACCATTTTTTATGGGATCAAGAAGAGGCTAGAAACAACCAAGGGCAAGTGGGTGGAAGAATTGCCCAATGTTTTGTGGGCATATTGAACTATGCCAAGAAAATCAACTGGAGAGTCTTCGTTTGCCATGGCTTATGGCACTGAAGCAATCATCCCACTAGAAATCGGCATCACTGGAATCAGAACCCAGGGAGTGGAGAATGGATCTAACGAGGCATTCTTGCCCCGAGATCTGGACCTGTTAGAAGAAAAAAAAAAGAGAGCAGCAATTCGGCTGGGGGCATACCAGCAGCAGCTTGCTAAGGCTTACAACAAGAAGGTCAACCCAAGAGAGTTCAAGGTTGGAGACCTCGTCTTAAGGAAAGTTGTTGGCAACAAGAAGGATCCTAGGGAGAGCAAACTTGGCCCAAACTGGGAGGGGCCTTATAGAATCATCTCGGTTGCCGACAATGAGGCATATCGGCTGGAAAACAGTGATAGGAAGGAGTTGCCCAGACCATGGAACACTTGCAATCTAAAGTTTTTTTATCATTATTTTTTGTCTTCTTGAGATTTATGTCATGATTTTATTAGCCGAAGTTTTAATAAAATGCTAGTTTGATTTTGCTTTTATGAATTTATAGGACTGAAATAGTCTTATGACGATGTTTCCGAATGAAACATGACGAATAACTTAGACTTATCATATGGTAGAGTTGAATTATATTTGCCATATGATAAAGTTGAACTAAGTTTGCGATGTTTCTGAATGAAACATGATGAATAACTTAGACTTATCATATGGTAGAGTTGAATTATACTTGCCATATGATAGAGTTAAACTAAGTTTGCAATGTTTCTGAATGAAACATGACGAAAACTTAGACTTATCATATGATAGAGTCAAATTATACTTGCCATATGATAGAGTTGAACTAAGTTTGCGATATTTTCGATTGAAACATGACGGGTAACTTGGACTTACCACTGCGGCAGAGTTGAACTAAGTTTGATCTAGTTAGATTAATAGAGAGACCAAGGTCACAAGACTTGGCTAAATTTTGTTTGAATCAGGCCTTGGCAAGAACTGGAGTTGCTTACTTAATGTGAATATAAGTGGTATTTAAATTCACATTAGGAGGGCAGGAAGCAGGAATAGGCTTGACACTTGTTGAAATTTTTGAAAAAATTTACAAGTCGGAGTCAGCCGAGATATCAAGATGAGAGGACATTTGAGTTGTTAGTTACCCGAGATCACTAACCAGGTTGTCAAACCTGGAAGTGTGGAAGTTTTGATAAAAGACAACAAGTACAAGTGGAGGAAGAACACTTGTAAACATGTTTGAATCAAATATTTTTACAGTGTTGGTCGAGAAAAACAGCCAAGGTTTGTATCCGAAGTAATACTTGTCCAAGGTATTCCAACCAGAAGTGATTACATAGAATATACTTGGAAGAAGTAGAAAACTATTCTAAGTATGGAACCATGTAAGGCATAGAAGAAAAACCGTAAAGCTTAAAACGAGCATACCTTCAACAATTAGGAAAAAAGGAAGAAGGCTTGCATTCATTCAAAAGAAAACTTGTTCATTTACAAGGGCACATCGGCCAAAAGAAAACTGAAATTGTTCAGACAACAAACTGTTACAACTAGTCAAAAGTAAAAAGAAAAAGTACAAAGTAAAAAAAATTCCTAAGGTAAACTATCATGCTTCGGTTGTGAAAGGTGTTTCAGCCTCAACAGACAGCTGGAAGGACTTCTCAACAATCTTTTCGGCCTCAATCTCGAGTTCAATCTCGAGTAAAGTCTGGTTAAGACTCTTCTCAGTGGACTAGATCACGGCCTCTTGGGGAGCCTTCTTTGAAGAAGAATGTTTGGAGACCTCATCATCTTCCTTACCCTGAATCAAGTCTACGACTTGCTCATTCAGAGTAAGGGACTTGGCCCCAGCGGCAGTATCCAACACTTCGTCGGCATCCTCAACTTCTACTTCCTCCCCTTCGACTTCGTTGTCAGAGTCTTTGGGAGAGTGAGGGAATAACACACTGAGCTGATCAATATCTCGGAGAAGAGAGTCCACAGGGATGAACAGTTTGTTTAGGGCTGTAGTCTAGCCGAGGTAATAACCCTGGTTGCAAACTTGGTTGAACTGTGCTTTATAGGCGTTACAGACATTGGCTTGACCTTCGGCGTAGGCCTTTTCATCAGCCGCCTTGATTTCAGCCTCTTTGCTATCTAAGGCGTTCTTCAGTTTTTCCTCAGCTTGAACAGTTTTTGCCTTGGCGGCTTTAGCCTCGGCTTTGGCAGCCTCGGTAGCAGCTCCAGTTTCCTTGGCCTTGTTCTCGGCTTCGATTTGCGCAGCTCATGCAGCCTTGGTCTTGTCCATTAGGTAACAATTGCTGGCCTCGGCTTGATGAGAGAGGAGAGGAGATTAGTTGCTTCTTGAGTCCTTTTCACCAATTCCTCCCTCGTCATCTCGGTCTTAACCGCATATGAATGCGCATGCTGGATGGCCTGTAAGAAATGAAACAGATTAGTCAAAATTTGGCTAAGTGTTGGAAAAACTTTAAGAGACAAAGTAAAGAGACTTACCAAGACGGAGTGTTGCATCATGAGATCAAAGTTCTCATATTTGTGAAGAGCGGACATATGATTCATGTCGACGAAAAAAAGTATGACAATTAACAGAGCGGCACTAACCTCCACGCTCTCGATTGCACTATCGCTGCCGTCAATAGACGATCTCCTACCATGACCTCGGGCGCCCAGGTCTGATCGCAGAGGAAGCTATTGCTACCTTCTAAGCGTTCGAACCTCAACTTTTTTGGTGGAGGGGCATCGGAAGTTACGGCCTCAGCAGGCCTCTTCTCAGCAATAGAGGCGCTTTTCTTGACCTCGGCCAATTTTGAGATTGACAGCGTGTCATCAGTATCAACTTGGGTGATAGAGGCTTTTACCTTAGCCCTCTTCACCCTTTTTGGTTTCGGCTTGGATTGGGTTTGAGATGGAGAAGAAGACTGAACAGTTACCACCCCCGACAAGTCAGCCAAAAGGTCTTCCACAATGGCTTTGTTGCAGCCCATGTCGTCGGTAGTGGAGACAACAGTAACTCAGGTGCCAAAGTGAATGATAGGCAAAGCAGTTTGAGGATTGGCTGGATCGTACGCCGATGGCTCAGAGTCTCAGCATTTGTGACTACGAATTCTACCTACAGGTGCGTTTGGTGGGGCTCGACGTCAGTGTCGACGTTGGCGTTGAGATGTCAGGATAAACTAGGGGGCAGATATGGATGGCTGTTCTGCTAGGTCTTAAGAAGAGGCCTGGTCTAGCGTTGGTAAGGAAGCAACTGGTGGAGTTGATGTAGATGGGACAGTCTTGCTTCGACGGGGAACGTTGGACAAAACAGACTTATAGGTAGGGATATAATTAAGCAGCAAAGGGGCCTTGCGCTTATTAATATCCAAACCTAAAAGCCTTTTCAGATCGGGACTGGAGAAAAAGGTTTGGCGGAAATCCTTCGCTGGCTGAGGCAGAGCTGCAAAGAACAAAAAGCACAAAACATTTAGTACAGATGAAAGAATTGGTAGGTATTAGCAAAAATAGGGTTATGGGATGACTCGGTTCTTACCATCACCATCTTTAAACACTGATCGGCGCAAATGAAAGAGATGAAGATCATCATCGAGTGCAAACTCCCAAATACCCGAGATAATCAAGTAATCATTTCCAGCACCCTTGTTGGAGTCTGGGAGGTCGGCTATGAGTTTAAAGGCAATGGATCTGGGTTTGAGGTAATATAGATAGCCTTTTTCCGACTTAAGGCCACACATTGTGTAACAGAACTGGATGTCTGCTAGTGTAATCCTAGCTTTTTCTCAGCGTGCTAAGGCGATTATACCATTGATAACTCTATATGAATTGATGGCTAGCTGCATAGCGTTGAGCTTGTAGTAATGAAGGATTTCCCTAAAAAGGGTGCCTAGGGGAAACCGAAATCCACACTTAATGAATGCAACAACGGGAAAGGGCATGGAGTCTCCATCAGGCATGACAGAGTCCTCCTCCCCAACTAACCTCACGTGGACGTCGGTTGGGATAGAGAACTCCTGCCTAAAGTGTTCAAGTTTTTTTTGGGATGTCTACCCCTCCACCTGAACATACCCATGATGTCGGCTTAGTGAAGTTAGAGCAAGATTTCAAGAAAGGGTGACTGGTATAGGTTTGAAGACCTCGACTGAATCCTAAACAAGCATTGGAGCTAGGGTTTTTGAATATCTAAGAAGAGTTTGTTTCAGTTTTACCTAAGTGTTTGGTTTCTAGGCAAATCCTAAACCTAAAAACTAAGTATGAAAACAAAGTTGCAAGGGCGAGATCTGGAGATAAGCAAGAAAAACAAAAAGAAGAACATGATTCAGAATCTGGAAAACAATAGGGATTCAAGAACATTGAATGGGTGTGTGCAAATGTGTAATAATCAGGAGCAATGACAAATTGATAGAAAGGGAAGCACAGGTGTGGCAAGAACAATGCCAAATATTCAAGAACACAAGTATGATCAGTGCAAGGGTGGGCACTCAAGAAAGGGGGGAACAAGAAACTGGATTTTCATGCGCAAAATGGTCGAACTCGTGAAACATTATGTGTAAAGATACAATAACGACACTATTGAACAATCCAAAAATATAATTCAGAGCATGAAAAGAACAGTAGAAAGAACGGAGTACAACTGCAAATATAAATGCAAGTTCCACAGCAACAGATCAAGATGGAACACAAAGCCAAGAATAATGAAAGACAAAAGGTAAAAAGAAGAAATTGAGGACTTACCAAATGTGGCCAACAAAACAGACGCTGGAATAAGGCTTGTCAAAGACAAACGATGAAAGCAGACGATAGAAAAGCTTGCTGGTAGAGGTGATTGCAGCGGTTACAGAGAATACGAGAGCACGACAATAGAGGTTTGGGAATGTTTAGAGAGAGAAAGTCTGAAGTAGAGAGAAGACGCGAGAATGAGAAGTGAAAAGAGAGAGAGAGAGAGAGAGAGAGAGAGAGAGAAAGAGAGAAGGAGTTTTATCAAAAAGATGAAAAGGCGGCGAAAATGTTTTGATGGTGCCTTGGGCGACGTGCCTATCAGGCGGCATGGATTGAATCGACGTGACTTCATAGCACGTGTCAAGTACGACCTAATGAAAATGGAACACGTCTATGAAACGGTTGGGAAGGCCATGCATGACAGCTCATACGCTGTTAGAACTCTTGGAATTCTTGAAATAATGATACCATAACCTCGGCTAGAGGAGGGATCTTGGTTGATATATTTAAAGAACTTGACTCTTGGTTCCTGATCCTTGATAAAGATGGACAATTGAGTCCTGGGTACTTGAAACCGACGAGTCATGACCTCAATTGAAGGGAAGAATAAATTTTAGTCGACATAATATATGAACAAGCGATATAGGTTCCATCACTCAGGTTGCTGAGGTAATAGAACCTAGGGGCAGTTGTGGGGACATATTTTATGAATGAAAGCACGTGGCCAAGGTGATGCCGAAGCGTCAGCCGAGGTGCCACGTGGCCTGGTCATGATGCCGAGGTGATCTTGGCTAGGCCGAGGTTATCTGCGGAGATACAGGAATCCGAGATAAGCAGCTAAGGACAAAAGTCCTAGAACAGGGGAGGATTTCATTCTGGATAAAGATAAGGCTCAAAAAGAGTTTATCTCTATCTGGATGAAGGTCCAAGATAAGCATTGAGCTTGAGTCCATTGAAGTGAGGCTTCTAATGGGGTCAAGTCACTACTGGTTATAAAAGCAAGGCACCCTCGTAGGTCTAAGGTAAGTTCTTTCTTATGAGATTAAGCACAATTTGCTATCTTTGAGAGATATTAATTACTAACTTGATGTCAGAGTGCCCCCGGATGGACGAACCACCACTAGATTCTTATTTTTCTGTGATAGGTTGTTTGGGCTTAATCTATTCTGCTAGTGCTCTCCAGTTAAGTTCCCCGTTTGGTTGTGTGGTCGGAAATCAACACCCACAATTCTCATCCTTGCTCCATTGCACTTTCACCAAGTTCACTTTTTTATGCCACAATTGCTTTATATCCCGGTATAGAAAAGTAACTGGTCATACCACATACGTTAGATTGTCACTAATCTGCAACACCTCTGGTGATACTACTTGGGAAAGATCTTGCACACACTTCCGCAATAAAGATACATGGAACACGTTGTGAATCATAGCTAAAGCAGGTGGTAGAGCTAATTTGTAAGCCACATTACCAATCTTTTCAGTGATCTCGTATGGTCCCACAAATCTAGGTGCCAACTTTTCTTTTTTTTCGAACCGCATGATACCCTTTATTGGAGAGACCTTCAAAAACACAAAATCTCTAACATTCAACTCAACCCCTTTACGTTTTCTGTCAACGTAACTCTTCTGACGACTCTGTACAGTCTTAAGGCATTCCTGAATAATGTTCACTTTCTCTATTATGGCCCTGACAACAGTGTATCTCCTACCTCCATCTAACAAGTAGGTAATCGACATGGCCTTCTACACAAAACCTCAAAAGGTGCCAGCCTAATACTTGAGTGATAGCTATTATTATAAGTAAACTCCACCAATGATAAGTGTTTTTTCCAACTACCACCAAGATCAAGGACACAAGCTTTCAACATATCCTCCAAGATCTGAATTACCTATTTAGTTTGCCCATCTATCTGAGGATGATAAGTCGTGCTCAAGTCTAACCTAGCACCCAAAGCATGTTGAAAACTCATGCAGAACTCTGCTACAAACAACAGATCACGATCCGAAACTATAGAAACTGGCGCGCCATGAAGTCACACCACCTCCCGAATATATTGCCTAGCCAGTTTATCTGTAGTTCGGTGAACACTAATAGGAATAAAATAAGCGGATTTGGTGAGTCGATCCACTCAAATAGATTCATTGCCTCGTTTAGACCGCGACAATCCATTCACGAAGTCCATAGAGATGTACTCCTATTTCCAAGTAGGAATCTCGAGAGGCTGCAAAAGTCCAGATGATCGTTGGTGTTCCGCCTTAACTTGTTGACACACATAGCATCAAGAAACATACTCTCCTACATCTTTCTTCATATATTCCCACCAAAACGTCCTCTTTAGGTCATGATACATCTTAGTCCCACCAGGGTGAATGGTATATCAGGACCTATGGGCATCATCCATAATCTATTTCCTCAATTCAACAATGTTAGGTATACACAACCTGCCCCTGAATCACAATCCGTTCTCTGAGTCCACAGACCAATCAATAGGGAAATCATCGATCAAATCCGCCATAAGGTCATCGAGCTTGCTGACGAGGAACCCGTCTAAATACTGCATCTGACGAACTTTACCCAGTAACGTCGGCTGCACGGTCAAACTACTAATGTATGCCCTCTCAACACTCTCTATTGGTTGAACATCATACATCGAAACTAACTCCAAGGACTTCCATTCTTGAATCATCAAAGAAGCTATAATCCCATATTGTCGACTAAATACATCTGCGACCATATTTCCTTTCCCCGGATGGTAAATGATCTCGAAATCATAACTACTAATGAATTCAACCCACCTCTGTAGCCTCATGTTCAACTTTTTTTGAGAAAAAAAGATATTTGATGCTCTTCTGATCTGTGCACATACAGAGAGTGCCATCTTTCTTGGAGACAAATATCATAGGTGCTCCCCACAGGGAGTTAATTGGATGTGTGAACCCTTTCTGAAGCATCTCTTCCAGCTGCCTCTTCATCTCCACAAGTTCTTTAGGCGCTATTCTATATGTTGTCCTAGAAATTGGTGCAATTCCCAGCACTAAGTCAATGCAAAATTCTACTACCCATCAGGGTGAAAGTCCAGGTATCTCCTGAAATACATCCTCAAATTCACGTACCACATCTACCTCACTAATATCCTGCTTAGGGATTTCCACCGAGCATATAAAACTTGTCATCACCAACTCTCCTCCATCACTATAAGTGTGGGTAAGCCGTGGCATACCGAGAATATCTATATTTACAGTCCTTCTAGCACAATCTAGAGTCACAAAGTGTTTTCGCAACCAATCCATGTCCAAAATAATTACAAACCCCTCAAACCCTAACACAATTAGGCCCACATACAAGACTATGCCCATAAAATCAATCTCAAAATCTTTACACGTCTCATAAAGAGTAACTGCCCCTCTTAAAAGGGTCTCAACACGAATAAGTCCAAACAATAAGGTAGTTACAAAGTGTTCTCTTTCTACAAACTATCTAGATATGAAAGAATGAGAGGCACCAGTATCAAAAAGTACTCTAATGGGTTCATGAAAAAGATTAAAGGTGCCTTGCACTTTTTCATTTCCTTGCATCACTACAAATGCCCTGGCTGGAGTTGTCTGACCTTGTCGCGCCTGCTGTTTCTAAGAGCAATCCTTGACTACATGTCCCAACTGCTGACACCCAAAACACTTCATATTGATCGGTTGAGGTGTTACTACTTGTAGACGCGCCCGTGGGCTCCACTCTACAGTTCGGACTCCCCTGTTTTTGTTTGGATTGCGGTTCTAAATCTGAACCAAAGAGTCCAACTCTGACAAATCGTTTTGAAGAAAAACAGATTTTTTTTTTGAAAAGTAGTGCCAAACATGGACTGCTTTGCCAGATTACAGAGTCGCCACCTAAATATTTTTTTAAAAGGGAGAATTTAGGAAACCCTGACTCGGTGCCGAAGGCCACGTGTCCGTCATCACCAAAGTGAACTTGGCTCGGGAGCTTGGGTACGATCGGGGAAGGTCAGCTATGAGCACCCCCTTTCGCCCGGTCCGAAGACCGGCCTCTACTAACCGTGATATCCGATTTTGAAAACAATACATGCTCTTATTCCAATTATTAGCCTAGAATTACTATGTTACGCGCACAGCAAACAAGTATAGACTAGATTGTCTAATTTGGAAACAAACATTGCATATCCGTTTGTTTTGAAAAGTGTTTTGGAATTTGCTACTCGCAAGTAGGCTAAAATACGGATTTCAATGAGTTTTCCCAACTCAGACAATCCAACCTCCACCCACAGGCATTCAAACAGTTTTAACTCACATAAACACTTAGCCGCATGATAAGCATACTGTCATGGCAACATTCACACGCATGTGGTATGCTAAAGCGTAAATACTTACATCGTACTCCATGCCAAAACAGTAAACTAGTTAGCAAACATGCATGACCTAGTTCATGTTAAGTGGCTAATGCAACACAGACATCGATGCAATCTAGAGTAGGCCCGGCTAACCCTAAACATGGCATATGAAATGCGCGAGTAGCACGTATTCAATTTGGAAATCGAAAGTACGATACAGTTTTGTATGATGTACCGAGCCCGGTGTATGTAAACAAATGCATGAATGCACACATGCATTGCATAAGGTATGCTAAAATAAGTATGCCCTAATCTACCATCAAAAGCGGGTAAATAAAAGGGAAGAAAGAAGTGGGGATTGGAAGACATACATCCACTCACACACACTTATTACAAATTTGCCCTCGCTCGGAGGGACCGAAAGAATATACAAATTAATTAACTACGCAAGCTAATTAAAATATTACAAATCAACTAAATTAATTAAATAAAATAATTAATCTAATTAAAGCAATAAACCGCCTCGGGATGAGGACCGGATGCAACACGCGCTCGGGACTGGCTCGGAACCGCACTGCCATGCACGGATTGCCTCTGTTTCCTCTGCTCTCCTCCTCAGAAAAGTGACAAAGTCCCAGGAGTGACTCTCAGGGCACTAGGGATCACCACCGGCTGAAGGAGAAGGCCACCGGCATTGCATTTATCCATCGGCTGCAAATTGACTGCCGATCGGCACTAAACACTGCCGGCCGGCACAAAATACCTGCAGAACCTGCAACTCACAGTAGCAGAGGGCAAAACTTGCATGGCAATGCAATTCAAGATATTTATGCACTATACACACCCTTTATCATGTTTGTGACTCAAAGGGGGGATGTGCCTCGATTCCCGGACCACCAATCACGCATTTCTATGCATGATGGCCCAAAGAACCGAAAATGCAACTTTGATTTCAAATGCATGCAATGCAAACAAGCAAACAAAGGTGCTAAACCTCTATCATACTCCACTTCAAGAGGTCAAACATGCACAATGCAAATGCAACCCTAAGCATGTCAACTAGGCATGCAACATGGACTATGCAACATACTTACGCAAAGGGTTCAAGCAAGTATTCAAGACAAGCATGCAAACCAATTAGAGGATGGACTAAAACATGAATTAGGCCACCCTAAAAGGCCCAAAAATCAGTGGCCAAAACCAAGGAAATGGGGGCTAAAATGCACACACACATGCATGCAATTATGATCCAACACTTAGACACAAACATGGCAACTCTCAAGCACACTTGAAATGAGTTAAACATGGACAATTAGCATGCATATAAAACTCTGAAAATCATGCAAAACATGATGCCAAATCATGCAACAAAGCAAGCTAAACATGCAACAAATGGCCTAAGTCTTCAAAGCAAGTCTATGAAGCATTAAACCACACCTATGCAAGGCAATTATGGCATGCATTAATCAACCCAAAACAGATTTTTAGCATGTCAAATTAGGCCCAAAAGACCACTTAGATGGCATCTAAGAGGCTTGAAATCAAAGGCATGTATTAAGGCCAAAACATGGAGCATTCAACACATGCTTTTAAAGCATTAAAGAGGCCACTAAGGCAAGCATACGAGCACACCAAAGGGACTGAAATAGCATGCTAGGTGGTTCCAAATTACCAAAATGAGGTAAGTAATACATGTTACACATGCATACTCAAAGGCTAGCAAGCCTAAAATGCAAAGGGGCCATATAATGCATGCCAAGATCAACCCAAATGACTATGGACAGAGCTAAAACATGGCAAAATAAGCACAAAACATTCACAAATCTAAGCCTAAAGCATGCTCAAATTAGGACTAACAACCTAAGCATGTTAAGGGACCAAAGAGACATTACAAAGCAACTATGCAAAACATGCAAGGAGTGCTAAAACCAACTTAGAAACATGTTATATCATGGCAATATAAGCATGAAAAACAAACCAAACATGCTCAACACACACTTAAGCACAAACTCCCTCAAGAAGCCAAATCTTGCCCTTTTTAAGGACATCAAGGAGAGGGGGTGGTCCTCTCCTTTTGGAGACTTCAAGGCACCCTCTCCACCACTGAAATCCCTCAAGATTTCAGTAGTGGAGAGGCCCAAGCACCAAAGTCTCGGATCTCCCACAAAATAGCACAAAAAGGGCCCTTTTCAAGGCCTAAGGGTGGTCAAACTTGCTCAAACCACAAAACACTCTTAATAAACAATAAAGAGGCTTAAAAAAACAGAACTTTTATGTGTTAGTCACTAAGCACAAAAACAGTTCTAAACTAGGTAAAAACAAGGTGCAAAAATGGGGTAAAAAGAGAGTTAGTGTCTTACCCTTGGAGCCTCTTCAACAAAGATGATGTGTTGGCTTCCTTGAGCACCAAACCAGCTTCAAAGCTTCACAACAGACCTCTAGACCTTCAAGAACCCAAGGAAGGTGAAACACTAGGTGTTGGTGAGTAAAAGTGTGACATTAACACCTAGTGTACAAAACAAGAGGGAAGAAGAGAGATAGGAGGTGTATCTATCCTAACCCTAAGAACCAGAGCTTGGTCTGTCTAAAATGTCTAAAATTTTGTAACCCTAAGCCAAGAAGAGGAGTGGTCCTCTTATAGGCAAGCAAAGCTTGCAAAGCTTACAAGCTAAGCTAACTAAGAGGGTCATCCCTCCATACACGTGTATGGAGGGGGACCAAAACTATACAGCTGTCTGAAAATATCTCAAAAAGCAACTGCACAGTGTCCGGCCGGCAAAGAGTGTCATTTTGGCAAAACTTAGTGCCGGTCGGCACAAAAGAGTGCCGGTCGGCACAATAAAGTGCCGATGGCAACACCAGCCAGCCGGTGGCCTCTAACCAGTGCCGGTGGTGTGTGGGGATGCCTCACAAAGCATTCCCTGCCCTTCCAAGGCAAAACACAAGTGTTTGGTGCAAAACCAAGCACAAAACGGTCGAGTTCGGAGGTCCTAAGGCAAGGCGCGTAGCCGAGAACTCCGGGAACTCCAAACGAACACAAACATGGATAATCACCGAGTGTTCCAACGGTGACGTCCAAGTCTTGAGGACGGTCAAAAATGGGGTGTCTACACTACTCTGATAGGTGGGGGGTCCGTCTAACTGAGGTACGAAAAGACGATAACCTATCTGTGGCACATGCTGCCGCTGTCCTTGATAACCCTATGGACGTGAACCACCTTATCTCTGATAATAGTGCCCCTGGGGCTGGAAATTGCCTTGAGGCCTGAAATTATCCTGAGGTCGGAAATTTCCCTGACTACCCTATTACTGTAGCCTGTAAAACTGCTGACCCCTATGCCTTTGATCGTAAGGTCAGTATCTGTTCCCATCACACTACTGGAAATTACTCCATCTGGAAGTCTCTAAGACCTTGAACTTTCGCTCCTTAAACTGTTTCCCTTTTTCCTTATACTTCAGTGCCAAGTCAAGAACTTTGTCAAACGGTTTAGCATCAAAGGGAATAAGAGACTTAGACAAGTAATGATTTAATCTCTTAATAAACTTCTCATTTTTCTTCTCTTGCATGTCAATCAAGTGAGGGGCATAACGAGACAACTCATTAAACTTGGTGACATACTCAATCACCGTTCTACTTTCTTGGGTTAGCTTCAAAAATTCATCACTCAGTTGAGACCGAATAGCAGCAGGAACAAACTTCCGATCAAAACGAGTCTTGAAATTTGCCTTAGTCAAAGTCGTCAAATCTAGACCCTTCTTACACGAGTTCCACCAAAATAAAGTTGCTCCCTCAAGCTGATGTGTAGCCAACTCTTATTTTTAGACCTCGGTGAGCTGTATACGACCAAACACCGTCTCATATTTCTGGACCCAAATGTCAGCTACAGTGGGTCCTCCATCTCCAAAGAATTTCTGACCTCCCAAAGAATCAAAGTCGTTGTTTCTCTTCGCAAAGGGATCTCCATACTAATCTTGATTATGGTTCTATACAACCTAAAGTAACTGAGCTATCATCTTCCCTACATTAACTTGCACAGTATTGGTTGCTCCGGTAGCAGCTGCCGCCGCATTAGCAATTGTTTCTTCCCCTGTGCCACTAGGCTCAACATTTCTCAAATTATATTTTCCAGCTATCACTTTCAAGTTAAACACAAGAAAAATTCGTTCATAAATACTTAGAATAAATTCAACTACCAAACTAAACCAGCTAACTAGGGATGGCAATTTAAATTCGGCCCAACGGGGACCCAACATCCCGTCCTCGATTAGAATGGTTTTTTTTCCGAAAAATACTCCCAACGGGCCAGGGATGGTATTTAAAAATGCATCCCCGAACAGTTTCAAGCCAAGGACGGGAATAGCTTTCACAGCCCTGAACCCGGCCCATCCCCTGTCCCGTTTCCCCCCGAAGTAAAATTACTTTTATTTCCCTCTATCCATTCATATATATATATATATATATCCCTTTCTTTCTCTCTCTCTCTCTCTCTCTCTCTCTCTCTCTCTCAGACCTCTGTCACTTACTATCTCTCTCTTTCTCTTATTCGAAACCCTAACCTCAAACCCACGTCGATCGAAGCAGAAAAAGAAGCAAACCATAGAGATGGAGTCCCACAACCCAACCAATGAGAATGCCACCAGAGACGACGTCATCCCACCCCCTCCGCCATCTGACAATGAGAGTCGATCACAGCTCCTCCTCCATTCATCTCTCACCTGCTGCTCCACTACCGCCTCTGCGATTCCACTACCACCTCCGCCATTCGACGATGAAAGTCGATCGTAGCTCCTCTCTCCTCCCTCTCTCACCGTTGCTCCATCACTGCCTCTGCCATTCCACTACCGCCTTCGTCATTCAACAATGAGAGTCGAGCTCAGATCTGGAAGATCTGGTTGCAGCGGTTGGAGATCGCATATCTATCTCTCTCTTTCTCTTTCTCTTTCTCGCCATTTCTACTCTCTTTTTCTCTCTTTATTTTTTAAATCTGTTGTGTTGTTGTTAAATCTGTTGTTGTTATTGTTGTTAAATCGCAGATCTGTTGTTGTTGTTGTTAAATCTATTGTGTTGTTGTTGTTGAATATTAAATCTGTTGTTGAATATCAGATCTGGAGCTGAATTTTTTTTTTTTTTTTTTTGCCGGGGAATTTTTGGAGTCGGGAAAACTCGATCCTCATTAGGGGCAAAGGTAGTGATAGGTTTCCCGTCGGGAATCGGAGCCAGGGACAAGGGAATTTCCACCGTCAGGGATCAGGGACGAGAAGTGTGATCCCGGCCTCGCCCCAACCCGTTGCCATTCCTACATCTAACCCATGTTTCCACAATCTAAAGATCACCTAAACTCTCACAAGTCTAGGATAACCTAGAACTCTAATACTAAACTGTCACGACCCAAAATTTGTATAATTAAATATTAAATTATGACTAAATCCCAATCAATATTCCAACATCCAAATCCTAAAGGTGAAACAAAATTTAAATGTTTGCATCTCAATCTAGTTTAAGTAAATTTCAATGCTCAAAAAAAAATTACAAGGGATAAAATAAAAAAAAAAAATTCACTACAACAAAATCGACTTTTCACGACACCACATCAACGGCATACAATAAATGCATGTCGTAGTTTCTCACTTTTACGACTTGCTTTTTTTGCACGTCGTAAATACTTTTCCAACCACGGCGCGTCTATTGCGTAGGCCGTGAATGATAATAACGATGATTTTTTTACGGCTTGCAATGCACGCCGTAAATAATAAAACTTTCTACGACATGCATATGGAATGCCGTTAATACATTAATTATATACGACGCACATACGCCAGTCGTGAAAAGTGAATACTTTTCACGGCGCACATAATGCTCGCCGTTAAAAGTATTACACTTTTTACGGCGCACATATTGTCTGCCGTTAAAAATATTATCTTTTTACGACGCACAATACATGTCGTAAATTGTATCTTACCAAAAAAAAAAAAAAGGCGCCACAATGAAATTTTGTGGCGCCAATTCACCAAAATATATAGATTAGAAAAATAACATCTCCGATCCCCCCCCAGCGTTGATCTTCTTCCCTTCACCATTTTGAGCCCTAATTTCAGAGAAAATTCCTATTCGAAGAGAATGAAAAAAAAGGCTCTCTTCAACTCCAAACCCATCGCCCTCTCTCTTTTATCTCTCTCTCTCTCTCTCTCAAAACCCATCTTCTTCCCTTCACCATTTTGAGCCCTAATTTCAGAGAAAATTCCTATTCGAAGACAATGAAAAAAAAGGCTCTCTCCAACTCCAAACCCATCGCCCTCTCTCTTTTATCTCTTTCTCTCTCTCTCTCTCAAAACCCCTCTCAAATCATCCACCTCCGTCCTCTCTACAAGGCCCTTCGATTTCCTTCAAAGCCCCTCTCCGACCCCAATTTACAACGATTCGGATATGAAGCCGAAGCCTCGGAAGCGACTCATCAAGAAGAACACGATGGTTGAGGAGAGCACTCCCGATTTTGGAATCGGAGAAGAGGATGATGGGGAAGAATTAGGGGATTTTGTGAGGGAAGAGTCGGACTACGATGATTTCAGGGATGGAAAGAGGAAGAAGTTTGAGAAAGATGGTATTGGTAGTAGGAAGAGGGACAGATATTGAGAATCACATGTTCACTCTCTGCCCTCCTCGCTCTCTACCCTAGCTACTCCCTCTTCAATGCCGCCGCCGAAGACACATGTTCACTCTATTATGTTTTTTGTTTTTTTCAAACGAGAGTTGGTCTAGATTTATTCATTTATTTATTGTAAGAAATCGAAATACTCTCATTTCCTCAATCCCCTTCAACCTCTCTCTAATCCTCTCAGATTTCAACGCTTATTCTATTCAATTTAATCGAAACAGAGCTTCAAAAATCTGAGACTGAAATGGGAATTCCATCGACGATGAGGGACGCTTGGGCAAACCGAAGAAATTCGCCTTTGATTGCTTCACCAGCTGAGGATCAGAAGATTCTGAATTCACGCCGTTGCACTCAAGGTTTGTTTCACTGATGGATTATCAAATGAATCAGCAGAATATGTTTTGAGTCAGTGTCATTCATGGAACTTGAGTTTGTTTCACTTTCTTTTGTAATGTTTTGGTGTGTTAATTAGGCGTGGGTTCTGATATTGTATAGAGTAACTAGTGCTACAGGATTTTTGAAGGATGCTTGGGGATTGAAACATGTTAGAGCTATAGAGCAGAGTAATATATTTTATATTGTGTCTTTTTCATGGGGTTGATTACATTTTCTTCTACAATTTCAGCACAGAAAACATAAAGACCTTTATCTATGGATGGCAAAGTGTCCCAATGGTCCATCAGTGAAGTTCTTAGTAAATGCTGGTAATTCTTTGCTCCAATCTCAAATGATATTGTTATATGAGATTTATAATGCATTTAGGCGTGTGCTCTTGCCTGTTTTGCTGGTTTTCTACAATGTATATGTTTATGGACAACTTTTTCTCCTTTCATTCTCTTAAATACACTGAGAACCGTTAGCTGGTTATTGATATTTGATTTGTTTATCAAGTGCACACCATGGAAGAATTGAAGCTTATTGGAAATCATTTGAAAGGCTCACGCCCTCTTTTGACTTTCTCGACTAATTTTGATAAAGACCCTCGCTAGAAACTTTTGAAAGAGATAATCATGCAGGTATGCTGATCTTCCTTCCACCCTATAAAGTGATATTCCCTTTTTTACTCTTATTTTCTTTCTCTCTCTCTTTCTCTTGGGTTTGTTTTCAGAAGGTGTATATTCTCCTTTTTTTTGCAAATTAGTGGAATATTTTTTTTCTTTTCTCAGGGCTAAATTTCATTATGTGTTATTCTCTTTATAGTGGTCAGATTTGTAAAAGTAGTACTAACTAACTAAATTTTGTTTTTCACAAATCATCCATCGCCTACAGTTCTTATACTCGCACTTAGGACAGTGGGAAACATTGTTACTAGTGATGATGCCCAAACTCAAGTATTAATGATCTCTACTTTTGTACTGTTAGTTCTTACCATAATATCAATTTGATGCAATATTTTCAATTCTTCATATTCATTCATTGCATTTCTGTATTAATACCAACATCAAAGATAATATTCTTGTAATCAATATAATTACCATATTTGTTAATATATTACAACTTATTGTAGTAGATTTGTTTTGGCATTCTAGTAATGAGGGCTTTTATCCTCATTTTATTCACGATTGATATGACATTTTTTTTAATCTTTTCCAACTAACATCTATCTAATCTGAAATCATTTGTTATTGAAGATATAAATTTGAGTTAGAAATTTGTGAATTATTAGTGGCGCCATCTAGAGTGTTGTTTATGGATGAAATATCACCTAACCTTATTGATAATAAGCGTGTATTCTTTTCTGAAGTCAAGGATGATAACCCTCTAAATTGTCTTGTTGAAAGGCTCAGAATTGTCCAACTGCCCTTAAATGTATGACTCACTTTTGGTCCTTGAGAAGTCCATGCATTTCTGTGTCTGCATAATAATGGTTGACCTTTTGGGGTTTTTTAGCAGGTGGATTTGTCTGTGAAGGATGCAACAATTTTGAATTGTGATTATTACTGTGATATGATGTATCTACTGCCATATTCCTCATTTTTGAGCCTGCCACTTGGTATGTTCTTTTCTTGAACAAATGAAATGGTGTGCTTGTTATTTTGATCCACTTCAATGGGATTTTTTTAAATGGAGGAAAATAACATACTTCTGCTCAATTTTAAGAATCTGGTTGTCTTGCAGATAATATGGGAGCTGGTAGTGAATCAGATTCCACAATCTCAAGTGAGACTGATCTTGCTGGACCAGTTGGTATCAAGTTTGATACTGAAGAGGTTTCATTAGTTGAGAAGCACAAGAAGGAAGAGTTTTTGGATCTCTACTCCGACTGTGGTGCAATGTCAACAAGTCTTTGCCTTGGCTCCAACATGTCTGGTGTTAACCTTGTTACTGTAAGTTCTTAATTAATGTTATTTATATTTTACCTTTGCCCACTACCAGATTGAACAATTTTTTTCTTCTATGTTTGTGCTTAAATTTTGGGCTATTTAATTTGTTTATCTATTGTGTTTGTTCATTTCTTTAATTTGCAGTCTTCCTTAATGAAATATTAGTTGGATAATGAACTATTCGCCTTAATATCATTGCAGAACCCAGCTCCAGCCATTGCAGAGGCACCAAAAGAATCTAAAACAGTTGAGAGTTCGCGAAATAAGAGGATTGGTGACTTTTGATATTTTATTTTAATTTAATGGTATTTTTCACAATATGTTTAGACAGTTAGATATGCATAGTTTTGGATGGTTTAAATTTTTTATACCGTTTAGAAAGTTAGATTTGCATAGTTTTCGAATGTTTGGAATGTATAGACAATTGTTGAATGTTTATAATTTATGGATATAGTGTCTTTTTGATGTTTCAAACAATATTTTGGTGGTTGATTGATGTTTTGTGATGCTTATTTGTAATATTTGTCAGATTGTACAAAATTGGTCAAATGGAACCTGCTGAATTTATTAAAAAAAAAACTGCATATTCTACGACAAGTATAATAAGTCATTGTATTACATATTTTACGGCGTGCAATCAGCGTTGTTATTTGTCTCACCAATTAACGGCATGCAAAAGTAGTCGTAGAAAAAGTATCAACGACGTACAAAATCTACCGTTAAATAGTTTTTAACGACGTACTATAGCATGTCGTAGAAAAAGTAACAACGACGCACAAAATCTGTCGTTAAATAGTTTTTAACGGCGTACAAAGCATGTCGTTGAAAGTGAAAGACTTTCCATGACTAGTTATAATATGACGTGCGCCTGCACGTCGTAGAAGGGTTTTTACGGCGTGCATTGCGCGCCGTAAAAACCCTTTTTTGTTGTAGTGTAACAAGCGCCAACTAAACCATCCATCATAAATTCATAACTATCCAATTCCTTCAATATTAAAGTAGCAACAAATAGTCAAAACATCTTAAATAATGTAAAGTTAAAAATAACCCACAATGCCAAATTATCAAAATACTAAGGTCAAAAATAAATAAATAAAAAATAACTAAACTAATATCAACCCTAAACTCAAGAAAACAAAAGAAGTTTGAGAGACATGCCCTACAACCATAGTTATTTTTCGTCACCACCGTAGTCCCAACTAATCCTACAAAAGAAGTTCGGCTGCACTAAAACAGAAAACACCTGAGATGCCAAAAAACAAAACGGGTCAGTATACAATTATACTGGTATGAGTACACAATTTGACACCCACGTGTCCACCAGACACTAACAAAAGTACATTTAATTATTGTTACGGGACAAGACAAGTAGTTTCACTCACACCAAAACGAATGGATAGTTTTCCAAGATACGATGACATTTAGTTTCTTACCTGTACACAACTAAATATAAATTGAGTATAAAAGAAAATAAAAAAAATATGGTGGGTCACCCCTGCATAAAAAATTAGTAAGTCCCACCATTCTGCAATAAAATTAGTACAATTTAATCATAAGTATATTACTGAAGAAGTATAAAAATGCACCGCTTCATGCTTAAATCATTCAAATTAACCAAAACTCAAAGAAAAAAAGTTGTACATAATCAAATTTCCTAAAAGGTGATGCAAAATAATTTAGTAGAAATTGAACAGGTTGAAAGAAACACTTGATAGAAGAACCTAGACGGAAGTCGAACGAAAAACCTGAAGCTGAAAACGAAAGAAACTGCCATAAAATGATTTTTCTCAGAAAAGTTCAAAACATGAAAAGTGTTCAGAATAATGTTTTACTTCAGTTCACGCAAAATTAATAAAAATGAGCTCGTTTTATAGGTTAAAACGACATTTAAAGTCTACATTGCTAAATTGAATCAAAATTATTACAACCAAGATCATCCGATTACAAGTTTTAATTGATCTTTTTAGTAAAAAGTTAAAATACAAAAGTTGTCTAAATTTACGTATACATGCCTTTGCCCAAATTTCGTAATTTATTAAGTCGTTTACTATTTTTCAAAATGTACAAATTAGTACAATTCAAACTATACTAATAAACTCATATTTAATTCATTGTACCTTAACTTCACCACTTCAACCCTTCACTTTCAGGCTACACATATATCTCATATGCCTCCCGTATACCTAACACTGCTCCAAAGCCAAACTTGCATGGGAATATCGTCTTGAGTTTGACCCACACTCTCCGAATGGTTAGCATATACGTACGCACGTAAATCAAAACACTCATCTACTCCTGAGAATGAAGCAATAATATATATACACAACCCCTCATATACTCATGAGAATAAATATAACAATGCCGAGCCTAAGGCATCTAGATAAATCTTTTAATCCTCACCTCTTTTTTTTTTGTATACAATTTTTCTCACTAGCACTCAAATAAAACAACAATTCATAGAGTAATAGTCGAGTATTTGGAATTTATCTATGAGATCCTAGTTTATTTTAATTTCATATATCCATTAGGGGTGGGCGCAGATTGGTTGCGGCTATGGAACCTCCAATCCGCCATCCGTCCACCAGATTGGCGGATTGGAGAAAATCAATCTACATCTGTCTGCCAATCTGGCGGATGTGGATTGAGCGGATTGGCAGATTAGCGGATGGATGCGAATTAGTTTTGCGGTTTAAAATTTTATAAATTTTCAATATAATTCAACGTGTGCATTTCCTAAATAAATAAAAAAAAGTATTACAATCAATGACTTAAAAAAGTATTACAATCATTGGATGCCTTATCCAAAGAAAGAAAGTTTGAAACTTTAGAATATTAAAATCACTGCATGCCTCATCCACATATTACAATCGCAACATGTCTCATCCACATAAAGTATTACAATTTGTAGTTCTTAAAATATAAAAATAATTCAAACCACCAAAACCATGAACAGAGTAGTAGCAAAGTTTGTATGTCTCTGTATTGTTACATCTATATCAATTTTTCAAAACAAAAATCATTATTTTTAGAGTTAGATTTAAAAATAAAAATATATAGATAAATAATACATTTTTTTTTTTCAATTCAAAAAATATATTCAAGTTGAAAGCTCTTTTTCAACAGAATATATTCAAAATAATATTTAAACTCTTTTTCAATTGAAAACACAAACAAAATATCTAAACAAATTGAAAACACAAAGTCTTATAAATTACTAGGGATGCGCACGGTTTGGCGGTTCGGTTGCAGCCAAAGAAACCTCAAACCCGCCATCCGTCCAAAACTAGGCAGATTGGAAAAAATAATCAGCAACCGTTCACTCGTCATCACAAATCTGTCCAAAATGCGGCAGATCGGATCGGTTTGGTCGGTTTGGACGGATCGGTATATCCACTGCTCACCCCTAATATTCATGAGTGATTGCATCCACAAAATAAAAAAATCATAAACCTTACATACACAACTAACCAAAATAGTTGAAATCAATCCATCATCTACATGCAAGTATAATATCAAACCAACATCAAATAAATAAAAATAACGAAATAAATATAAATCAAGGAAAGTAGATTTTGCACTCACAATTATTTTTTGAAGATCAAAGAAATACTTATAATTCATTATATATAATTAAATATCACATTAAATTTTTATGCATCCGCGCAATTAATAAGTAAAATAAATAAAGAAATAAAGTAATAATAATAATAATAAATAATGACTTAAGGAAAAAAAAAATTAAGGTCACTACAATTTATTCTCTAATTATCAATCAATCAACTTATTGACACGTCATTGGTTCTAGAAAGTAGGTAGGGATGTAAATTTGGCCCGGCTCAACCCATGTCAGGCCTCGCAGGCTCCTATCAAAATTCGGACCAGACCGAACCGATCCACGGGCTAGAAAATTCAAGCTTTGGACAGGCAGGTGGGCCTGGGCCTAGGCTGGGCTTAGGCGGGCCTAAACATCTTTTTTTTAATTTTTTCTAAGAAAATTTTATTATTTTCCACTAAAAAAGACACTGAGCCTCGAGTCGAGTCTTGAGTGGGCCTTAAGCGAGCCGATAGGCCACGAGTTGGGTCGAGCTTCAAAATGATGGCCCAGGCCCAAGCCTAGGGTCTCCGGCCGGGCTCGGGCCTGGATCCAAATGGGCTTAAACGAGCAGAGCCCGCAGGCCATTTTTACACTTCTAAAAGTAGGTATAAAAAGTAGACTTATATATTATTTTCTTACTTTAAATGGATTTGCAAAACTGTATTGTGATATAGATTTGTTCACGGTGAATTACACTTTATTTCCTTTATGTTTGACAACTTTCCCACTTTGGCCTTTAAAACATATATATTTTCATTTTCGTCCCTTATATTTCAATTTTTTTCCAATTTGCTCCTAAAGTTGATTTATATTCAAAATTAGACCAAAAAAATGCCATAATAACTATTACATAACATAAATAATATATTATTATGTTAGAGATTAAGTTTATGTTAGAAATGTGAGTTTTATAGTAAAATATTTTTATACCATGTGATTATTAATGTGTGATTTTCTATTTAATTTTTAACAGAATTTAATTTTAGGAGTAAATTGAAAAAAAAAATTAAAATATTAAGGATTAAAGTGAGAAAAAATAAATTTTAAAGGCTAAAGTAAAAAAATAACTAAATATAAAAGGAGTAAAATGTAAATTATCTTATTTTTATTAATTAAAAATATATATAATGTGTCTATGGGGTAAACAGGGAATATTGATTCGTTCAAATCGATCGAATCGAATCGATCCGTCACATTTTGAACGAATGTCGTGATGACTTGAAAAAACAGTTCGTCCGGGGGAGAATGAGAGTTGGCCACATAAATAGTTTAAATTAGCTGAAGAAACTTTTCAATTGAATGTCCCACTTTGTTTTCTAAGTTTGGTGATGTGGCAACACACTATTTGTTGTCGGTAAATCATAAGTTTCACGGGAGGACCGTATTAAACTCATAGAAAGAAGTAAAGAAAGACTTGGTACAATTTGGCATCCTGTATTAGTAGTATATATTTTTATTTTTTTAGAGAAATCGAGTCACTGTTGTGCTAAAAATCATAGTAGTAACTGTAGTGTTTCTATTTGAGATATATTATGATCTTATTTTTATGATTCAAACCTTTGTAAAGTTTGTTGAATACTTTATGTTTATCAAAAATCATATTAATGGGATATCAGCAACTATATGATCGATAACTAAAAAAATAAATAATGAGTTTTTCTTTTGAGAAATAACATAAATAATATGTAATTCGATCATATAATTATTAATATCTGATTAATATGATTTTTGGTAGGCATGAAGTACTCAACAAACCTTACAAAATGACGGTTTGGATTATAAAAATAAATTCATAATACACCTCAAATGGAGGCACCACAATCACTGCTATGCGCCATTATCTTTTTGTTTTTTACACATTAAAAAATATATTTATTTAAATTATTTTAAATATTTATTTTAAAGATATTGTATGTTTTTCTAAAATATATATATATATATATATATATATGGGGTATTTACACATAAGTTCTAATTTATGAACTTATACTCCATTAAGTCTTAAATAAGATTTTTTGAACCTTCAAGTCTCATTAAATTTTTAATAGTCGGAATTATCTTTCAAATAAAATTGTTCATTATTTATGATTATCTATAAAGGAACATGATAATTTGACGTTTATTTTGATTTTCAAAACTTTAAAATATCAACTTTTAAATTAAAAAAATTAAAAAAAATTATGTGAAAAAAAAAATTAATCAGTGTTTTTTGTTTCAGTTTTCTGAAAATTGAGTTTTTTGTTTTTTATATTTTTTTGCTTTTAGTGAATATTTTTAAAATTTTAAGCAATTTTTTTACTTTTTAGATACATTTTACTTAGATGTATCTAAATAGTAAATATTTGTGAATTTTTTTTAAAAATTAATAAATACACAAAAATACGAAAAATATACATAATTTTTATATTTTTGGTATTTAATGAATCTTTCAAAGATTTTTTTCAAAAATATTATATTTTTTAAGTATATTTATGTTAAGTGTATCTAAAAATTAAAAAACTTTCTTAAAATATTAAAAAAATTTAGTGAAAACAAAAATATGAAAAACAAAAAAGTAAACTTTTCTAAAAAGTGTTTTCTGAAAACCCAAACCAAGCAAAATGTGTTTTTTTGAAAAAATTAAAAAAATTAAATTATTTTTTTGTGCAAAACTAAAAATTTTGTGTCTATAAAGGAGTATGATGATGGAACATTGATGTGCAAAATTTTAAAAAAAATAAAAATGAAAATGAAAAAACTGATAATGCTCTTAGTTTTAAAACTGGAAAAAAAAACTATTAATATTCTCGGTAGGGATGTAACAAAAATTGAAAAAACCAATCAAACCAATTGAATTGCACCAAACCGGCTATATTTGATCTGTTTTTTAACAAGAATCGGTCTGTGCGGTTTTTAAATTTGAATTTTTCGATTTTCGGTTCGGTATCGGTTTAAGCACTTTGTGCACCGATCTAAACCGAAACTGACAGTTTCAACATATATTGTATTTATAATATATATATAATCTAATAATATAATAATTTTTAATAAGTATAATAAATTATTAACCTTAATTAATTAACTTTATCATTTTTATAACCTAAGTTGGTAAACTTTTATTATATATAATCTTAACTCTAATTTATTATTCTTAAAACCTTAATATTTTTAAACTTTTTTTGTTTTTATTTTTATTAATTTAGGAATTGAAAAGTATATATCCAATGGATGGATTTGATATGTTTGAAATGGTAGACAAATAACTAATTTAATATTTTTATATAGATTAATAATTATATTTGAAAATGATTCAAGTTTGAAAAATCCTAAACTGATTAAACCGCATCAAACTGAACTGTTCGATTCGGTACAGTTTGATGGGAGAAGCAATATGTATCGGTATTCAAAATAATCAAACAGACATTATCGGTTCGGTGTAATTTTTTACTTTAATACCGACTGTACCGAACCGATTACATCCCTAATTCTCGGTTATATTAGATAGTTGAATCAAACCAATAAGTAGAATGGTAAAAATGTTTAATCTCGTACTCTGTTTTTTTCATCGATTAGTGAAATAATTATCTGAAACATTACTATGTAAAATTGATAATGTTCTTAATTTAAAAAAAAAATTGATAATATTCTCAGTTTTACTAAATGAGACTTATTAATTCAAAAAATATTAAATAGGACCTAAACTATCATAATATTTATCAATAAGACTTTTAAATAATTAACTATATATATACATATTTGTGTAGAGGAAAAAAGGAAAAAAAAAAAAAAAAAATCATGTCATATTCCTTTATCTTCATATTTATAAAAGAGAGTGACAAATCAGGTGCCCTAAAACTCCACCCTCAACAAAATGTCTTGATTACTAAAAATACCTAAACTTTAAAAAAAAAAAAGAAAAAAAGTTATGCAATTTAAAAATATAAAATGAAAATTCATTTTACGTAATGAATTTCAAATTCTTTGTTTCCTTCCCCATGGTTTGGAATTCCTTTTGAATTTATTAACCATTGACAAAATATCATTCCTCTCTCCATATATATGTATACAATATATATGTAAAGTCACTTAGAGTATCTCCAATGGTGAATCAGATTTTTCATTAAATTTAAATCAAAAATGACTCATTTCACCAAATCTGGTATCACATGCTTCAACGATTCACCTTTCACCAAATCTGTCCCGGGACAACCGGGTGGTCGACCGACCAGTCGACCGGCCGGTTGACTGGTTAGGCAAAAAAAAAATTTTTTTTTTTTTTTTGAATTGTCTGAATTTTTTTTTGAACTTTCTGAACTTTTTTCGGGACGACCGGGTGGTCGACCGGTCGGTTGACCGGTTAGGCAAATTTTTTTTTTTTTTTTTTTAACGGTTTGAACTTTTTTCCTGAACTGTTTGAATCTTTTATTGGTTGACCGGTTGGTCAACCGGCTGGTCGACCGGTTGTTATAACCCAACGGTCAGTAACAGTGATTTGGTGAAATGCTTCGCCTGTTCTCAGTTTGATGAAATGTTTGGTGAAATCTCATTTTGATATCGATTTGGTACAACCGTTGGAGTAGTGAACAGTAACTTTTTCATCAAATTTTAAATTTGATACTGAGTTTGATGAATCGTTGGAGATGGTCTTATTAGATTTGGATTTGATGAATGAAAATTAAAGCAGATTAGGTGAACCCATTTTTTATTAACATAATGCACAAAATATAAGAACTTATCCGTGCATTATTGACAATAGCAATATCATAATCGGATTGTCTACGTCACATAAATGAAATGGAGACATCCCTAACAAGTTCAATTATTTTAAAAGGATTTTTCTTAAGTGTGCAACCCTTGACCATGTGCCACTTACACAAAAAGTGTAAGTGGAAGGTGAAAACAAAAGCAGGACTGCAAACAGAAAAGGCGTAAGTGTAAAACGTAAGTTGCACACCATAACAGTACCCATTTTAAAATAACCACACGCACTACCTAATTATAAAAGTGAAAACAAGACAAGCTATTAATTTTAATTTTTAATAGGAAAGTTAGTCATCATAAAAATTTTATCATGAGAATAATTATAAAAAATTTATGATTCTTGTATTATCTTGATTAGTGTGTAGTGTTTTATTCTAAGTATAATTCAAAGATCACAAAGCTATCATAATTATTTTCAAGAAAATTTTTTCATAATACCTAGCATTATTGATTTTTTATTGATATGTTGCGACTCCATTTCCTATTTTTGAAGAGCATAAGCTTTGAGCTCTTCAATCAAAGCCTTGAGATCACAGTAAGAACGACCACCTTCTTCGACGGCCCTCTTAGCCTTAATACTTATCTCCTCCGCTCGCTGCCTCATCTCCACCGCCTCCGGTGAACCACCCATCAGAAAAGTTATAGCCTTGGTTAACTCATCCATTCCCACCAAAGGGCTGTTGATTTCAAACCCAGAATTCCACACCCTCGGCCCAATTTCGACTCCGATCTTGAGAACCTGAGTCGATAGCTTCGAATTGTAGAAGTGTTCGGCGAACAACGGCCACGAGATCAACGGTAAACCGGCGGTGAGGCTTTCGAGTAGAGAATTCCAACCGCAGTGGTTCAGGAATCCTCCCACAGCCTGGTGGTCCAAGATCTCCAGCTGTGGAGCCCACCCTTTTATTATCACGCCCATGTTATCTCTCCCCATTCTTTCTTCATATCCTTCTGGCAACCAACTTTCTTCTTGCTTCCCCTCGCTTTTCCCTTCCTTTCTCACCACCCAAACAAAAGGGTGCCCGGATGCTTCGAGTGCTAACGCGATCTGGGTGAGTTGAGCATCGGAGAATTGGACCATGCTACCGAAACAAACGTAGAGGACGGAGTTGGGTTTTTGAGTGTCGAGCCAACTCAAGCAACTGTGTTTCTCTTCACCGGAGTTGTTTTTTTGGCCGACATTGTCTCTGTTGGTGAACAGAGAGAGAGGACCTAAATTCCAACACTTGCTCGCCACGACCTTTTTGAAGTGATCAGAATAAGCGGGTTCGAGATCGTAGAAACTGGTAAGAATTATGCCGTAGCTACGACCCTCTGTTTCTCTGATTGAGTTTATCAAATCTCCGTACCTGGATTTCGCCTTGACATGGTCCTGTAATTCAGACCTCGCCATGCGAATCTCATCGGGAAGACCCGGAATCAAGAAATCCTCGGAATCGGACTGTACCTTTTCGTGAGGAGCGTAAAGCCTCAAGCTATGCGAAACGCAGTGAAAGAAGGAATTGGAGGGATACAACATGATCCTAGGCACTTGAAGCTCGTCAGCGAGGTCGACAGTCCATGGGAAGAACATGTCGGAGACAATGCAGTCAGGCCGACTGTCCCTAATGAATTCTTCGATCGGATTTTGGAGCAAAGCGATGGCATAGCCGAGTTTGGCCATCAGTTGTGGGGAAGTGCATTGGCCGAAGTTTTCGATACCTTCAGGTAAGTCGACTTGGGCCGAGGGTAATTTGAGAGTGTGAACTGAGATATTGAGGCCAGAGGCGGCGTCGTGATTGACGGAGTCTCGGAAGAGAAGGGCGTTGTTTGTGGTAGTGATGATGGTGGCGGCGACACCGCGGCCGGCGAATAGCCTGGCGATGTCAACCATGGGGATGATATGGCTTGGAGCTAAGAATGGGAGGAACACCACACTGAGCTTTTGATCTTTCTTAGCCATTCAAATATGATGAAAAGGTATATTAAACGACTAAAGAATTATAGATGGGTTGGGGGTGGTAATACAGGGAATCGTAAGTGAATGGTTTTTAAAGAACAAAATGACATCTTCGGACCCATAAATAGTGATGGAGAATGGTTGAGAACACTAGTGGCAGTGGTCTCATCCACAGTCACATCTACGGTTACAGTGTTGTTTTTTTTTTATTTTTTATTTTAAGTGGTGTCAATTTATTAGTGATGTTTTTTTTAAGTGTGTATCAACTTATTAGTGGTATTTTAGAGTATCATTTTAGTGGTATGTATCGTTGTCAAATTGTGATTGTAAGGAATCCTCCTACACCATAATAATGATTTTTTTTTTTTTTTGAAAAATAATCCTCTCTTTTAATATATTAGTCTCTTATTTTATTTTTTATTATCTGAAAATATTATTTCTTTTTCAAAAATTAAGAATTAAAATAAGATGAATTTTTTATTTTATCCTTCTTTTAAATTTATTAACAACACAAAAAGTATAATTATGGCAATTGATTTTTTTTAAAATTACTATCAAAGGATAATTTTAAAAATTAATTTTTTTAAAATACAATAATTGTACTATTAAAAAAAATTAGATTTCCCAAAATAAACTATTATTTTAAAACAGTTCTGATTTAGAGTACTAAATCATCAACTCTAAAAGCACTACTAATGAACTGGCAAGTGCAAGAAAAAAGAAAATAAAAGGAAAAAAAAAAAACCAAACTATCACATCAATAGTGGGGTTCACATAATACTATGTCATTAGTGGTATATTTGTGGTGTTAAATTAGTGATATGAAACATTTTTCATTTTGAAACAAAGGGAGTATACAAACTCATTTTTTTAACTTCAATTTATAAATTTAATAATGTATAAATGATATGATTAGTGAATAATTAGAAAAGATATAAAAAACAATGTTATCCTTACTTTTAATATTTTACTTGATTGTCACATTACTGACTTGAAAATTAAGTATAATTCTTTATATTAAATATTAATGCTCTTTGTTATTATTGTTTTATTAAACTTTACTGTATAAATAATTTGAAATTTTTATTTAATTGATAATATTATTGTTTTAAAAAACGAAATTTGTTTATTATTTTTTAATAATTTTGTATGAAAAAATTAAATTATGCAAGTTACTAAGAATTTAACGTTAATCTTAATTTTGAAATTGATAAATTATAATCAATTTTACTAAACTAATTGTTATTTTTTGTTATATAAAATTTTTACAACTATAAAGAAAACTAAACTGATTTTATGATCTCTTTTCATAATATGAAAAAAAAAGAAAAAAAAAGTCAATTTATTAATTTATTGACTTATTTTAGTCATATCAATTTTTTTATTTTTTACACATTTTAAAAAAAATTAATAAATTAATTTTTTTTTTTACTTTTCCCGAACAAGCATAGTCTAATCTGATTACAAAAAAGTTTAATGGTTTGGTTATAATTATAATTTCTTAACATTGTAGGGATCAACTCGATTTCTAATTTATTTTAAAATCGGATCAACCGAATTGACAAACACCCGTACTATTTGATACTCATACTAATTATCATTTGCTATTTTATTTTTTCACCTTTTAATTGCCATAATCAATTCTATAAATAATTAGCAGTGGACTCATACAATGTACATACTATTTTAAAATATATATATATATATATATATATATTTGATGATACAATATGTGTTATGAAATAATAATTTTAATTTTAATTTAAAATTAAAGTATAATTTTAATTATTTATTTTGATAATATTGACAATATCATTCTATAAAATTGTTATTTGAATACTTATATATACATATATATTAATTTTAGTTAAATTATTTGTTTATTTTGATAATTTTAATTTTATCATATTATAAAAATTGTAATTATCATATAATAATTTTATATAATATATATTAAATATGATACTTTAAAATATATTTACATAATTTTTAAAAAATATATATATATATAATTATAACATTTTTTTATGGTGCACATTGATTCAAGAGACCTCGTGGATCGCGTGGGTGCGTGCAACAGTAGCTGCATAGTGTTGCATAATAAATTTCCCCACCTATAAATAGCTGAATTTTTGTCGTTATGAGATCACAATAATAATAAATGTGATGTATATAAAAGAGTGGGTCAGAATGAAAAGTGATAGTGAATGATCAAATTTGAAGTGGGTATTATTATATTTTAAATTATTGTAAAGTATTTTTGTAAAATTTATTTTACAAATGATATTAATTTTTAAAGTATGTTATTTGCTAAATAAAGAAAAATGTTTGAGGGTCATAATTTTTATGGTCATAATGGCTCAAAATTATCAAAACGATGTCGTTTTGGGTGCAAAACATGCCAAAACGACGTCGTTTTGACAGTTTTGAGCCATTGTGACCACAAAAATTGTGGCCCTCTAACATTGTTGCTAAATAAATCATATTTGCTTAAAAAGAGAAATCTATATATAAAATTGCTTATTTAATATTTGTTTTGAATAATTATTTTGTAAGTACCATCACGAAATCCCATGCCTATTGATTCTTTGAATTGTCACTTTATGTCACCCTACATTATGTTTTGTTGTCATTTTAAATGATCATATGTTTGTCATGTTTAGGGATTTAAATATTTGACTCTCTGAAAACCACATGTTTGGGGGATTTTAATATCCATTGACCCTTTGTCATGTTCTGTATCGTAATTATGATTATTTTGCTTATATAATTTCTTCATTATATGTCAATTATTTAAAATAATTTATGTATTACGTACTTTGTTATTTTAATAGTTTATTTGTCTCAAACAAATCTTTGTTTAGCCAAATAGTTATCCATAGTGATTTTTATACTCTTATACTCTCAGTATAATATTTCTCATTCTGTCATGTTTATAATTGTTAACTACTTTCAGGTGACGTGTCAAGATCAGTGTGTGAGATAGGCATAAAGCACTTGTAGTCATAGTTCTGGCAATGTAATTGAATAGTAGCTCCAATGTATATGTTTTTGTTTTTAATTAAATAAAGTTTTTGGTACCCTTTTATTTTATTCCGATGTACTATTAATTCGTTATGACTTCACTTTTTGTCTTGTCGCAATGCTAAACCTC
This sequence comes from Camellia japonica, assembly GCA_030407325.1. Classification (NCBI taxonomy): domain Eukaryota; kingdom Viridiplantae; phylum Streptophyta; class Magnoliopsida; order Ericales; family Theaceae; genus Camellia; species Camellia japonica. Next base: position 185,822,232 of record JAPPVO010000016.1, on the reverse strand, counting down.
TGGATACCGGGTTTGAATCGTGACATTAAATTACAAAATTGTAAAATAAATACTCATTTTGATATTAAAAATAATAGTTAAATTAAAAGAATAATTATTAACATAAAATTAAAAATAATTCTACCTATATAATTTCCTTTTATATTCATTTGGAAAATAAAAATGAAACAAAATTTATTTAAAAAATTAAATATAAATACGTTATACTTAGATTATCATATAATGATTTTATATGATATATATATATATATATATAGGGTAAATTACAAACACACCTCCTGAGATTTACTTAAATTACAAATTAACACATGTGGTTTTAGAAATTATATTATGCTCCTTAAGGTTTCTAATTTCATAACAAATATGTCCTTTTATTAATAAATTATCAAATTAATTAACCGTTTTAATAATGTTAAAATTTTATTTCAATTAATAATTCAGATAATTTTATTATTGTATAGGTGAACAGTTTGAAATTTCACTTTTTCAATTAATTCTGTTAAATAAAAAATTCTGACAGTGAGATATTTGTAATTTTCCAAACCACAGGGGGCAATTCGTATTTTAAACAAACCTCAAAGGGTGTATTTGTAATTTACCCATATATATACATATTAAATTATGAGATTATAAAATAAACACTCTTAATTAAATTAAAATATCAACTATATAAAAGAAATTCAACAACGACTGACCAAGAAAAAATTACATAACAATATCTAAACCCAAAAAGAAAAAATAATGAAAACATTCTCAGTGTGTGAAGGGTTTAATCATCTGTAATATGATATCAAAACATAAAAGAACTTACTATTCAACAATTGAAAAAATAACTCAAGCAATAAATTCAAATTTTAAAGATTTCTCGAGAGTGTCATTGTTGTGCAAATATTTCTTTTTGAGAGCTGTGATTATATAAAATAATGTAGAAAATAAAGTATGATTTGATATATAGAATCACTATAAAAATTAAAACGACAAATTCACACTATAGAATAATATAAAATTGATATTAGGTATAGAATAATGCACAAAAAAATAAGAGGGAAAAAAGAAAAAGGCAATTTAACATTAAAAAAAATTCCTAAGACCATCTCCAACGGTTAACCAAATCCAACACCAAATTTAAATTTTGATGAAAAAGGCCCCTTTTCATGCTCCAACCGTTTCATCAGATTGATATCAGAATGAGTTTTCACCAAAAAATTCATCAAACTGAGAAGCAGACCCAGATTTGGTGAAATCACTGTTACTGACCGTTGAAGGAGCGACACCGGTTGCCCGGGTGGTTGCCCGGCCGGTTGACCAACCGGTCAACCGGTTCTCTTTGAAATAAAAGGTTCAAACGGGTCAAAAAACAGTTCAAACCGTTTAAAAAAAAAAAAAAAAAAATTTGCCTAGGTGGTCGACCACCCGGTCGACCGGCCGGTTGACCACCCGGTCGACCACCCAGAAGTTCAAAACGTTCACCAAACAGTGTAGCAAACCCAGGGATTTTCCTCTACCCGGTCGACTGGTTGGTTGACCTGGTGGTTGACCATCCGGTTGCCCCTGAATGCAAATTTGATGAAGGTGAAACCGTTGGAACGCGAAATATCAAATTCAGGAAATGGCCTCTTTTTTACTCAAATCTGATGAAACATTAGCTGAACCGTTGGAGATGCTCTAACACCCTTGAAAGAAGTAAGAAGAAAAACATGAAATGCAAAATTGGTATTAAATTTGTGAATTATCTCAATTTACTATAAAAAAATATATAAAAGAAATATTTGTCAAATAGAATTCATATAAAATAGGTAAAGTTAATATAATTTAAATTATGTTTGGATTTGTGTAAAATTTTATATGTAATTAAAAAAATATATGTTGATGTGACTATCTTACAAAAAAATAAACCCTAATGATGTGTCACTTAAGTATATAAAAAATATTACTTTTAATAATATATATGATTAGACACAATCTTATAATGCAGTTTAAAAAATTAATAATGATTTAGACCACTGAAAAATACACCACTAATAACACTAATGTATTGAAAATGACAAAAAAAAAAAAAGCATATAAAGTTAACAGGGCCATTACCATATTATTAAGGGAAATGTTAGAGAGCTCTAAATCTAGAGCTCTAATTTAAGCTCTAATGATGTGTCAAAGTAAAAAAAAAAAAACACAAAACACAAAACAAGGCACAAACATCACATCAGGGTGGGTCCCACCTTCCCCTTAGAACTATTAGAGTTCTTATATTAGAGTTCTAAAGTATTTTTGTATTATTAATGCTCCCTAGTGCTCCATTTTTAGTGGCAAAAGAATTACCGTTTGGGAAGCCAAAAAGCCAGGCTTTTTGGCTATTTTAGCCACAAAAGACAAAATAGGCTTTTTTAGCCACAAAAAATAAAACATCACATGCAACCCATAATCATTACACTCCTCTCTCACAAAAAAGTCAAAAAAGTCAAAAAGCCAAAAAGTCCTTCCCAAACCAAACTTTTAAGCCCAAGCTAAAATAGTTAAAAAAGCTAAAAAGCCAACCCACTTCCTAAACGGAGGCTTAAGCAACATCTATCTATGCAAGTAAAACTTTTCTCAAAAAGAACGATTTTTATTATAATTTTTTTACCTAATCAATTCTATAAATAATTAGACACAATCTTATAATGCAGTTTAAAAAATTGACAAAAGAATTAAGCTATCTACGCAAATATAACTTTTCTGAAAAAGAATGATTTTTATTATAATTTTTTTACCTTTGTTGGAACAATTTTCTATGTATAATAAATAAATTGAAATCAAATCAAACAAATAAAATAAATAACTTATAGGATTTATTTTATCGAACCGAATGAATAATTAAAAGATCAAGTTGAGTGTGTGACACTCTGTCCTTAAGACAGATTCGCTCCGCTTCGGTGCTTACGGACTAATGACGTCTATCTCCCAAAATACAATGATCTTCACAAATTGTCGTAGCACTCCAAACAATTTGTTCGGCGAACTAGAACCTGTGTTCTATACTCTCTAAATTTATTCCTAAAATTATATAAAAAATATATACAACAGAGTAAAAATTGGACAGCAAAAAATGAATTTTTCAGTACCAAAAGACTGTTGGAAATGGCTGTATTTATAGACAATCCAAGGCTGTTCGAATAGGTATGAATCTGCCGAACAGATATAGATTTTGAATAAATAGGTATGAAACTATTTTAAACAGATACAGTTCAAAATTCACACAGATCTGTTGGTAACTGCTGGACAGATTTGAATCTGTCTGGGCAGTTTTATAACTGCTGAACAGATCTGTCTGGGCAATTTCAATCTGCCCGAAATTTGAAACTATTGTGGAATTTGAAAGAGGCACAAATTTTGGACAAAAATTTGAATTCAAATAATTTCCTACAATAATTTGAAAAAATTCAAATAAATTTTGTCTAAAAAATTAATGTTAGAATTGATCCAACCCACAACCCACACCCGGACGGCGACGCATGTGGTGGTAGTGGTTTAAGTTAAGGTTCACTTTGTCCATAACTCCTTTCTTCTACAAACTTGGGGTACCTCTTGGGACCCAACCCAAGTTAGTACACTAAGAGCTTATATACTCACAAAAGCTTTCTTAAAATTTCAATGTTGGACTATTTTAAGGGAACCCACATTTACTTCTTTAATTGTTCATTTTATGAACCCGAAAATGACGTCAAGTTTCCATTCACTTATAAATGGTTTTGACGAATTGTCTTTACCGTGTGACTTGCCATGCGGCAAGGAACACATCACCTCTTCGAACTCACCCCAAAAGACGTTTGGGGTTCACTCAAAGTTGGCCCAAAATAAGCCTATAAAAACTAAATTTTCCAACAACCTTTTAATATCACCCACTATATAGACAATTGTGATTAATTTATTGTTTAGACATAATTATTACAAAATTAGTAAAAGCGGATAATATTATATGATTGGTTTTTTTTTAGTGGGATCAATGGTGTCTTCACATTGTGTGATGTGATTGCATAGTGAAAATCTCCATTAAAGCAGCTCTTGAAGCTTATGTCTTTCATATACATATCGAAGCTATATATCCAATTTAAAGCTATGTGAATGATTAGTGATGATACAGTGAGTTCCAGATGGAACGGGTCAGGCTGATCCACGCTTCCCAAATCGATGTCCGAGGTACCAAGCCCACAGAGAGACCTGCACAAGAGTTCAATGGAAAACGGGGAGTCCCCCAACGAACCCTCCGACGAGCAAGTTAGAAAAAGAGATGGAATGTAGAGATAGATTAGTGATAGAAAGCTTAACATTTTCCTTGTCTTCAATGCCTGCTTGTATCTTCTGTTAACCATTTCGTTGTCCCTTCCGACCTGTCACCTTAGCCGAAATTCTATGCTCTAGCTTACCTTGTTCATGGTGAAGTCGTTTTGTCCCGACAGGGAGGGGTTATCGCAATAAATGCTGTAAGGAACTCTATTAATGGCTAATGTGCAGTGCAATAACTTTGTAGGATCTTTGTCTACTTATGTGGCTTGCCACATGTTTAGATGTCATTGGTTCTTAATGCCACGTTGAGCTCCAGCAACGTTGGGCTTTAGTATTTGAATTGTGTATTGGGCCCTAAGTGGTGGGCTATATCCTTTATTGGCTTACCCATGTCAGTAGTCCCCCATTCCCAAGTGCAGCTTTAGTCCAACGAAGGGAATAATGAAGAAAACGAGGGTTGTGAGAAACCGGCGAGGCGAAGACCGACCGAGAGGTGGGCCGATAACGAGGGGTGACCGAGAGGGGGAATCGACCTTGAGAAAGGCCGACCGCGAAGGGTGACTGAGTGGAGGGACCGACCGTGAGGAGGGCCGACCACGAAGGGTGACCGAGTGGAGGGACCGACCGTGAGGAGGGCCGACCGCGAAGGGTGACTGAGTAGAGGGACCGACTGTGAGGAGGGCCGACCGCGAAGGGTGACTGAGTAGAGGGACCGACCGTGAGGAGGGCCGACCGCGAAGGGTGACAGAGTGAAGGGAGAAGTAGCGATGCGCGGGGCTCGAGGAGTGACAGGGCACGTGATGATTTGAAGTGGAAAAGACAGGGTAGGGGAAGGGGGGCAGTGGATCGTGGTCGTACACGTGGCGGAATCCTATAATGGGGGAGGTTAGGAGTTTGGGCAAGAAACGAAGGGGTAGGTTAACATAGGGCGTTGAAAAGGCAGTTTTTGCAAATTTTTGAAAATTTTCAAACTGGCAACGTTTAATCGTGACCTTTGGAATACAGGCAAGCCTTGGGCTTTTGGTGTTATTCGCTTTACCTATCTTTTTTCAAAAAACCAAAACGTTCCAAAAGTAAACTCTTTTGTTTCTAGTGATACACCTCTGCAACATTTTGTGAACTACCTTGTACCAGCGTCTGAAGCCATACGCAGGCGTACCAGAGAGATGGCTCGAGAGGATGTGCCTACCATGAGACTAGATGCATTGGGGGACGACGACGCGGTGGACCTGGCGGAGTAATACAGGGCAGAAAAGTGAGCAGGGAGTGGGAGGGAGGCGGGAGGGCGACCCCGCTCATCGACGCTGATAGCGGCTGCGAAGCCAATCAGTCAGGTAGAGCCAGATCACTGGCACACGAAGGCCGACAAATCGACCTTTACCGCGGACAAGTTAGAGGACATGCGCGAGAAGTATCAGATTCCCGCGGGAATAGAGTTAAAACTGCCGACATAAAAGGAGAGGCCATCCGATGCTCGACTGGGGGAGTTTGCCCTCTACGAAGAGACGTTAAAGGGGGGGTTGAGGTTGCCGCTTCCCCGGATAGTAGTGGACGTGTTGAATCGGCTGGAGGTGGCTCTGGGCCAACTGATACCCAATGCGTGGAAGATTGTATTGGCCTGTGCTAGCGCTTGGCTGCGGGCGAACGAGGGGGTTGCAATGACGGTGGACGAGTTTTCTACATGTTACAAGGCTTCTGGCCAGCAAGAGACTTGGGTCACTTTACAAACGGCGGCAAGGAGGGGTCTAGTGACAGGGTTGCCGTCGTCAGTGAAGGGATGGAGGCCGCGGTGGTTCTATGTGTCAGCCAATGGAGGAGTGGGAGTGCGCACAGTATGGAGGGTGCGAAACAAGTCAGTGGAGCCAAGGTTGGAGGCGGAGGCAAAGGGGAGGGTGAAGAAGGTGAAGGCATGGAGAGAGAATGAAGGTGCCAAGAAGGACGACCTCGTTCAACCCTCAGCCTTATTTGCCTCGGGGCTAGGACAGTAGCCGACCGGTGGGGACCTCACCCCAGCAGAATTGGAGGCGAGGAGGAGGGCGCAAAAGGCGGAGGATAGGACGATTTTTGCCAAGGCTGATAAGTACAAAGAGTCACAGTTAGGCCGTCCACCGAAACCGATCGCTAGGGAAAGAATCCGACCGCGCCCCAAGCTGCTGGGGAAAAAGGACTTAGGTGGTTTTGAGCCACAACCGCCCCCAGTGGATCCATTGAAGGAAAGAAGCAACAAGGAGGTGGAGGCTGTGTTGAAAATGAGGAAGAAGAAGATGGTGAACAAGGGTGAGGAGGGGCCAGCGTTGAAAAAGATAAAAGAGGGGATGGCAGCGGAGACCCCCGAAGTGGAGTTGAAAGGGACAGCAAAGGGGATGGAAAGTGCCCTAGGCCCCGAAACACAAGTAGAAGGTGCGGTGACTGGCCCTGAGCAGGGGGCAGAGCAACAGCCCAATGGGGGTCCTGAGCCCCAAGGAGAAGGAGAGAGGGCCAGGTTGAAGACCGCCATTTATCATGCTCCAGCAGTGTCCGGGCGACTGGAGGGAGAAGGAGGCAAAGCCAGGACTGCCGTCGATCGGCTTTTGGGGGTAGTGGAGGACGCGGCCATGCGTTCGATGGCAAGTTTCACAGTGGCCGAACTGCTAAGGGGGTGGTGCTCCACCCAGATGGAGGCGACGGCCTTAACAGGAGCCTTACTGAACAAAACGGCGCGCGCAAAAGGCGAAGTTCAGCCAGTGAAGGCAAAGCTGAAAGAGGTGAAGGCCCAGCTTGAAAGTTTAAGGAGGGAGACCCGGGGCTGGAGGAAAGCCGCGCGGAGCGCGTGTGTTAGAGGGCTAGAGTATGCCTAAAACGCCAAGAAGATGGAGGTGTTGGCAATGGTGCAGGGCTATTCAGCCGACCGTTCTAACGCTGAGCTGCTCGCGACCAAGTTAGAGCCGGAGACGGAACGCCGCAAGGTGGTGTCACTCGAGTTCCAGTTGGCTGGCGAGCAGAAAAAGCTGGAAGAGGCCCAGAAAGCCTGCACCGTCACCAATGAAAGGTGGGATGAGGCCATGGTCTGCAATGAAGATCTACGTGCTCAGTCGATCAAAGAAAAGGAAGAAGCAGATAAGAAGATCGCTAAGTTGGAGAGGGTGCTGGCAGACGAGCGGGCCAGGTCAGTAGCTGAGAAGGCGGGGTTGGAGAAGACCTTGGAAGAGGAGAGAGCCAAGTTGGCATCTGAGAGGGCGGCGTACCCCAACCTATGTGTTACAGCGGTAGAGCAGTTCAAGGGGTCCGTCGACTTCCAGATGGCCATTGATGTCGCTATTGCCAGCAGCTTGGCGAGAGAGGGGGATAGGGGGGCTGGCCCGTCGGGAGCGACCGCTGGAAGTAGGAGTGAAGAGGAAGTGATCCAAAGCTTCCAGCGGTCGGACTTCTACAAGCATGAGATGGCTGAGTTCTGGGACAGCGGCTGGAAGACTTTCAAACGTAAAGCAGAGGAGCTGTTCCCAGACTTGGACTTTAGCAATGTGAGAATAGATGAAGACAACGTGGCCCAAACCCCCCTAGATGAGGGGGTTGACGAAGAAGACCTGGTCTCGAGCGATGATGAATGATTGATGTAAAAAATTTTGCGTTTTGCGTGTTGTTGTTTGTAAATAAATTTTTAGTTGTTGTTTTGTTTTGGTTTTTTTTTTTTTTTGGTTGTGAGTTTATGTGTAAGTTTGTAAATAAAATAAGGAATTGTGCTTTTTCGTACTGTTGTCTTTATTTCTTGTAGATCTGAATAGAATGAGAATGGGCATTTAAATAAAGCTTGTGTATAAATCGTAGTAAAAGTTGAGAAGTAGGGAGCCAGTCTAACACTTGAGAAAACCATGAAGCAAAGAATGATAACAATAAAAACGTTGAAATGTAAAGGTCTTAAGGTGTGAAGTTTTGAATCATGTTGTAAGAGTATTGAGAAATAAAAGATTGGGTTGGGCGACAAGGCATGTGGATTGTAACGGAATTAAAAATGAAAGTTAAAAATGTAAAGAATGTTTAAGAGACGTAAAAACATGGACTTGGGTTTTAACTGAGTATGGCAATTATGCTACGATCATGAAGTTGCAAGAATGGGCTTGGCCGAACTTTTCATTCGTGCTCGGTTTGGTTTGAGTCATAATTGACTCAGTCTGGCTGAGTCCTTCGTGCTCAGTCTGGCTGAGGCTTTAAGTAACTCAGTCTGGAATTTGGCTGAGCCTTTAAGTAACTCAATTTGGCTGAGCCCTTCGTGCTCAGTCTAGCTAAGGCTTTAAGTAACTCAGTCTGGCTAAGCCCTTCGTGCTCAGTCTGGCTGAGGCTTTAAGTAACTCGGTCTGGCTGAACCCTTCGTGCTCAGTCTGGCTAAGGCTTTAAGTAACTTAGTCTGACTGAGGCTGCAAGCAAGGTGTTATTGAAATACCACGCAGATAACTGAGATATAAGAGCGTTGTCATTTAAAGCGTAGCCCATTGATCACAAATTTACACCATGTGAGAAAAGGACAAAAACATCCAAGTGTGTAGATTGTCAAAAAGAACATACAGCAATTGATCAATACAAAAAAAGGGCTTTATTGAAAATAACGCTTCAAGTGCTCGGTGTTCCATGGATGGGGAGATCTCGACCTTCTATGTCCTGAAGTCGGTAAGTGCTAGGACGATGGCTGGCCTTAACAACGTAAGGTCCCTCCCACTTGGCCGCCAGCTTGCCCTCAGCCGGATTTTTAGTGGCAAAAGTTGCTTCGTGTAAAACAAGGTCTCCCACAGTGAACTCGCTCGGTCGGACTTTGCGGTTGTAGTGTGTTCTTATTTTCTATTGATATGAGGCCCGCCTGATAGCAGTAGTCTCTCGAAGCTCTTCAATTAGGTCTAACTCTGCCCGACGCAATTCTTCAGTTAGTTCTGGATTCGGGTGCAGAACCCTCAGAGTAGGCAGACCGATTTCCACTGGGATGACCGCCTCAGAGCCGTATGTTAAGCGAAATGGGGTCTCCCAGTGGGGGTTCAGGCGGTAGTGCGGTAAGCCTAGAGCACGTTTGGTAATTCCTCAGCCCAGAGTCCCTTAGCAGCTTCCAACTTAGTTTTGATGATCTTCAGAAGAGAACGGTTGGTAACCTCAACTTGGCCAGTGGCTTGGGGATGACCTGGGGAAGAGAAACATGGCTGGATTTGAAGTTCTGCGCAGAATTTCCTGAACTTGGCATTGTCGAATTGTTTGCCGTTATCGGAGATGATGGCTTGAAGGATGCCAAATCGACACACGATCGACTACCAGATGAATCGGGTTGTGTTCTGCTCGGTAATTGTGGCAAGGGGTTCCGCCTCCACCCATTTAGTGAAGTAATCAATGGTGATGATTGCGAATTTGGTTTGGCCTCGGCCGGTGGGCAATGGGCCAACTAAGTCGATCCCCCATTTGGCGAATGGGTAAGGAATGCAAAGTGTGATCAGTTCTGTAGAGGAGCATGAGGGATGTTGGCGAAGCGTTGGCACTTATCACATTTAAGCACGAATTCAGTGGCATCTTGATAGAGAGTAGGCCAGAAGTAACCAGTGCGAAGTATTTTGTAGGCTAATGACCTGGCACCCGAATGATTACCACATACACCCTCGTGGACTTCCCTCATCATGTAGGTCGCTTGAGCAGGATTGAGGCATCTCAGGTATGGGCGTGAAAAGCCACGTTTGTACAAGAGGCCGCTGATAAGAATGTAGTTGGACGACCGGGCCCTGACCTTGGTGGCCTGGAGTTTGTCGGCAGGCAATTCCCCATTTGTCAAAAATAGTAGAATATCTGCCGCCCATGGAATAGGTTCATGTTGGAGGAAGTGGACTTGCTGCTGTTGTGGGGAAATGGCAGGGTGGGCCAGGTATTCAAGGAGGACGCCATGGTTGAGGTCTGACTGGTCGGCAGAAGCTAATTGAGCCATTTCATCTGCCTTGGAGTTTTCTGTCCGAGGGATGTGCTTGATGTGGAAAGTGTTGAAGAGGCGAGCAAGGGGGAGTGCAATATCCCTATAAGCCCGCATTGTGTCTTCCTTAGCATCGAATTCCCTCGTGACTTGTCCGACAATGAGCTGGGAATCGCTGAACACCTGGATATGGCTGACACCAATGTCTCTGGCTAGGCGGAGACCTGCTATCAATGCCTGATATTCAGCCTCATTGTTGCTTGCATCGAACAAGAAGCGGAGAGCACACTTGAAATAACTACCCTCGGGGGCGGTGAGGATGAGACCAGCCCTACTGCCTTCTTTGCGGGATGATTTGTTGACGTTGAGGGTCCAAGAGTGGGAGTCTTCTGCCTCAGTGTGGGATTGCGGGGGCGGGGGAGCTGTGGTTGGAGTGGGATTAGTGAATTCCAGGATAAAATAGGCAACAGCCTGTCCTTTGTTCGCCGTTCGAGGTCGGTAGGGGATGTCAAATTGGCTGAGCTCGACTGACCATTGCATTAGTCTGCCGGACAACTCTGGTTGTTGCATTATTTTCTTCAAAGGTTGGTCAGTGAGGACCACTATGGAGTGGGCTTGGAAGTAAGGACAGAGTCATCTTGAGGCGGTGACAAAGGCCAAGGACATTTTTTCTAGCAATGGGTAGTTTTGTTCTGCGCCTCTGAGAGCCCGACTAATGTAATAAGCCGGGCGCTGTACTGAACCGTCCTCCCTTATGAGGGCCGCACTGACTACGGTACTCGATACAGCTAAGTAGAGAAAAAGGGGCTCACCCATGAGCGCTTGGGAGAGTAAGGGGGGGTTGGCCATGCACTGCTTTAATTGTTGGAAAGCCTCTTCAGATTCGGTCGTCCACTCGAAAGTCTGCCAAAGAACTTTGAAGAAGGGGAGGCACTTGTCCGTTGCGCGGGAAATGAAGCGGTTGAGGGCGGCGACTCGGCCAGTAAGCCTCTGAACCTCCTTAACCATTCTGGGTGACTGCATTTCTATCAAGGCCTTGATCTTTTCGGGGTTAGCCTCAATGCCCCGCTGACTGACCATTAAACCTAGGAACTTCCCAGATCCTACGCCGAATGCGCATTTCTCCGGATTGAGCTTCATTTGATACTTTCGTAGGGTGCCGAAGGTCTCTCGCAGGTCGGCCAGATGATCAGAGGAGAGTTTGCTCTTGACTAGCATGTCATCAACGTACACTTCCATGTTCCGACCTATTTGATGATGAAAGACGACGTTGACCAACCATTGGTAGGTTGCTCCGGCATTTTTCAACCCAAATGGCATGACACGATAATGGTAGGTTCCCCGGTCGGTAATGAAGGAGGTGTGTTCCTAGTTAGACGAGTGCATCAGAATTTGATTGTACCCAGAGAAGGCGTCCATGAAACTGAGCATTTGATGACCGGTCGTGGCGTCAACAAGAAGATCTATGTGAGAAAGGGGATAACTATCTTTGGGGCAAGCTCGATTGAGGTCGGAGTAATCGACGCAGAGTCGCCATTTACCGTTGTTTTTACGGACCAAGACCACATTCGACAGCCACCTGAGGTAGTCCACGTTCTTGACAAACTGTGTCTCCAGTAGCTTATCTACCTCAGAGGCAATAAGAGCATTGCGTTCCGGGTGGAAGATGCGTTGTTTCTGGCGGAAGGGTCGGAAGTGGGGTTCGATACTCAAACGATGAGTGATGAATGAAGGATCGATACCCGGCATGTCAGAATGGGTCCAGGCAAACACATCATTGTGTTCAGTCAGGAGGGTTGTAAGATCGGCCTTGCCTTGAGGGGATAGTTGGCTGCCGATCTTGGCTGTTTTTGTCGGGTTGGTGGGATCGATGAGGACCTCAACCAGCTCTTCCACTAGTTCCCCTCTGATTAGCTCGTCTTCGTCACTGACGTCGAGTCCTTCGATGATCATAGCCTCCTTTAGCTTGACCTCTTTAAGTGAAGCGACGTAACATTCTCTGGCCATGGTCTGCTCTCCCCTCACCGTACCGACCCCAAGATCGGTGGGAAATTTGACGACAAGATGGAAAGTGGATGTGACAGCTTGGAAAGCATTTAGGGCGGTGCGGCCGAGGATAATGTTGTAAGCAGAGGGACAGTCAATGATGAGGAAAGTGAGCAGCTTTGTGGTCTGCCGCGGGTATTCTCCGATTGTGATGGGAAGATCGATGGAGCCTATGAAGGTCACCCGATCTCCAATAAAACCGACCAATGGGGCTTGGAGAGGGGACAGACTTTCTTCCTCGACCTTGAGCTGGCGAAAGACATTTAAGAAGATGGTGTCGGAAGAACTGCCGTTGTCGACTAGAACCCGTCTGACTTTGTAATTGGAGAGGAGGGCAGAGATGACGAGGGGGTCGTCATGGAGGTAACGGATGCATGTGCAGTCGGCCTCCGTAAAAGTGATGGGCTCCATCCACTGCTTGGGCTGTTTGGGAGGGCGGTCCAATGTGGCAACTTCTTTGTCTGAGTCTTGCCTTATTTTTCTGAGTTCTGCCCACTGAGCCGAACGGGATGGTCTTCCACAAGCAAGCCCGCCAGCAATAACTCTAATATCTCCAACAGAGGGGCCAGGGTTGCCTTGTGGCCGGGGTTACTGCGGGGGCCTATCATGGCCTTGGTTAGGTTGTGCGAGCTGTCGAGGAGGGGTGCGCCGATGGTTGTTTCTGGTGGGTTTAGTCCTTTGCCTTTGTTGAAGGCGGGCTACCGTGAACCGACTGAGACGCCTCTGGCGTATCAAGCCCTCGATTTGCTCTTTGAGGTTAACACACTCCTCGGTATTATGGCCGTGGTCCTGATGAAAGCGGCAGTACTTGGACTGGTGTAGACACCCCATTTTTGACTGCCCTTAAGACTTGGGCATTACTGATGGTTTGCTTGGTGGAGAAAGGTGTGTAGGGCGAAAGTTCAATTTCTTCGGCAAGGAAATGGCCAAATCCCAACTTCACGCCCCATTGTGGACCAAAGCTATTTTGAATGGTTTTTAGACCTTAAAACCCTCTCTTTCAAAACATTTTTGAAATAAAATTCCTACGATGCTCTGAGGCTCACATTTTGTCAAATGATGCGCTTTTCGATAAACCGAGCAAGGACAAAGTGGGAATTAATGAAAGAGAGATGAAATCTTTGAAAAATCTTTCAAAACACCTTGCTTAGGGGTTTGAAGTTGAAGAAAAGAGGAGAAGAGGGGAGAAAACAAGTTGGAGAAGAAGATAGGCAAGAATCGCTAAGAGAGGGATGAGCAGTCCTCGCTAAATCGAGCTTATTTGTCTATACACTTGGAGTTAAGTTATGAGGCTACCACCATTGGAAATAAGACTTCCGGGGCTTCATTTTTCATACAAGAATCTCTTAAACCCGAGTCCGGATGGTGGAGATATGATTGGTTGAAGTTGGGCATCATCCCGGTTGGACCGAAACTGAGCAACCTTCACCAAAACAAGAATAACTTTCTCCACAGGAGGAATTTTAATGCAAGGTTTGCGCATTGGAAAGCTTACTTCCGGGGCTTCAATTTTGACACAAGAATGACCTAAAAAGGAGTCCATATGAAGAAGTTATGCCCGTTTGAAGTTGGACCTGCAGAGCAGATTTTTCCTGCCAACCGGCCAAATAGAGTGCCAACCGGCCAAATAGAGTGCCGACCGACCAAGTTTGCTAGCCGACGACCTTCCGGAGTATTCTACAGATTGAATAGATGCTAGCTGTGCCAGCTGGAATGCACAGACTCTGCTCCCCATGCACATGTGTGACCATTTTGAGCCTTTGCACCCTTTTTGATCCAACCTTTTGCACCCTTTTGATCAAGCTTCTTGAGGAAGCTTTGACAAAGGGTCAAGCTTCCTCAAGAAGCTTGCACCCTTTGGAATAGCTTCTCTTAGAAGCTTGGTCCCTTTGACCCTTTTTGTATAGCTTCTTTGAGAAGCTTTATACCATTTTCCTTGCTCTATAAAAGAAACCCATCCTCCTCCATTGTTTTGGTTCAGCAAAACCAGACTTAAAATAGATATATCTGATATATATCTCACTCTCTCCCTATATCTCCCTCTCTCTCTACATTTGGGTGTGTTAGAGGGCTCAAAGTGTGAGGTTCTTGGCCATTTTACACTACAACACCTAGCACCACCCCCACCACTCCATTTCCAGCAGCTAGAAGAGCTTTCCAGCAGCTAGAAGGCACCCATTCTTCAAGCAAGAGGCAGCCAAGACTTGTCTTCAAGGGTAAGAGTCCATTTCCCTCTTTTGTACCCTTTTCTTGCCTCATTTCTTAAGCCTATTTTCTCACTGTTTTGAGCTCCGACCAATACTGAAAGTGGTCCTCTTTTGAGCTCATTTTCATCTTTGTTGAAGGGCTCAACCCTGTTTGAGATCCCTAGCTTGCACTTGCTTCAATATCATCTTGTATGTCAATATTTTGCATGCTTTTTCTAGCCTATGAGTGATCTGATTTCGAGCATAATGTAAACTTTGAGTGGGCCTATTTTGAGCCCCTCTTCAACATTGAAGAAGGGCTCAACCCTGTTTGGCCTCTCTATCATGCACTTGCTTCATAATCTCTCATATTTACTGTAGATTTGCATGATTTATTTGACCTACATGTAGTCTGTTTTGGAGCATGTCATGAACTGTGAGTAAGCTTATTTGGTGTCCCTCTACAACATTGTAGAAGGGATCAACCTTGTTGGGGGTCTCCATGATGTGCTTGTCTTTATATCCCTCTTTGACCCCCATTTTTGCATGCTTTTTAAGCTTATCTAGCTTCTGTTTTCGGCCATGAGCAGTACTGAAAATATCCATATTTTGGCCTTCTTGACATATTTCATTAAGGGTCTTTGCTGGTTTGATGAATGTTCGGGGTACCTCATGTTATAGCCTTATGTATCCTAGTTCTCGCATGACATTTTAGCATGTTTGCATACTGAGTTGGGGGACGTCATCTACTGTAAATGTTCATATTTTTAGTCCCTCTTCAGTGTTGTAGAAGAGTACTTTTTCATTTGGGCATCGCATGTATCACTTGCTTCAATACCCCTCTTACGGGGCTATTTTTGCATTCTTGCTTAATCCTATATATATGCTTGCTGTTTAGCCCTTTTTGTGACTGAAAAATGCTTTCCTTGGGGCTGCCTTGCTACTGAATTTTCATTCCATGTCCATGTTATGCATGCATTGTATGGCTATAGGCCATTTCGGGCGCCTAATATTGCATTTCGGGATCATTCTATGCATCGAGTGTACTTTCGCCTCATTTCGGGGCTGTTTTCCCCCACATTTCAGTGCCAAAATTCCATTTGTATGTTTGCATATCATATTCCATGTCATTTCATGCTTTAATGCATTGCCTCGGTTTGCGTGCCCGTGTGCACGCATTTCGAGGCACCTCATTTTTTATCCGATGGCCTCCTATGTGAGTGTGGCTAAGGCTATCTCATATCGGTGTAAGCCCATCTTGCATTGTGTATGCCATGTTACAATGCGTTGTGCATGTTATGTTGTTAGCGTTGTGTATGCCATGTAGTTGCATTGCATGTTTGTATGTTAGCTTGCATGCTTAGGTTGCATGTGCATTGTTGCGCATTGCCTTGCCTCTTGATCAACCATGATTGAGGTTGGGTCCCTTGTATGTTTTGTGTGCATTACATTTGATATTAAAATGCACACTTGACTCTTTGGCCATCATGTATGGAAATGCGCGATTGGTGGCCCGAGGGTCGAGGGTCATGCTCCCTTGAGTCCATTGCATGATAGGGGGTGTGTCCGTGCATACATTTGCCTGAAAATTCCATGCCATACACTGCTTGCCCTCTGCTGCTGTCAATTGCAGGTTCTGCAGCAAGTCTTGGCCGGTCGGCTAAATAAAGTGCCGACCGGCCAGGAATTTGCAGCCGATAGATCAAAATGCAGCCGGTGATCATCCCCTTTGGCCGGTGGTGTTCCCCCTCAGCCGGTGGTGTCCCACAGAACTCAAAGAAGCAATCCTGAGACTTTGGCAGTTTTCAGAAAGGCAGGGTAGCAAGAACAGAGGCAACAGTGCTATGGTGCGGGTTTTCCGAGCGAGTCGGAATCGAGCATGCATCATTCGCGCATCCCGAGGTGGGGCTGCGGCCTTTCCTATTCTGCATTTAATTTATTAAGTAATTATAATTTTGTAATAATTAAATTCATTTATTATTCGGACTGTATATTCTTTTGGTCCCTCCGTGTGAGGGCGAATTTGTAATAAGTGTGCGTGGGTATGTATGTCTTCCAACCCCCACTTCTTTCTTTCCTTTTATTTACCTGCTTACGATGGTAGATTAGGGCACGTTTATTTTAGCATACCTTATGCAATGCATGCGTGCATCCATGCATTTGTTTACATGCATCGGGCTCGGCACATCATACAAACTGCATTGTATTTCAATTCCAAATTGAATACGTGTTATTTGTAGCATTCCACATGCCATGTCTAGGATAGCCGAGCCTGTCTAGATTGCATCTTTGCTTGTGTTGCATTAGCCACTTAACATGAACTAGGATCATGCATATGATTACTAACTAGTTTCTGTTTTGGCTTGGAGTACTAGGTGAGTTTTTATGCTTTAGCATATCATATGTGTGTGAGTGTTGCCATAATAGCATGACTACCATGAGGCTAAGTGCTTATGTGATATAAAATGTTTGAATGCCTGTGGGTGGAGGTTGGATTGCTTGAGTTGGAACAACTCATTGAAATCCGCGTTTTAGCCTACTTGCGAGTAGCAAATTCCAAAGCATTTTCAAAACGAACGGATATGCAATGTTTGTTTCCAAATTAGGCGATCTAGTCTATACTTGTTTGCTGTGCGCATAACATAGTAATTCTAGGTTAATAATTGGAATAAGAGCATATAATGTTTTCAAAATTGGATATCACGGTTAGTAGAGGCCGGTCTTCAGACCGGGCGAAAGAGGGTGCTCATAGCTGACCTTCCCCGATCGTACCCAAGCTCCCGAGCCATGACATTTGGTGATGACGGACACGTGGCCTTTGGCACTGAGTCAGGGTTTCCTAAATTTCCCAAAAATAAAATATTTAGGTGGCGACTCTGTATCTGGCAAAGCAGTCCATGTTTGGCACTTCTTTTCAAAATCTATTTTTCTCAAAACGATTTGCCAGATTTGGACTCTTTGGTTCAGATTATGAACCGTGACATTTGAGTCCTCGAACTGTAGTGACCCTACTATGAACGGAACAGGACTTAACCCTCCCGGGGCGTTCGGGGACGTCTACAACTGGTCTCGTCGGTTGGAAGGAGACCGTGACGGTTGGGGCCATTTTAGGGGATAATCTCGTTGAATCTGGTTCAAGACTTGTTCCATAGGAGAATTGAAGGGTGTGTACCGTTCGAACCGGCCGGGCGGTCGGGTTGGCGCCGACTGGTCGGCTCGGGCTGATCGGTCGGTATACTGAGGTGTTTAGTGAGTGTACTGGGTGTTTCTGGTTTCTGAGTCCTTTCTCTTCTCTCTAGGGGTCGGGTTTTTGGCTGTAGGATCTTGTCGGGCGGCTAGGGAATCTTCTGCGTTCATGTATTTTTGGGCTTTGGAAAGTAGGGTTGCCATGGAGGTCGGGGGGTTTTTGGAGAGGGAAAAAAGGAAATCAGATGACCATAGACCGGCCATGAAAGCCGTGAGGATGACCTTGTCATCGTTCTCTGCTACCTACAGGGCTTCGGTGTTGAAATGAGTGACGAAGTTGCGCAGCGACTCCCCTTCGGTCTGGCGGATGTTAAGGAGTTGGGTTGTCGGACGCCGCTGGTGCTAGGCACCAATGAAATGGCTGAGAAAAGAGTCACTTAGGTGCTGGAAAGTAGAGACAGAGTCTGTTGGTAGTTGACTAAACCAGAGTCGAGCCGACCCCTTAAGAGTTACGGGGAAAGCCCGACACATGATCTCGTCGGGGAATGCATGGAGGATCATGAGGGTCCTGTAAATTTCCAAATGGTCGACCGGGTCCGTTGTGCCATCGAAAGAGTCGAGCGAGTGCATTTTGAACTTAGGAGGTAAGGGTTTGTCCCTGATGGAGGCAACGAACGGTGAGTTGGCTGTGGTAGATGGTTTATTCTATATGTTCTTCATGACTTCTTGGAGCTGGAGCTTCATGGCTCGGAGTTCTGCATCCCAGAGAGGAACGTTGTCACCACCGGAATGCAGCGGAGGCTGGACACTGCTGGCCTCTCCCTCAAGAGTGGGTGCCTGGACCGATAGATGTGGGACCCAAGGTGGTGGGTTTATATCTGGGGGAGAGGGTCGCAAGCCTTCCAAGTTGGGTGGGTAGGGCTGTTGGATAGGATGGCTCAGGGCTCGTTCTTGGTTGGGTGGGATATCTTGAGGTGGAGGAGGAGAGATGGGAAGGTCTCTTTGAAGCAAAGCATTGATCAGGGCTTGGTTTTGCTCTGCTAAGCGGTTGATGCTGTTAGTAAGTTCTGTGAAGTACTGCGGTGGGTTGTTTGGATTGGGAAGGTCGGCTTGGTGGTCGGCAACATTGTGGTGAGAAGCTATGGATCTAGTTGTGACCATCCACCTTGGTGGGTGGTAGGAAGGGGTTATTGGAAAGGGGTCTTCGGCAACAATGAGCACAACTGGCGCGTGGAGCAAAAGGATTCCCACAGACGGCGCTAACTAATGATACAGTGAGTTCCAGATGGAACGGGTCGGGCTGATCCATGCTTCCCAAACCGGTGTCCGAGGTACCAAGCCCACAGAGAGACCTGCACAAAAGTTTAACGGGGAACGGAGAATCCCCCAGCGAACCCTTCGACGAGCAAGTTAGAAAGAGAGATGGAATGTAGAGATAGATTAGTGATAGAAAGTTTAACCTTTTCCTTGTCTTCGATGCATGCTTATATCTTCTGCTAATCATTTCGTTGTCCCTTCCGACCTGTCACCTTGGCCAAAAGTCTATGTTCTATCTTACCTTGTTCATGGTGAAGCCGTTCTGTCCCAACGGGGAGGGGTTATCGCAATAAATGCTGTAAGGAACTCTATTAATGGCTAATGTGCGGTGCAATAACTTTGCAGGATCTTTGTCTGCTTATGTGACTTGTCCTTCTCTTGCCACGTGTTTAGATGTTATTGGTTCTTAATGCCACGTTGAGCTCCAGCAACGTTAGGTTTTAGTATTTGAATTATGTATTGGGCCCTAAGTGGTGGGCTATATCCTTTATGGGCTTACCCATGTCAATTAGTAACTTTTTTACTTTAAATTATATGAATTTGATGGCAGACCGTGCTCTACCGTCTGTTGGGATGGCTTAGATAATTGAAGTTTTGCTACTAACAGTCGAGATACATCATCTTGGTGGGTTAGAATTTGTAATAACCCTCGTTACTGATCACTGATTAATACCGATTACTGCTACATTAAGACCGATTATGGAGAGTAAATGAACTGATTGAATTACTGAATTGACTGACTGGAAACTAGAACTGAATTGACTGTGTATTTGTGTTATTTTGCATTCTATCTGTTGGACTATTTAATTATCTATTTGTATTTTTATGTTTAAACTGCAAATTGAAGGCCTTATCGGCGGCCGAATCCAAAATTGATTGATGTTCCATGATTAGTAGAATTTATGAGATTTTATGGTGTATTTAATTAAAATGTGATTTGGTATGATCAAATTAGATTAAAATAAGTTGTATTGCATTATTCGACTTATTTACGGAAATGCCATTGTGAGTGGGCCCCTTTATTATAATATCCTTGAGCCTTATACACTCAAACAAAACAAATTCTTCAGCCATTTCTTTGAGCTCAACCGACCCTATAGAGAGAGAGGGAGAGAATTGAGGGAGATTTTGGCTTCAACCCTGTGCATTGTTTGGGAACTTGAAGGAAATTGAAGTGTAGTTGCCAATTGAGCTCCTAAACCTTGAATACAAGACTTAAGGTAGAAATCCATCTCCTTGATTGTGCATTTATGTTGATTCTTACATGACTTAGAGCTAAGTTGAGTCTAGAGCCAATTTATGGCTTGTAATGTTGTATTGTAGCTCATTTCAGGCATGCATGTGTGTATTGATGAGTTTTGAGTTGATTTCATGGCAAATTGTTACATGCATGTTCATAATTAAGCTTAAGTCCATGTTTTCAACTTGTTTTGAAAGGAATGAGCTCATTAGAGCATGTTTTGAAGTTTTGAAATGGTTTGAATTCATGCATGTTTGCATGTTCTTCATGTTCATGAAAATGGGTTTGGAATTTGGATTTAATTGATTCACCCTTGGGCTTTAAATTCACAAATTGAGCTTTGAAACTTGTTGTATATTGAGTTTGGATGTGTTTTCCAGAATTTGGGCCCAAGAGGTCGAGTTTTGAGCTTAGGAATGCTTGGTTGGAGCTTGGGAGGCAAATCTGGAAATTCCAGAATTTGGCTTCTACGCTCGAGCGACCACCATTTACTCTGAGCTACGCTCGAGCGAAGGAATGGTGGCTCGAGCGTAAATTGCAAGCTCTCAGCATCTTGGTGCGCGCAGGCGTACGCTCCAGCGAAGGGACCTACGCTCGAGCGAAGAGCTGTGTCTCACGCTCGAGCGAGCGCCGAGCGAGCATTGAGCGAAAAATCTGAGCATCCAGGATTTTTACTGTAGCACGCAGTCCGCTCGAGCGACGGAATCCACGCTCGAGCGAAGCTCCTTTGTCTGCATGTCCGCTCGAGCGAAGAAAGCCTCGCTCAAGCGAGACCCCTGTTTTCAACAAATTTTGTAAAGTGTTTTCAAGTACAACTTTGCATCCTCTTTCAATCTTAGGCATTCCTAGGCCTAGTTTAAGACATCTTAAAGAGGATATAGATGTAGAACACACCGAGGCAAATTTAGGGATTAAATTATTATCTTTCCCAACTGTATAGCTTAGTGTGTGTTCAATCTGTTAACTGTATAGGGTTGGCTTCCCGAGGAGACGCTCTAGTTCACTGTAGCCCAGAACTCTGTGAGTAACAATTGTGTAAAGATATGTTCAAATGATTATCTTTTGAATACTGAACTGAACTGTTTACTGAACCGATATTGATTACTGAATGAATGTATGTCCTTTATTTATGAACTGTATTGTGGCATCCTTAGCACCTACTGTTTACTGTTACTGTTACAGAGATCTCTGTCGGTTCCCTCGTGGAACCACTACTGTTTACTGATCGATGGCCATCATTACTGTTCGGTCTTTTAAGACCTACTGCTACTGTTATGCTAATGGATGTACCACATATGACTGTTTACTGTACTGAACAACTGATATACTGATTAAATTGAACTGTTTTCATTACTGTAAGGACATTCATTCTAAACCCCTTTACGCATTATGTTATTCACTGGGCTTTAGCTCACTGCTCATATATATATGTAGGTGTACAGGCATCGGATCAAAGCTAGAAGCGTCGGGGTAGAGTCCCAGTTTTGTCAAGCCAACCAATGTGCCTCACTGCGAGGTTCCGAGCCTGCCAAGCCAAGGCTTAGGGGTGTTTTTACTTCCCCGTCTGTCTTTGTACCGTTTTTGTAATACCGTATAGACTGAACGTTTTGCTGTTAATCAGGGATTAAGTCCCCGTTCTGACTGGTTGTATATTATATGCATACTATTTTGTACTGTTCTGTATAATTATATAAAAAATCTTTTTGGCATACAGACTATCACTGCTCATTGGACATTGTTTATTTACTGTATTGGCTTCCGCCATGCCCCTGTACTCTGTTTTACTGTATTACTGTTAAGCAGGCCTTCGGTAATCTCAGATTACTGGCCGGTTACGGTGCTAAACCCATAGGGGCGGGTTTGGGTCGTGACAGAGTGGTATCAGAGCGATACTTAACCACGAGTTATACCGCACACACGTGTCCAAATGAGCTATAGAGTGTCCTAGAAAAGCGATTAGGGCATTACATGAGCATGAAAAGTGTGTGATTATGATATGACTGAATATGTGCTAATGTGTTAAGCTGTTTAAGTATGCAACTGTTTATGTTTATACTTGTTATAACTGCTTATAGTGAAATGGATAACGCAAATGAATCTGAGTCCTCATCCACTGAGGCAAGAATGACACGAATGGAAAGAATAATGGAATTGATAACCGCTAGACTTGAGCAACAACAGAATCAACAGCCCTCACATCCTCCTCCGGTACAGTCGGAACCCAATGTGAATGCGAATGATGGGGATATAATTGCTCTCACCCAGAAGTTCAGCAAACTGAAACCGCCATCCTTTCAGGGAGGTCTTGAACCGTTAAAAGCTGAAGCATGGGTTCTTGAGACTGAAAAGTTATTTGAAGTGTTTCCGTGTTCGGAAGCGAATAAAGTACTGTTAGCTACCTTCACCTTGCAAGAAGAGGCCAGAAGGTGGTGGATGCTGGTCCGTGACACCAATAATGTAATGACTTGGGCTCAGTTTAAGGAGTCCTTCTTCGAAAAATATTTCCCCCAGTGTGTCAGGGACAGGAAAGTAACTGAATTTGAACAACTGAGACAGGGCACAATGTCCGTTGCTGAATACGAGACAAAGTTTACCGAGCTTGCTAGATATGCTCCACATATGGTGGACACTGACTATAAGAAGGCCAGAAAATTTGAAGGAGGCCTGAATGTTGCAATACTGGACAGAATTAGTGTTTTAAAGCTACTGACCTATGTGGGTGTTCTTGACCGAGCTTTGATGGCCGAGTCGAACATCGAAGCTGTGAAACAATCTAAAACGTCGGTATCTGAATGGCGTGGGAAAAGACAGAATTTCAAATTCAAGAAAGGCAAGCATAATCAACTGAACAAAAAGCAAAATACAGGGTCAATGACTACTTCTAGTCAAGGAAACCGTCCCTTTCCGCCCTGTTCTGAATGCGGTAAGAACCATAAAGGAGTTTGTTATAAAATCTCTGGTGCTTGTTACAGGTGTGGCAAAGTAGGCCACATGGTGAGAGATTGCCCTTCCACTGCCCCGGGCAATAGTAAAGCTGCAGGCAGCGCCGCAGCATCGACTATAGCACCAAAGCCTAACCCCAAAGCTACCGGGAAAGAGCCGATGAGGCAGGACCGAGTGTTTGCCCTAGTACCGGGAGACGTGCAAAATACTAAAACCGTTGTGTCAGGTATCCTCTCTATCTGTGCTCAAAATGCATATGTACTGATTGATTTGGGGTCTACACACTCATATGTATCGCATGCTTTTTCACGGAAATTGAATAGACCCTTAGAACCTATGAACTATCTGCTAGCTGTATCGTCACCCGTAGGAGGATCCATGACATGTGCTTATATGTACCCTGCATGTGAAATCATTGTTGGAGATATGCATCTGTTTATTGATTTACTGCCATTAAACATTGATCATTTTGATGTGATATTGGGGATGGACTGGTTACAAAAATATCATGCTACTATTGACTGTGTGACAAAACAAGTTGTTTTCCGTCCACCTGGGTTACCCGAATTTGTATTTAATGGGGTTGGAGTAGTACATCCTCCGTATTTGATTTCTTTTGTAAAAGCCGTTAAATTAATTAGAAAGGGGTGTAAAGGATATCTGTGTTCTGTACTGACTGTATCTACTGATGATACTGTTAAAACTGATGTGAACTGTATTCCTATAGTCACAGAATTCCCAGATGTTTTTCCAGATGATCTGTCAGGGGATTTGATTGACAGGGAGATTGAATTCACCATTGATGTGATTCCGGGAACACAGCCTGTATCGAAAGCTCCTTCCAGAATGGCTCCGACTGAGTTGAAAGAATTGAAAGTGCAACTGCAAGAGCTGTTAGACAAGAAGTTTATCAGGCCTAGTACATCGCCGTGGGGTGCACCGGTTTTGTTTGTGAAAAAGAAAGACGGCTCATTGAGACTGTGCATTGACTACCGTGAACTGAACAAGGTAACTGTGAAAAACAAATATCCATTACCGCGTATTGATGACTTATTTGATCAGTTACAGGGTGCTCAAGTGTTTTCCAAGATTGATCTCAAATCGGGGTACCATTAACTGAAAGTTAAACCGAGAGACATTGATAAAACTGCTTTTAGAACGAGGTATGGACATTACGAATTTTTAGTTATGCCGTTTGGAGTTACCAATGCACCCGCAGCATTTATGGACCTCATGAATAGAATGTTTAAACCGTACCTTGATGACTTTATTGTGGTATTTATTGATGACATATTGATTTACTCCAAAAGTATAGAAGAACATGAACATCATCTGAGACTTGCCCTGCAGACCCTAAGAGAACAGAGCTAAACTGTCTAAATGTGAGTTTTGGCTTGATCATGTTATGTTTTTGGGGCATGTTGTTAGCAAAGATGGAATTTCTGTTGATCCGCAGAAAATTGAAGCTGTAGTGAACTGGCCTAGACCAACAAATGTGATAGAAGTCCGAAGCTTTTTGGGATTGGCTGGATATTACAGAAGATTTGTCAAAGATTTCTCCAAAATTGCCTTACCATTAACTCAATTGACACAGAAGGGGACATCATTTGACTGGACTGACCAGAGGGAATCAGCATTTCAGGAGTTGAAAACTCGACTTGTGACTGCACCTGTTCTTACCTTACCCTCAGGTACGGATGGTTATACTGTGTTTAGTGATGCTTCTCATAAGGGTTTGGGATGTGTTTTAATGCAGAATGTGAGAGTTATTGCTTATGCTTCCCGACAACTGAGACCACATGAAAAGAACTACCCGACCCATGATCTGGAACTGGCTGCAGTAGTGTTTGCACTAAAAATCTGGCGTCACTACCTGTATGGGGTAACATGTGAAGTGTATACCGACCACAAGAGTCTGAAGTACTTCTTTACCCAGAAAGAACTGAACATGAGACAGCGGAGATGGCTAGAATTGATCAAAGATTATGACCTACAGATTCTGTATCACCCGGGAAAAGCCAATACCGTTGCCGATGCACTGAGCCGGAAATCGATTGCAAATTTAGCTTGTTTGCTCACTGGACAGAAAGAATTGCTTTGTGACCTTGAAAAATCTGAAATTGAAGTTGTTTTGAGAGAACAAGGTGGAACAATAGCTGCTATTTCTGCTCAACCGGCATTGATCGAAGAAATTAAGGAGAAACAGCAAACGGATGACTTCTTGAGGAAGATCATCGCAGAAAGAGAATCTAAACCAAGACCGGGGTTCAAATTTGAAAGCAATGTACTGAAATTTCAAGAAAGACTATGTGTACCAAATGACACTGAACTGAAAAGAAGAGTTCTGCAAGAGGGCCACAACTCAAAATTTTCTATTCATCCGGGAAATACGAAAATGTACCAAGATCTGAAACAGAACTTTTGGTGGCCGGGAATGAAGAAAGAAATTGCTGACTATGTGTCAAAATGTCTTCATTGCCAACAAGTCAAAGCAGAACATCAGCGACCCGCAGGCTTACTGCAACCCTTACCCATACCGGAGTGGAAATGAGAGCATATCACGATGGATTTTATCGTTGGATTACCTCGCTCTAGACAAGGTATGGATTCAATTTGGCTTATTGTTGATAGACTGACCAAATCTGCTCACTTCTTACCTGTCAAGACAATTTATAATGCCGACAAGTTGGCTGTAATTCATATTGATGAAATTGTTAGACTGCATGGAGTGCCCGTATCCATTGTTTCTGACAGGGATTCGAAGTTTGCATCGAGGTTTTGGCAGAGCCTACAGACTGCATTGGGTACCGAATTGAGGCTGAGTAGTGCCTATCATCCTCAGACAGATGAACAGTCAGAAAGGACCATCCAGACTCTGGAGGATTTATTGAGAATGTGTGTCCTTGATTTTCAGGGAAACTGGGAAAGTCATTTGCCATTGGCTGAATTCGCCTACAACAACAGTTACCATTCAAGTATTGGTATGGCGCCTTTTGAGGCTTTGTATGGCAGAAAATGTAGATCTCCGATTTGCTGGGCAGAGGTTGGAGATGGGCCTTTGCTTGGGCTCGAGATTGTGTATGAGACGACTGAAAAAGTGAAACTGATTCAACAGAGACTGAAAACTGCACAGAGCTGACAGAAAAGTTATGCAGATGTTAGAAGATGAGACCGAGAATATGAAGTGGGTGATCACGTATTTGTGAAAGTGACACCAATGAAAGGCCAAACTCGTTTTGGAGTCAAAGGCAAGTTAGCGCCGAGATATGTCGGGCCGTATGAGGCCATTGAAAAAATCAATCCGGTGGCGTATCAAGTTGCGCTTCCTCCTGAAATGGAGCATATGCACAACGTCTTCCACATCTCTATGTTGAGAGATTATCTTCGGGATCCATTCCATGTGATTGAGCCTACTCAGATAATGTTGAGTGATGACTACACTTACGAGGAACGACCCATACAGATTGTAAACAGACGGATCAAGAAACTGAGAAACAAGGAGATCCCGCTAGTGAAAATTGACTGGCAAAACCATGGTGGTGTGTATGCCACTTGGGAAAGGGAAGATGACATGGCTAAGAGATATCCTGATTTGTTCCCGCTGAATCCTGTTTTCTTCCAGAACGAAGGTAACTCGAGTTTAGAGGAGTAAACTCTTTATAAGAAGGGGAGACTGTAATAACCCTCGTTACTGATCATGATTAATACCGATTACTGCTACATTAAGACCGATTATGGAGAGTAAATGAACTGATTGAATTACTGAATTGACTGACTGGAAACTGGAACTGAATTGACTGTGTATATGTGTTATTTTGCATTCTATCTGTTTGACTATTTAATTATCTGTTTGTATTTTTATGTTTAAACTGCAAATTGAAGGCCTTATCGGCGGCCGAATCCAAAATTGATTGATGTTCCATGATTAGTAGAATTTATGAGATTTTATGGTGTCTTTAATTAAAATGTGATTTGGTATGATCAAATTAGATTAAAATAAGTTGTATTGCATTATTCGACTTATTTACGGAAATGCCATTGTGAGTGGGCCCCTTTATTATAATATCCTTGAGCGTTATACACTCAAACAAAACAAATTCTTCAGCCATTTCTTTGAGCTCAACCGACCCTATAGAGAGAGAGGGAGAGAATTGAGGGAGATTTTGGCTTCAACCTTGTGCATTGTTTGGGAACTTGAAGGAAATTGAAGTGTAGTTGCCAATTGAGCTCCTAAACCTTGAATACAAGACTTAAGGTAGAAATCCATCTCCTTGATTGTGCATTTATGTTGATTCTTGCATGACTTAGAGCTAAGTTGAGCCTAGAGCCAATTTATGGCTTGTAATGTTGTATTGTAGCTCATTTCAGGCATGCATGTGTGTATTGATGAGTTTTGAGTTGATTTCATGGCAAATTGTTACATGCATGTTCATAATTAAGCTTAAGTCCATGTTTTTAACTTGTTTTGAAAGGAATGAGCTCATTAGAGCATGTTTTGAAGTTTTGAAATGGTTTGAATTCATGCATGTTTGCATGTTCTTCATGTTCATGAAAATGGGTTTGGAATTTGGATTTAATTGATTCACCCTTGGGCTTTAAATTCACAAATTGAGCTTTGAAACTTGTTGTATATTGAGTTTGGATGTGTTTTCCAGAATTTGGCCCAAGAGGTCGAGTTTTGAGCTTAGGAATGCTTGGTTAGAGCTTGGGAGGCAAATCTGGAAATTCCAGAATTTGGCTTCTACGCTCGAGCGAAGGATTCTACGCTCGAGCGACCACCATTTACTCTGAGCTACGCTCGAGCAAAGGAATGGTGGCTCGAGCATAAATTGCAAGCTCTCAGCATCTTGGTGCGCGCAGGTGTACGCTCGAGCGAAGGGACCTACGCTCGAGCGAAGAGCTGTGTCTCACGCTCGAGCGAGCGTCGAGCGAGCGTCGAGCGAGCATCGAGCGAAAAATCTGAGCATCCAGCATTTTTACTGTAGCACGCAGTCCGCTCGAGCGACGGAATCCACGCTCGAGCGAAGCTCCTTTGTCTACATGTCCGCTCGAGCGAAGAAAGCCTCGCTCAAGCGAGACCCCTGTTTTCAACAAATTTTGTAAAGTGTTTTCAAGTACAACTTTGCATCCTCCATCCTAGGCATTCCTAGGCCTAGTTTAAGGCATCTTAAAGAGGATATAGATGTAGAACACACCGAGGCAAATTTAGGGATTAAATTATTATCTTTCCCAACTGTATAGCTTAGTGTGTGTTCAATCTGTTAACTGTATAGGGTTGGCTTCCCGAGGAGACGCTCTAGTTCACTGTAGCCCAGAACTCTGTGAGTAACAATTGTGTAAAGATATGTTCAAATGATTATCTTTTGAATACTGAACTGAACTGTTTACTGAACCGATATTGATTACTGAATGAATGTATGTCTTTTATTTATGAACTGTATTGTGGCATTCTTAGCACCTACTGTTTACTGTTACTGTTACAGAGATCTCTGTCGGTTCCTTCGTGGAACCACTACTGTTTATTGATCGATGGCCATCATTACTGTTCGGTCTTTTAAGACCTACTGCTACTGTTATGCTAATGGATGTACCACATATGACTGTTTGCTGTACTGAACAACTGATATACTGATTGAATTGAACTGTTTTCATTACTGTAAGGACATTCATTCTAAACTCCTTTACGCATTATGTTATTCACTGGGTTTTAACTCACTGCTCATATATATATGTAGGTGTACAGGCACCGGATCAAAGCTAGAAGCGTCGGGGTAGAGTCCCAGTTTTGTCAAGCCAACCAATGTGCCTCACTGCGAGGTTCCGAGCCTGCCAAGCCAAGGCTTAGGGGTGTTTTTACTTCCCCGTCTGTCTCTGTACCGTTTTTGTAATACCGTATAGACTGAACGTTTTGCACTGTACTGTTAATCAGGGATTAAGTCCCCGTTCTGACTAGTTGTATATTATATGCATACTATTTTGTACTGTTCTGTATAATTATATGAAAAATCTTTTTGGCATACAGACTGTCACTGCTCATTGGACATTGTTTATTTACTGTATTGACTTCCGCCATACCCCTGTACTCTGTTTTACTGTATTACTGTTAAGCAGGCCTTCAGTAATCTCAGATTACTGGCCGGTTACGGTGAACCCATAGGGGCGGGTTTGGGTCGTGACAGAATTACCGTAGTTGGGGATATTCTAAATAAATATATTTTTTAACATTTTATAAAATGATGTGTAAAAAAATAAAGAGAAAATATTAATTGATATGACTAAAAATAAATAAAAAAATAAAAAAATAACTTATTTAGTATACGTTAAACAAAAAATTAGTGTGGTTGATGAATATTTTATTTATTGCTTTAGCCAACTATAATCCAATTTTCACGTTTTATGATGTTGTTGCATATTTTCCATCACATAGAGAGTTAGCATATTGTCGTGAATCGTGATTGCATCTGACACTTTTCAATTGAACTTTTTTGAGTTATCTTGGAATTGCATCCACAGTTGACCTTGCACGCCCTTCTCATCATCCCCACCCATTGCATCACTTGGATCGAATTGTCAACTAACTATTAGCTAAAGGGATGGAATTGAGAATGCTTAGTTAAATCTCATTTCCCGACACCATTCTAGATTTTTTTTAATTATAGGTTTCTTTATCGTGTTTGCTATTGAATAGAAAATAATTATGTTTCACTAATTAATTAGATGCAGTATAAATCTTTATTTTAAAAATATATGTGTTTTTTTTTTGTTTAGATTCGAAGAAATGTATATAATTTTAAAATTCAACTAAAATTATTCACAGTGATTTGATCTACGATGGATAATTGTAAATATTATGTATATTAGTATAAAAGTAGATACAAAAAATAAGAAAGAGTAATTAATTTTTGTTTTTCAATCATCATCAATACAAAAAGTAGGAAGACATTTTTTTTTTTGATAAGAAAGGATATGGTTTGTTTATATTTATATAGGATTCTTAGAAGCAGATATATTATTTTTTGAGTGTTTAACTTCAAAAATAAAGAGATTTTGGTTTATATAGAACTCTTTATAACTTTTAGAAAATATAATAAATTTGAGATTAGGATTTAAAAAAGTAGAAAATATGGTAAGATCTTCACACTTTTATAATAGTAGTAGGTAGTAGATATATATATATTATGGATGCTTATTAGTTTATGAAAGAATAAATACATTTATTAATATTTGTTTAAAATATAAATGATCTCTTATAATTTTGAAACTTACATTCTACTCGTTGAAATTTTTAATTTCATAACAAATAACTCATTTTATTAATAAATTATCAAATCAATCGATAACTTTTAATAATGTCAGAGGAGTTTGGCAATCTAAATGAAAAATTAATTCTCATTGAAAACCAACTACACTCGTTGGATCTTCTCCATGAGAATTGTTCTTTATCTGAGGAAGAGTTTTACAACAAGAGGAAACTGAAATTTGACTTCTGGAAAACCTCATGGCTGATTGAGAGCATTTGGCTTCAAAAATCAAGACAGGCTTGGTTCAAGAATGGTGATAAAAACACCAAATACTTCCACATGGTCGCAAGCACAAGGCAGAGGAAAAATTCTATTGGAAGCCTACTTATCAATGGAGCAATCGTAGAAGATCCGGAGCAGTTAAAACTGTTGGAAAATTTGAATTTAAATTTACTCAAATGGTTGTGTTTCTTGAGATGAAAGGGTGTGTCCTTTTGAAGGATCACAACCTTTCTGAAGAGTCACATAGAAGTTTTTATATTCCATCTCCCTCACTTCATTTAATAAATTTGATTTGTACATAAATAAACAAATTAAATATGCATTAAAATGTTCTTGTGAATATATATATATATATATATATTTTCCAACTCAAGTGCAGAAACAATTCAAGATTATGAATCCACATTGTAATAAAAATAAAATTAGTTTCTAAAACTAATATTATACTCTAGAAACAAATTCTTCCATGTATACTCACGATGAACTATGATAAAGTCAAAAGAATTAACACCTTTCACAAAGGGTTCAAAAATAAGTGGTCTACCAAACGAAACCATAAGTCACTTACAAAATTAACAGATTGTGACCAAGTCACAAAGTTACATGATTGATTAACAAAATTAATTTTCTAGTTACTAAAACCAGAAAATAAATTACAATACAAAATAATTTTATTTTCCTTGTTACTAAAACTAGTAAAATAAAATACCGAAATAATATCTGATTACAAAAATCAGAAAACCAAACCACAAATTAATTTTCTAGTTACTTAAACCAGAAAATAAATTATAACACAAAATAATTTTATTTTTCTTGTTACTAAAACTAGAAAATAATATAATTTTATTTTCCTTGTTACTAAAACTAGAATATAAAATATCACAAAAATATCTGATTACAAAAATCAGAAAAACACAAAATAATTTTCTAGTTACCAAAACCAGAAAATAAATTCTAGTTACTAAAACCAGAAAATAAATGATAACAACAAAATAATTTTATTTTCCTTGTTACTAAAACTAGAAAAATAAAATAGCACAATAATTTTCTGTTAACACAATTAATATTCTGCAATTGTTAATGACACCAGTATATTACTACTAGTTGTCAAAGAAAAGAGACAGTATATTACTACTATCTGTCAAATAGCATAAACACTATTTGTTTTTCCAACCAGAATATGTCTTTATGAAATTAGAAAATTAAATACAATGAAGATACCAAAAAATTAATCTGTCTTAAGATTGTTGGACAATCTTCACTGTATTCAAATAGTTTAAATTCTGTTGTGTACTAAACAACAACAAGAATATAAAGACATAAAAGAAAAGAGAGAATTTGTTTGATTACAAAAATCAAACTAGAAATAAGTAAATAAATAAATAAATAAAAACAGATTTTATTTTGTTACAAAAACAAAATTAAAATCTGATTTAATAAACAAATAAAATAGAATAATAATTTAAACAACTTACTTGATTAAATTCTTTAAATAATTATCTGATCAAGTCCAGTGTTTGACACTGTTTCCTTAAGACAGATTCGTCCTCAATCTTTCTTTCACTTGGTTGGTAGACTTGGTTTCTTAATGTGAGAGTTTATCTTTTGTATTAGAAGAGATAATTTCATTTTTGTCCCAAATATTTTTTGAATGAGTTATTATTTGTGACTGTGACATTTGTCTAAGAAATGAATCATGTTGTTTGTGCTAATTTATGTATTATCACAAATGTGGGGGAAGAGAGATTAATCATATTAAAAATTATGATTATAATTGACTTGTTAATCTTGTCCATGTCTACATATGTTGTAGAGTTGACAATCATTTTATGATGTCATTAATATCATTTTGGTATGCGGTGTATTATAAATGGATGTCAATTATTTATCAAATTATTGATAAAAATGTGAACTTATGTGTTTTGACATAAAGAGGAATTCTAATTATTCTTTGGAATAAAGACTAAAATTGGTGTGGTGACTGATAACTCTGTAATGACATATTATAAGTTAAAATATTTCATGGGTAAAAGACACTTTGGTAATTGTCGACGTAGTCACCAATACTGGATAAGACAAATAAGATGTAAATGTATTTATACAGTGATATTTATATTCCATGTTGAGATTGGAATTAAGGGTTGCAGTAAACAAAAAGAAATTAATCATGGCTAAAGAAATGTTTTTTGACAAAGTGTTGTGGCCACAACCGGTTTTAGTCATTTCTTCTTTGTACTGCAAAAGCAAGTTATGAAGTCTAATTGTTTTTAGACAAATTAGTATTGTGATTATATTCACAAAACAGTTTACATCTTGTTATTTAGTTCAAGCATGCCAATTAATGATATATTCTGATTTATCTCAGAATTGTGGGGGTGTATTAATATTTGTATAATTATACATCAACAAGAGGAATTAAGTTTCTTTAGAATGCTTAAAATGTGGGGGTGCTTGGAGGATTTTACCAAAGTAATGGTTTCGATAATAGGTCCACAAAGAATCTCAATTCTTTATACAAGACAAAGTTGGAGTAGAAGCAACAATGGTTTCATTAACTCCTAAGGAACAACTCTATGTTTATTATTTAAATAGGAGTGACATAGAACGATAAGTCTCGATGTAATCAAAGACTTAATACCGTATGGCATTTGCTTTTAGTTGTGAATATTGTCTAAGGATAATATAATGGATTCACTAACTACTCAATGATATCTAACTGAGAAGGTCAAACGGAAAAATAGCGGCCGCTAAACAAAAAGTTTGACCAGAGAGCAAATGAGGGAAAGTTTATCGAGGGGAATGTGATTAAAGCCTATTACATCAGAGTCATCATAATGGTAACCCTACTTAGATGACTGGAGATCCCAAGAACTAAGTTCAAAGGGACAACTAAGTTATGTGTGGCTCGCCAGAAATCACTAAAGGAGTCTAACTCCTATCATTCCTATGATGAGAGTGATATCTGCAACATGTGTTGTATGCAGGGAACTTAGGGTAAGCTATGCTTTTAATGATTACTTATATCTTGGAAATCCTAGAAGGGTATCTTTCAAGAGGAGTATTTAAGAGACTCAAAATAAGGATCACCTATATGAGTGTGAAGGGGCCGCTTCTATGAGAATTGATAAGGCTAAATTCTCTAAAGCACTCAAGAAACACCAGGACTTGCCCAAGGCCAAAATGGGCACAACCGTGAGAACAAAGCTGTGTTTGAAGATATTCTGTATGAATTCTATTGTCTTGGCTTACACAAACGGCTGAACAGTTCAAGGCATCACGTCCATTGATTAGCTAGTAAGTCCGATAGGCTTTCACTAGGGAAGGTTCAAAGCCGAAAGCTACCTATCCCGATGCAGGATATTTCCATAATGTACTCTCTCTTTGTCTGCATATTGTTGCATGTCCTTTCCGTAAATTTCATTCATGTGGGGGATTGTTGGAAAATTTGAATTTAAATTTACTCAAATGGTTGTGTCTCTTGAGATGAAAGGGTGTGTCCTTTTGAAGGATCACAACCTTTCTGAAGAGTCACATAGAAGTTTTTATATTCCATCTCCCTCACTTCATTTTGTAGGGGGAATTGCCATTCTTCTTCACTTTGCATTTATTCTTCATATTTCCTTAGTCTAATTTTTCTATAAAGAGAGTTCATGCACAACAAAGTTCGCTAGGCTTGCAATAGTAGTGCTGCTAGTGCAAGACATTGATCGTTGTATCCTGAGAGATAGACGTCCATTGAATCCTAAGCACCGGTGGGAGGACGAATCTGTCTTAAGGAAAGAGTGTCACACACTCGACTCGATCAGGTTTTATCTTTTTATGTACTATATGTTTTATCACGTTATTATGTTGATTTATTTCAGTTTTTGGTTTTGTCCAAAAATCGTTTGCATATTTTTAAAATTATATTTTCCCGATAGTTTGGTACTATTTTCTAACAAAAACAAGGTGTCAAGTCTCATTTTCAGAATTTTTTTTTTGAAAAATGGCCTTCAAGACCTACATTCTCAGGACCTTTTGAACACTCACTTTCAGATTTGGATGCATCATTACTGGAACTACCCTTTTCAGAAACTGAGATTTGGGATGCAATTAATCATTGTGAAGGTAGTAAGGCTCCAGGTCCTGATGGATTCAATATGAAATTCATCAAAAAATGTTGGGCTTTCATAAAAGCAGATATTTGTCTCTTCCTCAATGAATTTCACCAAAACAGCAGGCTCAAGAAAGGTCTGACTTCTACTTTCTTAACACTGATTCCAAAAATTCCTAATCCATCTTCTCTATCTAACTACAGACCCATCAGTTTGATAGGCTGTATCTATAAGATTCTAGCCAAGGTTTTATCAAGGAGATTGAAATCTGTTATGCCCAAATTAATAAATGGAACTCAATCAGCTTTCGTAAAAGGTAGGCAAATATTAGATGGTATTCTCATTGCCAATGAAATTGTTGATTTCTGGAAGCACAACTCTACAGGTGGGCTCCTCCTTAAATTGGACTTTCAGAAGGCTTTCGACAGTGTCAATTGGAACTTTCTTTTCCATATGCTTCAAAATTTTGGTTTTGGTGAAAAATGGATCTCATGGATTAAAGAATGTGTGTCTTCCTCTCATATATCTGTTTTGGTAAATAGTTCTCCTTCTCAAGAATTTTCTCCTCAGAGAGGCTTAAGACAAGGTGATCCTCTTTCCCCCTTCCTCTTTAATCTTGTGGTTGAAGGACTCAACATTCTCATCCTTAGGGCCAAAAGTCTCAATCTTATCAAGGGAGTGGATATAGGTGGCTCTGGGCTGAACCTATCACATCTGCAATTTGCAGATGATACCCTCATGTTCTGTAATCTAGATTGGGATGAGTTAACAAATCTAAAAAGAATCCTCAATTGCTTCGAGTTAATCTCCGGGCTGAAGATTAATTACCACAAGTCTGTAATCTGTGGAGTTGGGTCTAATAGGGAATTCACCTCTCAAGTAGCTGATTTCTTCAATTGCAGGGTGAAAACGCTACCAATCAATTATCTTGGAATGCCTCTTGGGGCTAACCCAAAAAGAATTTCTACATGGGAGCCTATCATAGACAAAGTGAAGAAAAGATTAGCATCATGGAAAAGGAGATACCTTTCTTTTGGAGGAAGAATTACTTTGATCAAATCTGTACTATCTTCTCTCCCAATTTACTATATGTCCATTTTTAAAATCCCAACCAAAGTGGCGAACTTAATTGATAAATATCAGAGATCCTTTTTATGGGGGGATAGTGATGATAAAAGGAAATTACATCTTCTCAACTGGGAGGCATGCTCTGTTAGCAAGCTTTTTGGAGGTTTGGGGTTTAGAAAGAGTAAGGAAGGTAATGACACTCTGTTATGCAAATGGTGGTGGAGATTTGCCACTGAAAAAGGTTCCTTGTGGAGGAAAGTTTTATGTGCCAAACATAATGTGCATGAAGATTGCTGGCTACCAAATGACTTCAACTTCAGAAATTCATCTGCTATGTGGAAAAGTATCTCCTCTTTGGACAGGTATGGATCTCGATCAGTTGCATTATTTTTGGAAAATATTCAGTTCAAGCTAGGCGATGGTAAAAGAATCAGATTTTGGCTTGATGCGTGGGCCTCATGTTCTCCTTTGTCCAACCTTTATCCTAGACTCTTCTATCTAGCAACAAATAAAGATTCATGCATTCATCAGTACTTGCACCAGACTGCGGATAACCAAACTCATTGGAATATCACATATAGGAGAAGTTTGAGAGTTTGGGAAGATGAATTGCATCTCGAGTTGATCAACAGACTGCCGCAACCTCTTAACATTAGTAATAATTGTGAGGATCATCTGCTATGGGCTCCTACTCCATCTGGATCCTTTTCAGTTAAATCTCTTTATGAAATTTTTGAAAGCTCTCTTCGCTTAACCCCTTTTCCAATTATGAAGATGTGGAAATCAGTAGCCCCTCCCAAAATCAAAGCATTTGGTTGGCTTGTTTGGTGGAATCGGATCGCCTCTTCAGATCTTCTTGCCCATAGGCTCATTATTCCCGCAATCAATCATTGTGCATTTTGCGGTATTGATAATGAATCCGCATCACACTTGCTCTTGCATTGTAATCATGCTTGGAAGGTTTGGAATGAAATTTTTTGTTGGTGGGGTTCTCAGTGGGTCTCCCCTAGCTCTCTTCAAGGCCTGCTTTTATGGTGGTATGGTCAAAAATTCAATAATTTGGGTAGACTCATCTGGGAAGCAATTCCATTGGCGGTGCTTTGGAGCTTATGGATAGCAAGAAACAACATGATATTTAATTCTAAAGTTCCTGTCTGGGAAAATATTGTGGAAAGCATCAAGATCAAAGTGGCCACATGGGTGAAGTTTTCCAGTCATTTGCCTCATTACTCAATCCATGACTTCATGCACTGTTTGAATGGATTGAAGGACCATAAGTTGTAGTTTCTTGGCTGGTTGATGTTTTTCTTTTGTTGTTTTTTTTTCTCTTTATTTTCAATTTTGGTTGAGGTCTTGTCAACCTTTTGTATTGATCTTGGCTTGCATTTGATTGGGCTCAATTATAGGTGCCAACCTAGTTGGGATGTATTCTTGAGCTTTGATGCAATTTAGTCAAGTCTTTCCCTTCCTTCTTTTATTAATTAAATCTTTTCTTCGCTGATCAAAAAAAAAAAAAAAATGTCAGAAATTTATTTCAATTAATAATTTAAATAATTTTATTATAGTATAGGCGAGCGGACATGAATTTTATTTTTTCAATTAATTTTGTTAAATAAAAAATTCCGACAATGAGATATTTATAATTTTTTAAACTACAGAAAACAATTTGTGTTTTAAACAAATCTTAGAGAATATAATTATAATTTACATTTAGTTTATTTAGTGTACATATTATGTGGGTGTTTGGGAAATTATTATTTTAGTAGATTAAAATTTTTGTGTTTTGGAAGATAATTGAATTTTTTTTTTTTATAGTTGGATGTGATATTTGTGAGAGAAACAATGAAATAATTATGGATTTTTGATGTGATATTTTATCTTATTAGCTATTTTAGCTTATTTTGTCTTTTTGTAGATTTAGTTAAAAAACCTCGTTTGGCAAGTGTGATTTTAACCAAAAAGTCACTAAAAAAATTAAAAAGCCAAACAACCTATACCAAAAAATTAAAGATTTTATTTTCTCTCTCTACTTTTTGCACATCTTTTCGTAAAAAAATATAAAATCATCTTAAACATACTAATTTTTTTTTATATCATATTTTAACTAAAAAACTAAAAAAATTATTAAAAAAAAAATTGTTCCCAAACGAAACCTAAGTTGCCAAACACCCTCTATACATGGATGCTTATTGGATTTGCTTATATTTATTACATGGATGCTTATTGGATTTGCTTATATTTATTAGAATGACATTTTATATTCATCAACATAACTTGTAAATCTTTTCTACTCCTTTTTTGTCCCCTCGCCGTCAGTTTTCCCATCCAATGCGAACAGAAACTAGAATCTTTTTCAATGGAATTAAAAACTTCAGGGCAAGAAGCGAGTCTTCAATACCCGTATAACCAAAGAACTTGGAGTGAGATCAAAGATTGAAGAGCCGAGAATATCACTGTTCTATAGCCCCACTTATTGGTGAGAATCATTATCCATAAAGTCATATACACTTCGTCATGTACATATTGGTGGACCAAACTAAAAATTGTTTATTTGATCTATATTTTTTTGACCAGATAATGTGCATAATGCACACAAACATCAACAAAAAAATAAAATAAAAAAAAGGGAGTATGAATGTAGAATGACACTTGGAAAAGGTAAACAACTAGTTAGAGCGCTGTAGCGAAATTGATTGTCCCATCACAACCGGTTCGAACTCATCCCTACTATGTTGGCATCAATTTGACAACCCAATCATCTACACAACTTTGCATAGCGAAAGGTTGGTGAGCATTCAACTAAAGCAGAAGAAACATGTATAAATACAAAATCATTGAAAAAATTATAGTTATGATTATTTTAGAAAAATACAACCCAATGCATTATTAGGGAAAAAAAAATACAAAATCATTGAAAAATTATAATTATAATTATTAATATTGATAAAGTTTTCACTAATCTATAATTATTTTTATAAAATTAACCTGATAAGTAATTTAACCCCAATTATTTTTTAAAATTATAATAAAAATTCTACTTACATCACAAAATTATCTCCTTACACTCTTAAAATATTAAATTTTTATTTTATTTTTTTACAATTTCATAATACTAATTTTATCATTATCTATGCCATTGACTCTTCTCTTTATGCCCAAACCTTTCAAATCCTAATCAAAAATGCTAGAGGTCCCAAAAATTCTACCAAAAGTTTTACCAAATGTCTCACATGGGTGTGGGACCCACATTGTGTGGATCCCACACCCATGTGAGACATTTGGTAGAATATTTGGGGTCTCTAACATTACTCAATCCTAATTTCTTCATCTCCATCCTATCACCACCATCACTACCAACCCTAATTTCTGAGAGAAACCCTATAAATAATCATTGAATGATAGTTTGGATCTCCTTCGGTACCAATACAATGAATGAATCATATCCCTGAAAATTGAAGAACAAATAAACCTTATAAATAATCATTGAATGATACCTGTTTGGGATCTGTGGCTATCCATATTTCTCCAAACTTAAAACTACACAGAAAGGTATATTCAAAACTTTCTATTACCCATTTCTTTTTCTGCGATTTTTTATGTTGTGTTTGATTGAGGAATTTAAGAAAAGATTTATAAAAGAAAATAGAAACGGTAAGTGAAATGTAAATAAAATATATCTACATTTTACTTAATTTCACACACATTTTCTCTTTCTCTTTTCAAATCCTCCAACCAAACACAGCACTAAAAAAACAAACAGAATAAAAAATGAAAACTTACTAAAGGGAAGGAAACCATCGAAGGCACCGGTTTGAAAGGAGTAAACGAATCAGCGAGTGCCCAAATCAAAACAGGCCTCCCACTTTGCATTTGGATCGAATTTCGGAAAAGGGATTTGCTTGTATCCATCTATTTTCTCTTCAAATGTTTTAGCTCTCTTTAATTTTTTGAAAGGTTTTACACTATGTTTGGATTGAGTGATTTGGAGAGCAAAGAAAAGAAATGGAGAGATATGTATTTCTCTTACTTGTTTGGATAACTTAAGTGGAGAGAAATGAGAAGAAATAGAGAGAAACGAAGAAAACTCATTTATCTTATAACCCTTATTTTTAATCTTTCCAAAAGTAGAGAGATTGAGAGATAAATGAAATCAATATTTTCATAATACTAATTTTGTCCCTATAAAAATAAAAGAAATAAAATGATTGAAAATATAAAAAGGTTATTTTGGTAATATAACATAAGATAATTTCTTTTCTTTTCTTTTCTTTTCTTTTAGGGCGAATTACTCTAACAGTCCTTACAGTTTGGGGCTTGTGTCATTTTGGTCTCTGACTTTTCAATTGTGACATATTAGACCTTGAATTTTGAATCTTATTCCAAAATAAGGGCAATTGAAGATATCATTGCTTAATTTCAAGGGTAAAATTGTCAATTTGATAAAATATAAACTAATTTGACAAAAATAAATGTTAAAAAATATTTTTAAATTTTTAATAATTATTTCTATCAACCAAAGAAAAAATTATGTAAAATTGATAAATCTTTTAGACTTTTTTTTTACTAAATTAATTTTTATTATGTGTTTAGATGATAATCATATAATGAGTGGTTGTTAGGATTTTAATGTGTAATCGATATATTAATATATGAATTTTTTTAGTTTTGGATTTTTTGATCTAATAGATTGGTTTAATAATGATATCAAAATTGTTATCATATTTAACTTTTAGAAAAAATATAAATTAATTTGATGAAAATAAAAACAACCACCCATTACATTATCATCATTCAAACACATAATAAAAATTAATTTGGTAAAAAATAAATAAATAAATGTCTAACAGATTTATCAATTTTACATAATTTTATCTTTAATAGGTAGAAATAATTTTTTAAAGGATTAAATTACAAATACATCCCTTGAGGTTTACTTAAAATATGAGTTGCCCCCTATGGTTTGAAAAATTACAAATACTTCCCTGTTGGAATTTTTTATTTAACAGAATTAATTAAAAAAGTGAAATTTATAACTGTTCACCTTTACAATAATAAAATTATTTGAATTACTAATTGAAATAAAATTTTAACATTATTAAAAATTGTTAATTAACTTGATGATTTATTAATAAAAGAACCTATTTGTTATGAAATTAGAAACCTTAAGGGCATAATGTAATTTCTAGAACCACAAGGGATAATTTGTAATTTAAGTAAATTTCAGGGGGTGTGTTTGTAATTTATCCTTTTTGAAATTCAAAAATATTTTTTTGACATTTATTTTTGTCAAATTAATTTATATTTTATAAAATAAATAATTTTGCCCTTGAAATTAAGTAATGATATCTGCAATTGTCCTTATTTGGGACAAAATTCAAAATTCAGGATCAAATGTGTAACAATTGAAAAGTTAGGGACTAAAGTGACACAAACTCCAAACTATAGAAACCATTAGTGTAATTCGCCATTTCTTTTATGAAATCTAACCAAATAAGGAGAGAAATTATAATCATTTCTTTTGTTTTATTTCTTACTTATCCAAACAAGAAGGAGAAAAATCACAATCATTGTTTTTCTTTTCTCTTGTAACTTAAGTAATCATTTCTTTTCTTTTTTCTCCTAAATTCCCAAACATAGTGTAAAAGTAAGGAGAGAGTCAATGGGAGGTAGGGAGTAGGATAAAACAGATATTATAAAAATTATAAATAAAATAAAATAAAATAAAAATTTCATATTTAAAAATGTAAGGAGTTAATTTTATGGTGTAACTAGAATCACTCTACTGAACAACTCATGCTAGAATTTTTGAAATACCAATCAGTATATTTGATTTTAGTTTTCTGAATTCAAGTTTT
This sequence comes from Camellia japonica, assembly GCA_030407325.1. Taxonomy (NCBI): domain Eukaryota; kingdom Viridiplantae; phylum Streptophyta; class Magnoliopsida; order Ericales; family Theaceae; genus Camellia; species Camellia japonica. Next base: position 185,780,603 of record JAPPVO010000016.1, on the reverse strand, counting down.
TAGAAATTAAGTTATTTATTTATTTATTTTTATTTTTTTTTAGTAAATATTTTTAAAATTTTAATTAATTTTTTTATTTTTTTAAATAACTTTACTTATATGTATCTAAATAATAAAATATTTATGAAAAAATATTTTAAAGAATTAATAAATATATAAAAATATGAAAAATATATTAAATTTTCATATTTTTTTATGTCACTCTTGGTTTCTCCAATTTGATCAAAAGTTCAAATCTGAATTACCTACTTGGTTTCTACGATGGTGGACTCAGTATGGAGCCATTTCAAAAATCTTCCCAGTAGTCATTATGGAACAAGTCAACTATTTTTCTACTATTTTCTCATTCACTCCTCAGTAAAGGAAATTCCCTCCATTGTTTAATTTTATATCCAAATACAAAATCCCTTAGATATTCAAATGGCAATATAGTATTTCTGATGATGTTATTTACCGGCAACACATGGTTAAATGGTGGGATAATTTCAAGATTCCACGCATTGTTGAAATTGTTCAGACTGAATTCCCAATCAACATTCATGCTCCTACACCTGCTATGATTAAAGCTCAGCAGAACCCAACTGCTCTATTAACACAAGGAAGCCAACTTCCTCCAGTCAATCTTGGAAGCCCAACATCCAGTTCTTCCAAGCCCAAGTCATCCAAATCAAAGATTAAATCTAAGTCAGCAAAACCCAGTACTGACCAGCCTAAGTCAAAGGATAAGTCCAAATCAAAGGTTAAGCCCAAGTCCAAGTCATCCAAAGATGAGCTCCTCCAAATGGCTCGTCTCCTCACAGCCCAAGCCAAGTCAAACTCAGATAACAGCAGTTCAGAAGATGGTTCAGACAGTTCAAACTCTTCTGAAAGTTCAACTACTCAAAATCCATATGGACCCGAGTTTCAAGATGCTCAGGACCCATATGCTTAATTCAGTCATTGGATTCTATATAGCTATAATTATCAGCTTCAATCAATACTCGTCTTTTGAGAAAAGCTGCTGATATATATATATATATATATATCTATATTGATTCCCTCAGTCACATGCCTCCAAGCAATGAATAGTGAAAAAAGTCAATTTTACTGTTTACTATTCATTAAAAAATCAACATTACTATTCATCATTCATCATGATTCATCCAACCGACAAATTCAGCACAGTAAAAAGTAGCCATCAACTTTAGTCACTCACCGAAAGTAGCAGACAGCTCCCATGTGCTCCTAATGCTCCTTTCAGGTCAGAATCATTCACTCACAAGGCTAACAGTAGTCTCTTTTGATTACAAAAGAGCCTCTTCAATCAAGAATAAGGCAGAATTAGAAAAAATTGAGAGTGCTCATTCCTCAAATAGCTATCTCTATAATTTTCTTTCAATTTCAAGTTATGTATTTTGAAGAACTGTTTATTAAACAATTCTAAGTTTTATTATTAATGTTTATTTAAACTGTTTTATTATTTAACTGATACATGAGAACTTTGAACCAATCATCAATGTAATCATAGTAACTGTATTGAATTGAATGACCAGGCAAATCTCTTAGTTGGTAAGGAGAACCCCAATCATCCAGAGAAACAAAGTTGTGAATATAGAGTGAATGATACACAATTTTACTTGTGTAAGTACGATCATAAATGGGTTTAATCACAATAGACTAGTGGTTGAATAAGATATCTTTATAAAAGGTAATTGTTTTTTCTGGATGGAGAGGAACGAAATGACATCCATGAGGGAAATAAGATTTTACCAGATCTTGAACAGTATGACTCTTTGAATGACTAGGTTCTTTGAAAAAGAGATTAGTAGTAGTAGATTTAACATAATCAGACCGAGCAGATTTAACAGGGTTAGGAGGGTAAGGAGTGACTGCTTGACTAGATAAAGCAAAGGGATCAGTAGCCAAAGCAGATGTATAGCTAGGCTTAGGAATGTTACCAAGAATTTGGTAACGGTTAACCAATTCAACAGGGTGATATTTGGTGACTAACTCCAAAGGAGGCGGAACAAAAGGTTGACTAGATGGAACCAAGGTTTTAGAAGGAGGCCTGGGACGAGACATCTGTGAAATAGATAAATGAAATTGGCATCCACAAAGGATATCTAATTGATCAGTATGTGAATGTAAACAATTAATATAATGAGAAAGTTGCTGGTGTTGAACTTTAATTCGATGGAACTGAATATATTGAGCACGTTTAGTGGGTGAATGGGTTGATTTGAGAAAAGCAAGGCGAGAAGCAGTATGCTTAATTAGGGATTTGTAGTGTTTAATTTTCTGTTTATGGTATAAAATAGAGGGAATAGGCATTATCCACCCTGTAAAAATTCTTGGATAACAAAATCAGGAATAGAATTTTGACAATCAGGAATATATTCAATATCAAAATCAAAAATACTTAATATAGATTGCCAACGGGCAAAAATTTGCTTACTAGCAAGATTTTGAACATCTTTTTCTAAAACATACTTAGCAGATTTACAATCAACACGAAATAAAAAAATTTGATTTAAAATATCATCTTGAAATTTACTAATACATAAAACAGTAGATAAAATTTCTTATTTAATAGTACTATAATTCTTTTGTGCTTTATTCCAGACACCAGAATGAAATCGAACAATTTGTTCAGATGACTGAGAAGTGATTTTTTGGAGAAGAATGCCACCATAACCAACATCAGAGGCATCGGCATGAATAATTTTAAAGGAATTTTCAGTAGGAATACCAAGACAAGGAAGAGACTTGACATATTGTTTAACTTGTTTAACAATAGCAGTATAAGTAGAAGACCAAGGGGGAGGATTGTCCTTTAATCGATCAAATAAGGGTTGACAAGTTTTCCTAATGTCTTTATAGAATTCAACAATATAGTTAAGTGATCCTAGAAAACGTTGTAACTGGGTTTTCTTGAGAATTTCATCAGGAAATTTAGAAGCAAATTCAATAGAGCGACTAATTGGTAGAATTGTATTCTAGTGAATATCATATCCTAAAAATCTGACTTTAGTTTGGAACAATTTAATCTTAGGAGCAGATATGACTAGACCATGACTTTTAATAGTATAAAAGAAAGCGGTAAGATGTTTCCAATGTTCACTAATTGATTTTGAAAAAATGAGAATATCATCTATATAAACTATGGAAAAATGACTAAATGGATTGAAAATATCATTCATTATATTTTGAAATTCACTAGGTGCATTTTTTAATCCAAAAGGCATGACATTCTATTCATAGTGACCAAAGTGTGTAGTAAAAGCAGTTTTATACCTGTACGGGAAAGAAATAAACCTTCTCGTATAATCCTGTTGATCAAGTCTGTGCTCCTCCGTACGTCGTCGCTTTATCACCTGAAAACACAAACGTGAGCTAGCCGGCTGATGTGTGCCGGAAACCTCTCCGATGCCTAAGTCAGTAAGCTAGACAAATAGACAAAAACTTTGTATATTCAGGAATCAAAGTTGCGTTACCTCTCCATAGGTGATGTTTGTGAGCTTTTATAGGTTTCGCGTGACATAATCCAAATAGGACTCTTACTCCTCCATGTAGAGTCCTCCTAGGATTTCATACTCCTGAAAGATAATGCTTATCCTTCATCACCCCCCTCACTGCTTAAACCAAGTGAGATGGTTTTATTACGGCCAGACTACCATACGACCGAAATAACATTGCCATGCTAGGCTAACTAAAGTGACCGATCTAACTGTTAATTCGGCTCTCCTTGCTTTTCTCCCACCTCGGCTTCACATGCTAAGACCGAGCTATCCATAGAAGAGTCTAAGCCGAACTAACCCAACATTGAGTCCTGAAGAGGACTCAATATACCTCGGTTCCATACGCCATGACCGAACTAAATGCGGCGACCAAACTATCCATTGTACTTTTCTGAACCGGTCTAGAACTTAATGCTTTCTGGAATCGGACTAACTTCCAAGCCTCTTATAAATCGGAGTAACTCACGGCCTTTTTACTCAGCCCTTCGTACTGCGGCCCATAACGGCCCATTTACCCAACTCGGCCCAATTTAGAATATAAATCACCCTCTCAATTGTCTCTTAATTCCATCTGCTCAGCATGATAGGGATTACCTGTCTATAAACCGGGCTAAAGTTCTAACCTTTCCAACTGAGCTAAGAACCCTTTAGCCTTCCCAGCCGAGCTAAAACTTTTAAGCCGAGCTATCCCTATCCGGTCAAAACGTCCCTTCAGTCACAGAAACTGAATCGCTTCCCATTCTAGTGACACGTGGCAGATTCTGATTGGCCCTTTGCAACTGTCACGCCGCCCTCGTACTTCGCAAAATTTGAACAGTTCCCGCCTCCAACTCTTTCACAAAAACAAAAACCCTTCATTTTTTGGATCCATCACTACTATTCAACTCCTTTCTCTCTCTGAACCTCCATTGCTCTTGCATTCGTTCTTCAACCTTGCAGTCTTTGAAGCTTCCTGAGTTCGTGTTCTTTATTGTTGCTGCTGCTCCCACCTCCAGTTTCTTCCTCTTTATCTAGTAAGCATCGCAACTCTGTTTCTCTTTTCTCGTTTTTGCTTTCGTTTAATCCATAGTACACTATTTTGTGTTTTTACAAAACACTGTTTTTGCTTTTTCTGGGAAAAAACTTCATAAAAACCCCATGAACTTCATGAAGTAGCCCGTAGAACACTTTTGATCCATAAACACGTCCAACCGAACTAGGATACTGTTTGTGCTAGGTATAAGTCTAGTCAGTTTGTAACCGAACTAACACTTCATGCTTACACCAGTAGTTTTAATAAGGCACCACCTTTCGATTTACCTTAGCCGAGATAAACGAACCGAACTAAGTCCGAACTTAGTGTATTGGGAAACCTTAATTTTGACCGAGCTAGGTCTGCGGGGCGAAACCAGCTTTCTTAGTTTTTTAGACCGAACTCAGAAAGCTGCCCCTAGAAGCTCAACCGGTCTAACATAACATTCTCTTAAACCGAGATAACGAATCACTCGCCAAGACCGAGCTAACAAACCCCTCGTTCAACCCGAGCTACCAAGTGCCTTGTTGTAACCGAGATAGAACCTGTAACATCCTACATAGCCAAAGTAGGACTTCTCATTTTCTTGCTTTTTACTTTGTAGCACGGTCTAACGATCTGTGCTTAACACCTTTGTTTTTCACTTTGCAAACTTAGGTTGCCCAAGCACTCCTCTGCGCGCTCAACCGAGCTACTGAGCACAATTTTTCGACCAAACTAATTTATTCATAATTTATAAAATAAATGGGGAAGTATAGATTCTTAGTAGAGACACCTGGCGGTCTAGCCGAATTTCGGAGGGATTATAATATCCCTGACGATGTCCACCTTACCCTAGCCCAGAAAGATATCATACCATGGGGAAGAGAAGGCTGTGTACCTTTCACCCTCCTATCAATAATAGAAACCGGACTAAGATTCCCCGTTCAACCCTTGCTGTGTGAATTCCTTAGACAAACCAGATTATGCCCAACCCAGCTTTCCACCAACTCTTACCGTATAATAATGGGAATAGCCGAACTAAACCGCCAAGCCGGTCTTGACCTCAGTCTAGCTGAAATATTCCACCAATACTCCATAGGATCAAAAGAAGACGGTTGGGTCTATTACCTCAGAATACGTCGCCGCCGAGAGAAAATAATAAAAGGTACACCGAACAAAGACCTAAACGATGACGATTTTTTCTGGGTATCTGGGAATTTTGAAGACCACCTAGCCCAGATCCCGGGCCGAAGTATAAATTGGAACAAAGGAATCCCCGGTATAACTTACTTCGGTTTCTTTTCATTTTTTTTCTTTTATTTCGGCTTTCCTTCTGAACCGAACTAACAGTTTGTCTTCTTTATGCAGATTTAGCTCATCTTCAATCACTTTACAGCTACCTCAATTTAAACACTCTCCGTGCCGCACTACGGTTTCCAGAACGGAGTTGGGCTAAGCTGCTAAAATTTGAGCCAACATATAGATACAGTGGCCACCGAAAAGCCAGAGTGACTGACTTTCTTCTAGAGGACGCCCCAGAACCGGACCCAACCTTGCCCCAAATTAACCTAGTCCCTCTCACAGCCGAACAAGAAATGGCCAAGAGAAACAGAGTCAGGGCCCTTTTGACCGAAACCAACAGACCCGAAGTACAACCACCAAGCCAGACGCAAGAGACTGTCGTGGCCCTTCCTTCACAACAGCCCTCCTCTTCTCGCCCCAGCAAGCGTGCCCGGACTACACCAGCCGAGCCACGCCTCGTTGACGAAGACAAAACTTTACTTCCACCAAGCAACCCACCAAGTTCACAACCGGAGCTCGTTGACCGAGCTAGCTCCTCAAAATGGAGTCCAAAAATGACTTTTCAAAATCGAGCTATCCTTGACACTGACTCCGTGGTGGCGGACAAAGACCACATGTTAGCCTTCAATCTGGCTAAGAGTGTTTGTCTGCCCTCCGACATGGAGCATCACAAGCACTTGACCGAGCTTAAGGCCATTCGGTCGGCGACTAAATCCATGATCCTGGTAAGATGCCCCTCTTGTCTCTCAAATTTGACTAACTTTTAGTTCGGTTTTGTCGTTGATTTCTTTCCATTCGTTTCAGTCTCTTCAAAAGGGCCAAATTGCCCATAAAAAGGTGTTGGAGCTCAGGAAAACAGCTAGGCAGGCCATGGCAGAGGTCGAAGAAAAAACAACCGAACTGAAGGAGTCACAACAAAAAACGACCGAGCTAGAGGCTGAGGTAGCTCGTCTAACCGGACTAGTTACCTCGGCTGAAGCTGACAAACAGAAGGCGTTGACCGTGATGAAAGACAAGTACCTTCGTGAGCTAGTCAAGCTCAAAGGAAAAAAGACGCAGAGATTGCTGAACTAAAGGAGAAGGTGAATGGTGCCAACGCCGAAGGTTTCAAGGAGGCGGAGGCCCTCTACATTCCACAATGTGAGGCCGCCAACGATTTGTTCTTCAAGTGTGGCTGGAGAGGTGCTGTGGAGCAGCTCGACTGTGGGCCCGAAACCGAGGTCTACAATGCTCCTCAGTATTTCATTCCGGCCTCACTGGCGGAGTATGCTGCCGACCTTCAGAAGCAATTTCTTGAAGCGTCTGATGATGAAGAAGAAAATGAGCCAACTGAGACTCCGGTTGTCAATGAGCAAGCCAATGATCAGTCAGCTTGGTTGGAGCCAGCGGTTGAAGACTTGACGATTGAAACCATGCTTCCAATAGAGATCGTGCTCCAGATCGAGACTGCTCTGACCTCTGAAACCGGTGCTCGTGTTGATATTGATGCCGATCTCGAAGATCTTTTCAACTGATTTTGAAATTTTCTTTTTTCTTTTGTTTTGGACTTGTAACTGGGCTGCGGCCCCTCCTTTGTACTTTGGAAACTTTGACAATGAAAATCTCCTTTTGCTCTAACTGTTATTTCGGTTGAATGCTTTGTTTATGCTTGCTCTTTTACTGTAATTTGGACGAAATAGTTTATTCCGGTCCTGGTTGATCAATCTGACTACGCTTACTCGCCAACCACTCTTTAGCCGATGTAATTACTTCGGCTGAAGAGTACCAAGAGTTGGTTTAATCCAGCCAACCATTCTTCAGCCAGACCCTTACTTCGGCTTAAGAGTACAAAGAGTTGGTTTAATCCAGCCAACCTCTCTTCAGCCATATCCTTACTTCGGCTGAAGAGTACAAAGAGTTGGTTTAATCCAGCCAACCTCTCTTCAGCCATACCCTTACTTCGGCTGAAGAGTACAAAGAGTTGGTTTAATCCATCCAACCTCTAAGTTGGTTTTTCCAGCCAACTTAGAATAAAATGTTTGGTTGTTCCGACCAAACGTCCTGCAGCCTGGATCATTATCCTAGGCTTAGGATGGGTGTTGGTTTAATCCAGCCAACCTCTCTTCAGCCATACCCTTACTTCGGCTGAAGAGTACAAAGAGTTGGTTTAATCCAACTAACCTCTAAGTTGGTTTTTCCAGCCAACTTAGAATAAAATGTTTGGTTATTCCGACCAAACGTCCTGCAGCCTGGATCCTTATCCTGGGCTTAGGAAGGGTGTTGGTTTAATCCAACCAACCTCTAAGTGTTTTTTTCCAGCCAACTAGAATAGAATAGAATGTTCTTTTGCCCCTAACTCACTAATTTACTAAAACAAACTTTTACAGAGGGAATGTTTATTCTGAAGAGACAACTATTTGTTTTATTGAGAAGAAAAGGAAAAATTACACATACTTAAAAAGAAAAAAAAAACTAAAAATAAAATAACTTGAGATTGGCAGTATTCCATGGCCTGGGGATTGTCTTGCCGTCCTCATCTTCTAAGTGGTATGCCCTTTGCCTGCTAATCCAACCACTTTGTAAGGTCCTTCCCATTAGGCCCTAACTTGCCATCTCTTGGAACCAAGGTGTTTCCCATCACTTTGCGCAGTACCCAATCTCCGATCTTGAATTGTCTTGGATGCACTGTTTGTTATATTTCCTGGATACTCTTGTTGGTACGAGGCGATGTGAACCAGTGCTCTTTCTCTTCTTTCTTTGCAAGGTCGAGCTCTAATGTGATGGCTTCGCCATTCAAGTCTGGATCAAAATTCTCGCTTCGAATTGTGGGGAGGCCAACTTCTAGTGGGATTACTGCCTCCATACCATAGGCTAAGGAGAATGGTGTTTCTCCTGTTGATCGCCGAGGTGTGGTGCGGTAAGCCCATAAAACATGAGGGAGCTCTTCTGCCCACTTGCCTTTGCTCTCTCTAACCTTTTCTTTAATCCATCCAAGACTACTTTGTTTGATGCTTCTGCCTGTCCATTTGCTTGGGGATATGCGGTGTGGTGTAGAATGTAGAACTCTATCTTGTACTCTTCACAAAAGCCTCTGAAGATTTGCCGTCGAACTGAGTGCCGTTGTCTGATATTAGTGCTTTGGTATGCCAAATCGAGTGATGATATTCTGCCAGACAAACTTTTTACATCTTTCTCTTTGATTGATGCCAAGGCTTCTGCTTCACCCACTTTGTGAAGTAGTCGGTTGCTGCAAGAAAGAACTTCCTGTTTCCTGGTGCTGTTGGAAGTGGTCCTACTATGTCAATCCCCACATTGCGAAGGGCCATGGGCTAGTTAGTAGGTAGGAGTTCTCTGGCAGGTTGGTGTATTTGGTGTGTGCGAACTTCTGACATTTCTCGCACTTTTTGACATACTTTTCTGAATCCGCTTGCATGTACGGCCACCAATATCCTTGCGAAATGGCTCTGTATGCTAGTGATCTTCCTCCTTGATGGCTTCCGCATACGCCCTCGTGTATCTCGAATAAGAATGCTTCCACTTTGCTGGGATGGACACACTTTAGGTAAGGTCCTGAGAATGACTTTTTGTACAATGCTAGGGATGGGGAGAGCCAAAATCGTTGCGACTTTGCTCTTATTCTGTTGGCTTCTTTCTTTTCTTCTGGTAAGATGTCGTCTTTTAAGAACAGGATGATGGGATCCATCCAAGAGGGGCCTAGCTCTGCGCAACATACCTCTTCTGCTTCGGGGTCTTCAATGCTTGGTCTAGGTAGGTAGTCGATCAGTAATGGATGAGGGATGGAAGTATCTGCCATTGAGGCAAAGCCTGCTAGTTCGTCCGCTCTGCTATTCTCCTCCCTGCCGATCTGTTCTATCCTGACTACTTCAAATTTCTTGATCTCTGTTCTGACCAACTCTTGGTATTTGGCCATCCTGTCATCCTTTGCTTCGTAGTCGCCAGATATTTGGTTTACCACCAGCTGTGAGTCGCTGTAAACCATTAGCTCGGTGGCCTTCATGAAGAATGCCGATTTGAGGCCTGCAAGAAGCGCTTCATACTCCGCTTCGTTGTTTGATGCTGGGAAGCCAAGGTTGATTGCCTGCTCCACCACTAGGCCGTTCTGGAGAGATGAGGACTATGCCGAGCCCTGCTCCATGCCGGTTGGATGCTCCATCCACGAAGAGCTTCCACATCTCTCCAACGAACAACTTCCAGCAAGTGGAGGGATCAGATGATGCCTTGGGATCTTCCATGTTGCTGTGTCTTCTTCAAGGTCCATGCTTGTCGTCTGTCCCTCGCTATTTGATTGTACCAAGTCTTTGTTTGTTGGTGAGTGACTTTGCTGGTGTAGCATGGTTTGCGTCTTCCTCCTTGCTTTGCTTTGGTCTGCCTTGGGGTCTGACTGAATATCCTGCACCAGGGGTTGCGCTTATTCCGGCGTCAACTTCCATCCTTAGTTCGGTTTGTTTCAGTCAGGTCGACTGGGCAGATATGATGACTTCCTGGTGTGAATTCTGCGACAAAGTCTGCCAAAGCTTGAGCCTTTATCGCGGTCCTGGGTTGGAACTTGATGTCGTATTGTCCCAACTCTACTGCCCACTTCAGGATTCGCCCAGAAAAGTTTGCCCTTTCAAACAAAGCCTTTAATGGGAAGGCTGTGAGGACAATATGGTGTGGGCGTGAAAGTAGTGCGACAACTTTCTTGAGGCCATCATCAAGGCCAATGCCAGTTTCTCCAGTGGTAAGTACCTTGTTTCGGCTCCCAGTAATGTCTTGCTGACATAATAGATGGGCAGATGTTGGATTCCTTCTGCGCGGACCAACACTGCGCTAATTGCGTGCTGAGAGACTGCCAGGTACAGGAAGAGTTCTTCTCCAGGTATTGGGGTGACGAGCAGTGGTGGAGAAGACATGTATTCTTTAGGCTTTCCAGAGCGTGGTCGCATTCTTCGTCCCACTTACTTGGCTTTTAGAGCATGGAAAAATGGTCGTAGTCTGTCTGACGACCGGCTTATGAACCGATTGAGCGCAGCTGCCATGCCGGTGAGATGCTGCACTTCTTTTACTGAGTTTGGTCTCTCCAATTCCTGGATTGCTTTGATCTGGGAGGGGTCTGCTTCGATACCCCGGTTGGTCACTAGGAAACCTAGGAATTTGCCAGATCCTACTCCGAACGCACACTTGGACGCATTGAGGCGCAACTTGTGCTTCTTCAGGATCTCAAACATCTCGCCTAGGTCCTTGAGATGGTCATTCTCATCCTTGCTTTTGACCACCATGTCGTCGATGTAAGCCTCCATTGTTCTGCCTAACAATGGTTCAAACATCTTGGTGACCATCCGTTGGAATGTCGCCCCTGCGTTCTTTAGGCCAAAGGGCATGACCTTGTAACAGTACAATCCTCTTGGAGTTGTAAAGGATGTGACTTCTGATCTGGTTCATGCATGGCGATTTGGTGGTAGCCTCTGTATGCATCCAGAAAGCTAAGTCGGTTGTGTCCCGCCGTTAGGTCTACCAGTTGATCTATCCGTGGTAGAGGAAAGCTGTCTTTTGGGCATGCCTTGTTGACTGTTTTGTAGTCGACGCAGACACGCCACTTGCCATTCTTTTTGGCACTACGACTGTGTTGGAGATCCATCTTGGGTAGTGTACCTCTCTGATTGCTCCTGCCTCCAGCAGGTTTCCTACTTCTTTTGCCACTATCTCGGCATGGTGGGAGTGCCGATCTACGTGTGCGCTGAATGATTGGTCTGGCGGATGGGTGGACATTGAGTTGGTGACAGATGAAGTTGGGATCAATGCCTGGCATGTCGTATGGTGTCCAGGCGAACACTTCGATGTTAGAGGTCAAAATTCCAAGACCTCTAATCTCTCAGTGCTGGACAACGACGAACCAAGCAAAAAGAACTTATCCGGGTCTTTTCATCTATTCTTACCTCTACCAAGTCTTTCACCGCTTTCTGATTAGCCGCTTTGCCTACATCTGCGAACAGTTCATTGCTCTCAGGTTCTTCCACCGAATGAACGTATCCTTTGGCAGCGCGGCTGCCATTTACCGTGACAAAGCATTGTTTGGACATGATCTGATCTCCATACTTCTTCAATTACTCCGTGTCGTTGGGAACCGCATTACTTGGTGGTAGGATGACGCCACCGATCGCATGGCATGCAGCCATGTTCTGCCCAAGATGATGTTGTAAGTGGAGGGGACTTTCAATACCCAGAACTCCACTTGTTTCGTCACGCTTCCTGCCTTGACTGGGAGGATTATTTTGCCGAGGCCATTCTGGCATGGAGTTGAATCCAATCAGGGGAGATACGGCAGGTGCCAAGTCTTTATCTTGTAACTTCAACTGTTTAAATGTTTCGTAGTACATTATTTCACATGAACTACCCTGGTCGATCAAAATTCGCTTGACGTCAAAATCTTTGACTCGAAGAGTGACGACCAGGGCATCATTGTGGGGGCAATATATCCTTGCCAAGTCTTTGTCCGAAAAAGACATGACGTTCGTGGCCTCTGTCTTCCCCTTCTTGGTGGCAGGTTGGGCACTTAGCACCTCTCTCAAGTGCTCAGCCTTTTTGATTGATCCTCTGAGCTCGCATACACGCTCAGGTTCGAAGACTCCATGTATCACATTGATCACGCCTTGAGGTGGGGCGTCGATTGGCATTCCGTTGGGGTTATTATGGTCCTGGGGGGCTGGTTGCGCCCCTCCTTCAATGTATTTGTCCAGGTGACCTACTGCCACTAACTCCTCCAGGTGCTGTCTCAATGGTGTGTAATTTTCAGTGCGGTGCTCCTTTTCTTTGTGGAAGGTGCACCGTGATCTATCGTCATAGTCCTTCTGAGCTTTCCCTAGCTTGGCTGGCCATCTGACGAAAGGCTCATCCCGTATTTCACTTAGAATTCGGTAGATCGGTTTCTTGAAGACCGTGGTTATGGCAGTGCGGACTCTTAACCATCTTTTATCCTGGTCCTCTCCGTTGTCTCGCCTGCCTCGTCCATTTTTACTCGGACGGCCTACCGCGTTGACCTTTGCTAAGGCCTTTTTCTCTGGTACTGCGGTCGTGTCAGACTTTGCTTTGGCACGTGCGCCGTCCTCCTCTACCCTGATGTGCTGATGCACTCTTTCCATCAGAGCTTCCATGGTGAGGGGCGGCGTCATGGTGATTGAGTCCCTTAGTCTGTTCCCGACTGGAAGGCCTCTTTTGTATTGGGCAATGGCGAGGTTGGTGGGGCAATCCCCGATCTGGTTGAAGGTCTCCCAGTAGCGACTGTTGTAGGATCTTAAGGTCTCCTTGTCGCCCATGTCGATGAAAGTAACTGGTCGATCTCCACGGGGTTTTAGTGTTCGTTCGGAACCTTGTTACGAATGCTTCCGCCAATTGCGCCCAGGAGGCTATGCTGCCTTCTGGAAGTTTTTCGAACCAAGTCAAGCCTAGGTCGCCAAGGCTAGATGGGAAGAGGATGCACATTAAAGCCTCGTTTCGCCGGTATACCGCCATGACCTGGCGAAAGTGGCTCAAGTGTGAGTAGGGGTCCGTCTTTCCCTCATATGTAGTGAATTTGGGCTGAAGGAAGCCTGATGGTAGGGGCGCGTTTTCAATCGCCGGAACGAACGGTGAGGTCTGCAGCCTCGCTAATGCCTTGTCCGTTGGTTCGTAGGCAGGGCGTGGTATTGGCATTCCAACCTCGACGCTTCCATGCGTCCGAGGAGCCAACCGCTGTAAGGCAGAAACTCTGTGTGGATCGCGTGCCCTGGCATCCTCCTTGCATCGTGCCTTTTCCTCGAGCACGGTTCGTAAGTCGGACGATCTGGGCAACTCCGTCTGTCTGGATCTTGTTTGGTGCGTATGTGAGGGCCAATAGGTGCTTCCTTCAGTGTACGACCTCTCAGATCTCGTCCTCTCAGACCTGGAGTGACGAGTTCTGGAAGACCTGGATTGGGTAATCCTGTATGCTCTGCTTCTGAGGCTTTGCTCTGCTTGTGAGGGTGTAGTATTCCTACTACGATTTTCGAGTGGCGAGGGGGCGTCTTGTTTGTGCGCCCCTCTCCTGTCGCCACTCATTTCCCTTCACCTGGCGCTTTAGAGATTCCATGTCCGCCGCCATCCGTCGTATCAATTCGTCCTGCTCCTTGACGCGATCCTCCAAAGCTTGAGGATCAATCCTCCGCCTTTGTCTTTCTGGGCTTGTGAACGAGAGTGACGAGGGCTGTTAGTCCGCCTTCTCCCTCTTGTATCCTCCTGGGATTCTGTCTTTGTGGCTCCAAATCCCCATAGGAGGGATAAGAGGTAGACCTTCGCGCCTCGCACCCCCTTCTGGAGTTTGTCCGTCAATGGCGGACTGTGGTAATTCTTCGTTGTGCGCCATTGATTCTTTAAAAGGAAAAGCTTGATCAAGAGATTTGTTCTTGTCTGAATTCCCACAGACGGTGCCAATTGTACGGGAAAGAAATAAACCTTCTCGTATAATCCTGTTGATCAAGTCTGCGCTCCTCCGTATGTCGTCGCTTTATCACTTGAAAACACAAACGTGAGCTAGCCGGCGGGTGTGTGCCGGAAACCTCTCCGATACCTAAGTCAGTAAGCTAGACAAATAGACAAAAACTTTGTATATTCGGGAATCAAAGTTGCGTTACCTCTCCATAGGTGATGTTTGTGAGCTTTTATAGGTTTCGTGGCACAATCCTAGTAGGACTTTTACTCCTCCATGTAGAGTCCTCCTAGGATTCATACTCCTGAAAGATAATGCTTATCCTTCAACACCCCCTCACTGCTTAAACCAAGTGAGATGGTTTTACTATGGCCGGACTACCATACGACCGAAATAACATTGCCATGCTAGGCTAACTAAAGTGACCGACTAACTGTTAGTTCGGCTCTCCTTGCTTTTCTCCTACCTCGGCTTCACATGCTAAGACCGAGCTATCCATAGAAGAGTCTAAGCCGAACTAACCCAACATTGAGTCCTGAAGAGGACTCAATATACCTCGGTTCCATACGCCATGACCGAACTAAATGCGAGGACCTTCGAGACCTGACCCCGCCTCTAACTTTACTAAATGTTCGCCCCTTTAGCGCTCCATACCCGAAGCCCAACTATCCATTGTACTTCTTATGAACCGGTCTAGAAATTAAATGCTTCTGGAACCGGACTTAACTTCCCCAAGCCCTATCTATTTAATCAAAACGGAGTAAATCACGGCCTTTTTACTCAGCCCTCGTACTGCGGCCCATAACGGACCCATTTACCCAGCTCGGCCCAATTTAGAATATAAATCACCCTTCAAATACCTATCCTTAGGATGAATTTGGATTTGCCAAAAGTCACTTTTTAAATCAAATTTACTAAAAATGACAGCTTGACTAAGTCTTTTAATTAAATCTTTTTTATTAGGAATTGGATATCTAATCCATGTTAAAACTTTATTTAATAGTTTATAATTAATAACTAGGCGAGGGACACCTCGTTCTAATTCAGCATTTTTATTAACATAAAAGGCGGGGCAAGACCAAGGTGACTTGCTATGACTAATAATTTTATTTTTTAATAATTCATTAATTTCTTTTTTACACATTTCAACTAATTCATGATTCATTTGAATAGGTCTGGATTTAGTAGAAATTTGTCGTTCATTAAAATTTTTAATATATGGAAGTGTAACTACATGTTTTTTCCTATGCCAAAAAACAGTGGGTAGAGTTGAACAAACAGTTGTTTCTAATTTTAATTTAAATTCTTCAATTTGAGATATAAGAATATGGTCAGTTAATTGTTGTTCAATTCTTTTATAATTAACTTCTTCTTTGAGATATTTTAATTGGCGAGTTAAACGATTAATAGTTTGGGAAATAGAACAATCTTTTAATTGATTTAATTCAAGAACTTCAGGAGGAGATAAAAATTTAAAAGTAACTGTATGGCCAAGGGCTTGAGTAGTTATTCCCTGATTGGAAGTAGTAAATGGATATAGCAAAAATATAAATGGTGTTCCTAAAATAACTTTATTAGTCATATTTCGAACTAAAACAAAAGATGTTTTAAAACAAATATTGTTCTGGCAAATATGGACTTTTGGTAATTTATATTTAATATGTATTTGACTACCATTAGCAGAAGTTAATTTTTCACTAGTTTTCTCATAATATTTAGTAGGAATTAATTCTTCTTGAATACAATTAAGATCAACACCAGTATCACTAAAAGCAATAACTTCAATTTCAAAATCATTAATTACTAGTTTAATTTTGGAGTACCATTTTTTAATATGTATTTTATTGAGAAGATTTAATCTTTTGTTTTCATTATCAGATTATCAAATAAACTTTTATTAATTATCAAATAAAAGATTATTAGGATTAGTATGTTCAGATTCATTATCAGATTCTTCTGGGGAAATGACATCATTAGCCTGTAAATTATCTAAACTTTTATTAATTTTTAGAACAGTAATTTCAACTTCTAAGAATTTATCTTTAATTTGTAAATCTTTGATTAAATGTTTGATGTGATTAATCTCTTGTTGTAAATCTTGAAGAGTAATTTCTTTTGATTTATTTTTAAATCTTTCCAAAGTTTTAGATAGACTAATAATTAGTCTGTCAGGTTTCAATTTCTTATCAGTTAATAAAGATTTTAATTTAGCAGTATATTTCTATTTTAATTCTGAATCCTCTAATCGACTAATTAATTCAATAATGGCAGTTTCTTCTTGATGTTGTTTGGTGAGGACAGCGAGTTGATTAATTGGTTTACAGCAAACATCATTACATCCTAATTCAATATTATTATCAGAATTATTACTAGATGAATGGTAATCAGAAGATGTATCTTGAGGATTACTAGAATGATTATCAGAATTACTAGCAGATTGGTTTAATTGAAAGATTTCAAATAATTGATTTTTTGATTCATCATTGATTTGGAGTTGATTAACTTTTTCTTTTAATTTTTGTTTTTCTTTGCATTTATTAGAATAATGACCCTTTTTACCACAATTATAACAAGTAATATCTTTAGTAGATATAGATTTTGAATGTGATTTCTTATAATATTTCTTTTTGGGTTTAGTATAAAATTTATCAGTTGATTTGGAAGGTGAATAATTCTTTCTATATTTAGTAGAATATTTTGAAGAAGACTTATGTTTATTGTATTTATGTTTTTTACGGCGAGAATGTGCTACAGGGGGTAAACCATATTGTTCGCAAAAGTTACCTAACTCATATTTAGCTTTATGTTTATCTTTAGCAGCTTTTTGATTAAGTTCAAGATCAATACACATTTTTAAACCTTCTTTTTGAATAGTACTAATAATATCACCATAAGTTAGATTATCATATTCAATAACACCTAAGTACATCCCTAATTTGTGGGCAAAGAGACTAGGTAATCCATTAATAAATTTTTCTTTCCAAAATGATTTAGTACAATCTTCTCTTAACATAACTGTAGAGGTAAAGACATCTTTATACCATCTAAAATCACTTAATGTAGGACAAGTAAGATTACTAAGTTGATCATGTATGCAAGAATAAATATTAGTAGGGGTACCTATGAAATGTCGGACTATGGTATAGATTAAAGTATTAATACCATCAGGTATATAATAGCCAATATTTTCATCAAATATAGGTAAATCATTTTCATCTTTTTGACTTGCATGTAAAATGGATTCTCTTTGTTCGTCAGTAAGATATTTTTCCTACCAAGATTTGAGCATACCAGTAAAATCAGAGGTTATCAATGAGACAATTTCAGGTTGAGTATAATCAGAGTAATTACCAAGATAACTATTTGCAACCATGATTTAATTTTTAAAGGATTTGATCTTCACTAAGACCATCGATGTTCCATTCGTATAGTTTTTTAGCAAATACAGAAAATTACTTATTAAGATTAGTTTCTTCATATTGGAGATCAGGTGGTGTGGGTCGAGAATACCAATTTTTGGTAAGAGTGGTTGGAGTTGGTTTAGGATAATGAAGTTTATTAAGATTAGTCGATTGAAATTGTTGGGCTAAGATATTAATTTCATTATCAGTTGTATCAATTTCTGTTTAAGTAGAAATAGGCTCTAGAGTAGATTGTTGATTTAAAACAGTAAGACCTTTTTCAGTAGAAGGAAAAGCCTATTCAGTAGTTAATTTAGAAAATAATTGTTCTATAACTTTGACAGTAGAATTATCTTTAGTTATTAGACTGTCTCGTTTAGACCGATTACTAGGTAAATTTAATAGTGGTTGGTCTAAAGTTTGTTTACTAAAAGATGTATGGTTAGCTGAATAATCTTCTAAGTTGGTTTCTATCTTATCTAATTGTTTACCAATCGTTTTTAAACATTAATTAGTATAATTATTTTGTTCAATAACTTTTTTGATTTCAGGGTCAGTGCTAGTTAACTTAAAGGGAGAGGCCTGAATAGTAGATCATTAATGTTCAATGAGTATAGTGGATAAAGGAGGGTGACTAGAACGAACAGTAGTATAAAGAGAAGTGTTCCATTTATGTTTTGTGATTGTTTTAATTGCTTTGTAATAATCTTCTAAATATTCAAAGAAAAGAATTTCAATATTATGTTCAGTCATAAATTTGTACTATTTTCGAGTGATTATGGATTGTTGATTAGAATTATATTTAAGTCGATAAGCATGACGTTTGATTTTATTAGTTTTAGATTTAAATTCAATGTGTAATTTATCAAGATCAGGAGCAAAAGATTTACTAATAGTCATTAATTGAGGATTAATTAGAGGTATAACTTCGAAATTAGTTTGGGTTGGGGAATCTTGAGATTCAGTGTCATCTTCAGGTAAATGTGTGTGTGTTGAATAAACAGGTTTACTAATTTGAGAAATGGTGGAGTTATCTATGCCTTTCATTTTACTATAGGAAGTTTAACCAATATAATTTGACTATTTTTCTATGAATATAATATTAATTCATCTTCATTTTGTTATTTTATTTAGTATTATTATTTCATCTCAGTTTGGAATATTATATTAGTATCATTATTACTACTTTGGATTAGTAAGGTTTTGTCTTTAGGACTTTTATGTAAAACTTGAACATTTAAATTGGTTTTAATACATTTGTAATGAACACGATAAATTAAAGCAATATTATAAACATTTTCTTTCATATTTGTAAATGAGCCATGTAATTGAATATTTAGAGTTAAAGCATCTAATATATGAGGGTCTCTAAGACTAAGAGTAAAATCAGGAAAATAATTAAAATGGACGGGTTCTTTGTGGAGACCAGTTTCCATCATATCCATTAAGCTATCATTATAATCAAGAAAAACGAGCATCTCGTAAGCATAGTAAAACAGAAGAAGTATTTTTACCTTGTTGTGTTAATGGTTTGATTCCAACTTGAATAAACCTAAATGAATAAAATTATGACCAGTTTTCAAATGACGTTTAATAGTATTAGCATCAAATAATTGACATGTTTCTCTAGGTTTTTCTAAAGCATAGACTTGTTCTAAAGTTTTAACATGGAGATTAACATTAAATGTATTTTGTATAAAAGTAGTTTTATAAATTTCTTTAATTGGTAAACGTGGTATATTCCAACTTAAATCAATTTTATCATTTTGTATTTCTACATCTTCTTCATTTATTACTAAACCTTGATTAGGTATAGAAGGCAAAGTTGTTGACCTAGAACTAACTGAAGAATTACTTCCAAATAATCGACTCATTTTATCTTGAAATAGTTTACAGTGAGCTCAATACATTGTCTAATTTTATCATGTTTTCACATATTATGTTTTCACACATACCCAGTTCGAAGAACCCCTAAGATCCAACACTACCTAACCAAAGGACTTACCTAGGACTTGGGACGAAAGATGGGTGGCTAATAGCAAAGTGGAAAGACAGGGATAAAATTGGGAAATTTTTCATATTTTTATATATTTTTTGTATTTATTTAATTTTTTAATGATTTTTTTCATAAATATTATATAGTTTTAGTATATTTATGTTAAGTATGTTTAAACTAAAAAAAATATTAAATTATTAAAATAAAATTATTATAAACAAAAAATATATATAAATTTAAAAATAAGATTTTTTAAAAAGTATTTTTTGAAAATCAAAACCAAACTAAGTGAACAATGAGTTGGGATCCCCTCTTCGCAACTCCTTCTTGCAATCCTTCTTGTAATAGCTAAGATCAGCTGTTGCAACATCCAATGGTAGGAATGGCAACGGGACGGGGCGGGGCGGGACCGGGGATCACCCTTCCCGTCCCCGATCCCCGATGGCCAAAACTTCCCCGTCCTCGGCCCCGATCCCCGATGGGGAACCAATCACAGTCCCCATCCCCGTTCCCAACAGGGATTGGGTTTCCCCGACCCCGAAATTTCCCGATCCTCATCAACAAATCAAAAAACAATAGATCAACAGATAAAAAAAAAACAGATGAAGCTCATCATCATCAACAGATATCAAAAACAAAAAAATTACAGATCATCATCAACAGATCAAAAAATCAATAACAGATAAAAAAAAGAATAACAGATTTGTTTTGTTCAACAACACCATCAACAACAACATCACCACCATACATGTATTACACACAAACAGATTTGTTTCAACAACAGATCTGTTTTCGTTCAAAAAAAATAAAAATAAAAAAAATTCTACATACACACAAACAGATCTGCTCTGTATTCGTTCAAAAAAAAAAATTTTTTAAAAATCTGTATTCACACAAACAGATCTGTATTCGTTCAAAAAAAAATTTTTTTTTAAAAATTTGTATACATACATACATATACAAAAAATTGTTTCAACAAAAAAAAAAAAAATCTGTATACATACACAAAATCTGTTTCAAAACAACTAAGATCTGTGTCGGAGGAGGACGATGGAGGAGGCGATGGACGACGGAGGAGGACGATCGGCGTCGGAGGAGGGCGATCGGCGAAGAGGACGACGAAGGAGGCGATCGGCGCGCGGAGAGGTGCGAGAGTGAGAGTAGAAGAGAGAGAGAGAGAGAGAGAGAAGAGACAGAGAGGAAGACAGAAGGGACTGGGATGAGGATGAGGATGAGGCTGAGGTTTGGTTTAACCAAACCCTACACACATATGTTATATATATATACAAGGGCAAAATAGTAATTTTACATCGGGAAAAATGGGACCGGGGTCTGGGGCGGGTTCGCGGCTGAAACATGTATTCCCGTCCCCGGCCCGTATACCATCGGAGATTTAATTTTTGATACCACCCCCGATCCGTCGGGAATATTTTTTGAAGAATCATCACTCAATTTGGGGTCAGGGGATCGGGTCCCGTTAGGCCGAATTTCAATTGTCATCTCTATCCAACGGCCATAAAAAATAAAAATTAAAAATTAAAAAATTAAAATCAATCGTTAGATATTGTAACGGTTGATCTCAGCTGTTACCAGAGGATTGCAAAAAGGGATCCCAACTCGTGAAGAATACCCTCGAAAGTCGAAACAGCAGTAGTATCTTCGCTCTTCTACGAACTCGGGCGATCACCGGAGATTTGTCCGATATTTCGGGGATGGAGATTTATCCGATATGTGGTCAGTTTCCGGCAACAAGCTTCCTTTTTCACCGCATTCCGACCTCCCAAACGACATCGTTCTTCCTCCCCTGTTTTAGGGCTAGTAATTTTCGTCAAGAAACCGAAATGTCAGAGTCGGAATCTCCGAATCGCATGTTCGTCATGGGAATGGGTTTTGTCGGCAAGTTCTTCGCTCAAGATTTGAAGAACCATGGATGGTAATCTCTCTTCTAGGTTCTCTGCTTTCTGATATTAATTAAAAACCCTAATTTTCATTTGTAATTTGAACCCATTAATTTTGAAATTAGATTTGTTATTTGTGTTCTCTATCTGATTTTCAATACCTTGATTTTTGTTCATACTTTGAATTGTTATAGAACTTGACAATTTGGACATGGAATTGTAGGGCTGTATCTGCGAGTTGCACTAGCCTTTTGAAGAAAAAGAAACTTGAGGAAATGGGATTTGATATTTATCTTTTCAATGCAAATGAACCAGAGTGAGTTTTTGTGATTGTTATGGTGATTCCTCAAGTTCATGCCACACTTCTATGCAAATTGTCCAAAATATAAGATTTTGTGTTGGGTTTCTTTGATTTTCACTATCTCATAGGTTATGTAAAGACATTGGTCAATATTTTAAGGTTTCTCTTTTTTCTTTTTGTTTTTTTTGGGTATTGCTAGATTCATCAATTTGTGTTATTTGCTATGTTCTTGGCACCTACATTGTTGAGTTTTTATTTCAGACTGGAAGTCCTAAATGTTTTGAACCATCACACTCACCTCCTCGTCTCCATCCCTCCCCTTGTTGGTATTGGTGATCCGGTACAAAATTAATGTGCGCTTTAGTATTTCGGAATTTGTTTCTAATTTTAAATATTTATTTTTGTGATGGGTTCTCTCCACATGCTACCTAGTATGCTTATGTTCTTATATATTATGCAGATTCTGCAACATGAAGAACTTCTAAAAAGTAGGCTAATGGATGGAAACCTCAAGTGGCTCTGTTACTTGTCATCAACCAGTATGCTTTTGTTAGGATTGCTTTTTTATTTGATTACTGTGTTATCAAGCACTTGAATGTTATCCGTAACTTTACAAAAATATCATATGATTTTATTTACTGTGTTGTCAAGCACCCGAATGTTCTCTGTTACTTTGGATGTATCTCTTTTCACTTGCAGGTGTATACGGTAATTGTGGGGGTATGTGGGTGGATGAGGAGTAAGTGTAGTAGTTTTATCAAGCACTGTCATTTGAGTTGTATGGTAAGCTAGCATCAATTATCTCTCACTGTATGTGTATGTGTGATCTTGTAGCAGTTATCCAGTAAGCCCTACAGATGAAAAGGCTAAAGCAAGGTTAGCTGCTGAGGAAGGATGGTTAAAATTGGGCCATGATTTAGGGATCTCAACACAAATATTTCGACTTGGAGGTATCTATGGCCCTGGCAGAAGGTTGTAATGAATAATTCAAAGTGATTGATGTATACAAGACATTGTTTAATCTGGAACCAATGGATAACGATTCACATTATGATGGTTTATTGCAAAAAACTTATAAAAAAATTCATAGTTTTCATATCATTTGGCTAACCATTGTGCAAGGCCACACTCACTTTCTTATGAACTATCTTCTATTGCAGTGCTGTGGACACCATGATTAAGCAGGAGCCTTCATCAGAAATTCAAAGGAGGAGGGCATCCAGGCATTACACTTCCCGAATTCATGTTGCTGACATTTGTCAAGCACTAAGGGCCAGTATTTATAAGCCTTCCCTGGGGTAGGTTCAGTTGATTTTATTATTTCCCTTTTCAGCGCAGTTCATGAAAAATTTGCCCACATGATGTGTAAAAACGTAAAATTTTTAAAGTCCTACAATACAAGACCATGTGTTGTTAACAAAGCAATAAATTGTTTATGTTTGTCATTAATGGTTTTGTGTGTGTGTGTGCGCACACGCCCGGGGGCAGGCTCTGTGATTGGCCTCCCAATTAGCCAACTATCATTTTCATTGTATTTTTAGTCTTGATTTTTGTTTTTTGAGGACAGGCATCTGAGTGATTTCTTGTTGTCAACCTCTTTTTTTTTTTTTTCGTTGCCTCTGCTTTTTTACTACATATAGCTTGGGATATTTTTTTGATTAATTCGATTTTTCTTATTGCAGAGCAATCTACAATGTAGTGGATGATGAACCTGTGCCACGCATTGAAGTATTCTCATATTCTTGGGACTTAATTGACAAAAAATGGCCTGGACATATAAAGCAACCTGTGTTTCGCAATGAGGCAGAATCATGTTCCATGGCAAGAAGTTTGAGGGAAGGGAAGAGAGTCTCCAATGTTCGTATAAAGGAAAAACTTGGAGTGAGATTATTTCATCCAAGTTATAAATCTGGATTGAAGAGCATTGTTGACGATATGGATAACCCATTTCTATAGTCTCCTAAGTTCATATGAGTTGCAACAGCATCTAGTATGTTTTGCCTCTGCTTTTATTTTTAAATTTTTTTGTTTTTTTTACTATTTTCATTTGTCGTTGTTGGGGGATAGGAATCAGAATTTGTGTGTGGAGAGATGCTAATTTATGTTACTCATAACATTGTCACAGCACTGTAAGTAAATAATACTTGTTATCACTCCATGCTCTAATTAGGAAGCAGTTACTAGCTCAAGTTTCCTTATTTTTCACCTTCTAACAAAAAGGTTCAAGTTCTTACATTCTTACCTGTAATAACTGAATAGCAGTGAGGTTGCTGCACCAATAATTTAATCATTATATCAAAGTTGTCATAAACAAGATGTAGGACATCCTTGAACTTCTACTGGCATCCAATGCTGCTAACTTTCACTTTCAATTTTGACATTAATATCAGAATTTCTGAATATATAATTTTGCAAAATTATTAGCAAAGCTGAACACACTACTAAACTTCCTGGAGGCTAGTATAACATGTATTATGAGGCAAATGTGCAAGCTCCTACCCAAACGGGGAGCTCAATCCTAGTGATATCTTGCCCCAAACTCCTTGGCAGAGTTATTCTCTGACAGCAGTCTACTCCGCTTGGATCCAAGTGAAAAGTGCCGCCTCAAGAAGGGCTTTGTGAAGGATCTCCTTCCACTTGAACTGGCTTCCATCTTTGGAAAATTTTCCTCCTCGCTGGTAGTTTTTTGGTGATCAAGAACATCAAGTTCAGCATCATGATAACTATCCACAACTCGGCTCCTACATATCTTCTTATTGCTTCTCGATCTCAGTTCTGGTTCAGCTCTTAAAACTTTTCTGGCCATCTTTGACAGTTGCTTTTCACCAACAGTACAAATTGGGCAAGGAGGGTCGTAACAATCAGCCACCCGTGTCATAGTTTCCAAACATTCAGCGTGGTAAACATGCCCACAGACCAGTACAGCTTTGACTGACAGCTCACTGCTCCATGATGATTTCTGTGTCAATAGCTTTGAGCAAACCCCACAAGTTTGCAGATCAAAGGAAGGCGAATATGAGAAGGTACTGCTAAATTCACTTAACTTGCCTTGGCCAGAGCCCAAAAAATCACTGTCGAAGGAACATCTTTCTCTTTGAAAAGAGGCCACAAGCTCAGAGAAGGTGCGTGTGGACCAGCCATCAGAAGAGCCACCTTGGGATCCGATCGTTAATTCGTCACTGCATGTGGAGAGCAAAAAAGATAGCCTACCCTCGGAGGGCAAGTTACTGTTTGGCGATTTCAGACCCAGGATCCGACTATCTGAGAGTTGCCTTAAAAGCTGGTGTCTTGGTGAATGGTGAGCCCTTCTTGATTGGGTTGAGTTTGCTGGAATTGAGCAAGTTTGGGAAGATGAAGGATCTGCAGTTGGCATCGAGAAAGAAGAGCTTGAAGGTACAGAAAGTGAAACCCTTGGGGCAGATGAATCTACAATTTCCAGAGATTGTATGGAGATCTGTACCTATAAGATTAAAAGACAATCTAATTGAGGGGGAGAACGAAAATCAGGTTTCTTAAAGGAAATCAGTCTTTCAGTTCCAATCGGATCAAATCTCACCTTTGCATTCTCATTGCTAGCCAGAGTTATATCTGCTGCAACAAGCATGTAAATCATATCAGTCAGCATAAAAAATGGAAGCACTAAAATTACAGCTTGCGAATAGAGCTACTTTTTGCAATTGATAATGAAATTACAATTTAAAGGAAAGCCATACAAGACCATGCCTCACTATATCTAAAGTTATCAACATTATTACATTACCATAAGTTTTTTGACCAGTTAAGTTTAATGAACAAAACAATCCACATTAACACATGGAATCCAGAGGAAGGATATCCATCGCTCACAAGGCCACGAGAATCAGCAAAGCCCAGAAAACAGGAATCACTGCATTGCCATAGGTGTCTACTCATAGAAACTTTAAGCATGATATGTAATGTCAGTAACAGAATGTGTAGGAAGCAGTGATCAGCAAAATGAATCATTGACAGAGAAGCACCGGATCCCAAATAACACCAAGAAATTACTGAACTCTTATGTCCTATCCTTTTTCATTAATGTATCCATACCTTTCGGGTTTATATATAGCCATATAACTATAGTATTCACAATGGGTACGACCTCCATCAGTGGCAGATATGCTAATAATCACGTTGTAGTAACTTTTTATCAGGGTGTTCTTATATTTACTAGTTAGTGATTAGTGATGCTTATGTGAATTTAAATAATTTGTGCAATCTTTTTATAAAAATTAACACTGAATGCTTTTTCATGGTTACTATTTGCATATACATGATTAGCTGGAGCTTTAAAGGCACTAAAATCTTTTATCACACACTAGTACATATACAGATGCATATTTAGAAATGGAAAGATGATGGGTTTGGGACTAGGAAACCCTTCCGAACCATGCCCACCTAGGGCATTCCTCCCCCAACCTTCCTCCAACATGGGATCAAATCGAGTTAGACAGGAGCTTCAGCCCCAAAATATGACCATGTTATTGAGCCTATAGAGGAAACTAATTGCAATGATGGCCTTTTTATAACTTATCAAAAGCAAACAACCAATTTTAAGTTCTGTGCCACAGACAGGAAATTTAAATGATCATACTAGAAATGCTCTACAGCTAAAAGTAGTAAAAAGACAAACAAGATGCCATTTTAAAGCTTCACCTAAAGGAGTCATCAAATTTGCACTTGGTCCTTCATGAAGTGGAGACTTTTGAGATGTGGGAGTTCCAAAATTTCCTCGAGGGCTTCCCCGACCAGAAAAATTACTCCCATTTATAACTAATGCCCCGTTTAATTCCATGCTACTGTTTGTGCTGGTTCCATGGGACGGTTCATATGAAGTATTCTCACTTTGGCCTGCCACGCGCCTTTGAGTATCCCACTGGAAACTCCACGATGGTGAAGATATCATATTTTTATGCAAAGTTTCTTCATTGGTTTCGATCATCAAGGTTCTATCCTTTCTAGCAACACAACAAGCTGACCCCATACTCACCTATATATAAATGATGAAGGCTGCTGCAAAAGCTTCCTGGAATCAACAAAACCACCAAATAAACAAATAATTCATATAACAAAAAACTGTTTCGGTTCATCGTAAATTGAAATGTTAGGAGAGGAGAAGACCCATCTGACATAGAATTAAAAAAACATTAATTTATTTGATTTAACTAAAGCATATATGACCCTTGTAGAAGGAGAAAAATGATTCATGTAGGCCATTAATTTAATTTCTTTTTTGTATTCTGAAAAAAAAAAAAAAAAAAAACACGAAATTAAATATATCACATATTTTTTATTATAAAACTATTTTTCAGCCAACAATATGCAATAAAATATAAAAGGAAGCAAATTCTTTCCCCAGTATTAGTACATAAACAAGTAGATAGAAATCAGCAATGCTACACATAGTACCAAACCGAGAAACTATTCCACCAGACGACTGGAAGATAATATGACAGCCACGTTTCACATCATGACAGTCGCGGTTGACAAGTTCAACCAAGATGGCAGCCGTGGTCGACGAGCTCTGACCAGTCGTTGACCAGTCGTCTACAATTAGTTTCTGTGTTTGGATATGTGTTCGGTCGCGCCTAGACTTTTTGACATAGAAATTGATCTGATATGCCCTCCAATTAGCTCAAAAGCAACATTTACATAAATAAATAAAGAGCATGACTAAGAATAAAAGTTTTTAATTCCATAATTACAAAAATTCAAAATTCAAGAAAAAAAAGTAAAACAATGTCAGACAGAGGAGTGGATTTCACAAATAACACCTTACTTGAAGAAGCATAGGACGGAGGAGTTTGAACAAGCATCCAACACTCCCAAAATCAAAGCTTTCCAAAATCAAGTCCTCCTACAATACTACAAGTAATGATACGAAAAACAACCATTAAAAAAATTATACACAAAAATCGAGGGTTTTTCATCAAACGGAAACCACAACACCAAAAACGCTTGCGAAAAGGATCGTTAAGACTTACAGAATTAAGGTTTCGGAGTGGGAATAGGCAGAGAATGAGGAGAGGGAGTCGGACAGAGTTATATTATTATATATATATATATCTGTTGGGATTCCCGGCAGAGAGTGGTGTGATGGTGTCTGTTTCGACGGAGTTAGAGGTGGTGACGCTTTGGGGAATTGTGCCACGTAATGATGACGTGCTTTTTCACTCATTCTTCGGCTTTTTATTTTGGAGAATGTGAGATTTAAGGGAATGTTTGATCACATAACTAATAGTGAAATGGAAAATGTTTTGTGGCACTAAATTAAGGGTATTAATGTTCCTAATTTTCATATAAGGTAACTGTTTTGTTTTTTTTTTTTTTTTTTTGGCCTTATATGGAAATTAGGGGCATTAGTGCCTTCAATTTAGTGCCACAAAATGTAACCCTAGTGAAATATTAATAATTTTATTAAATTAGTGTAGTATTTATTATTTAATTAGATTAATATTTATTGGATTAATAATCTCACACCTACTTTATTATTAATAATCCTATAAATTTGTTAGATTAATTATTCATTAGATTAATAATCCTAAACCAAAATATTAAAACAAGCATGGAATAATTGGGTCTACAGATTAATAATTTTAATCCCATACTCTAATCCATCCAATCAAATATGTCCTAAAAGTTTTATCAAATATTTTTATAATGGAGATGTTTGAGAAGTTAGTTTTTAGGTTTTTTTTTTTTTACTAAAAGACAAATTAGTTACAAAATTAAAAAAAATAAATTCAAACAAAATATTATATCAAACTTCATAATCATTTTACTTTTTCTCTCATAAACATTAAATCTAACTATAAAAAAATCTAACTATCTTTTTAAACACAAAAAAAAATTTCTCTAATAATATCCTACAACTAAAAAAATCTACAAAAAAAATCCACTTCCCAAACACCCACAATGTAAGTCTTTGTTTGGAGTATCTTATAAAAGTTAAAAAATTAAAAAAATTTATTAAAAAAAAAAATTAAAAAATTCATATTACTTGGGAGAAACTTGGGAAGGTAGCTTCGAGGGTAAAATTATTATTTTACCTTTTGAATTCAATGATTCAAAAGTCAATAAGAGTGGAATAATCATTTTAATTTTACTATATTTATTACACATCTTTTTATAAAAATTCAAAAAATTATCGTAAACATATATCTTTATTCTCTATTTTTTTAACTACAAAATTAAAAAATACACTTATATAACACATTCCAAACAACTCCTCGTTTATATAAGACTCACCATATAAAAGTCATTTAGGGGTTGTTTGGGATATCCTATATAAGTGTACTTTTTGACTTTTTAAATTAAAAGGTTGAGGAAAAAAATATGATTATTTGGGTTAACTTTTTGAATTTTTATAAAAAAATATGTATTAAAAAATTATATAAATTAGTGTGTAGAGAAAAATTTAAATTGAAAATTGTGCAGCCGTACTTTTTGACTTTTGATTAATAATAATCACTTTTTAACTTTTTAAATAACTTTTTGATTTTTTAACTTTTTAAACACATGCCAAACTATACCTTACTAAAATTTTTAATATCCTTAACCTTGCTCTTTTATTTTACCACAGGTCGTGTTAATCCTTTTTCCCTCTCTGAACGAGACGACGGTTAAAGGAGGAACTAAAGCAAAGGAATCCCTTTCTTCTTAGCCACGCGGAGTGCGCACTACGCCTTCTTCTCTAATAGATGCTTTTTTTTCTGACTGCTGCTTTCTGAAAAAAGTAATATTACAAATCTAATTTTATCAACTCCGAAATTATTTAAAAATTAAATTTCATCGCATTTCACATCAACTTTATATAAATCTTACACTATTATGAATCTTACACTGTATAAATTAATTTTCACTCTACAATCATTATATAAACCTAACATAAACTTCACATCCTATAAATTAATTTTCACCACACAATTATTCAAAAAAAAAAGTCTTGTGGGTTAAGTCTGGTCCCAGACTTCCCCCTTCTGAAAACGGAGTGATAACTGATGGGAAGGTAAGCAGCTGCCGACGATGGGCCTACTAGTTGGCCCAACAGTCCTGTTTTTGGGCCTTGATCTGCTTCATGTTGAAATATTGCGTCTGTTCTCTGAGCTGATTTCAGTCCAAATACTGGGCCGGCCCAAAAGGGACAAAAAGAGTTAATATGCCTATTTACTCCCGGGTCCAAGATACTCCAATTTAAAGAGATATCACCACTATCCTTATAAACTAAGTTGTATGAATAATGCAATATGCACGAACTAATGTACTAACTAATGTATCAATTGATGATATGACATAATTTAAGATATTTTTGATATTTATAATTTATATAATGAGTTGGGTTATTAATAATGTCATAACTAGTGTTGATACACTAGTTAATATGCTAATTAGTGCATGTAGCACCACTGAAGTTGTATTTGTGCCTAATTTATCACTTAATATTTTTGTCAAGGTGGTACCTAATTTTCAGCCAAAGGTTCAATGAAAAAAAAGTTAAAAATGATATATGAGTTTATTTTTTCTATTCAATGATATATAAGAGAAAGAGAGAATTAACTTAAATATTCTAAGATAGTGTCACATCATTAAATTTGAAAAACAAATCTAATTTTTGAAGTTAATTAGCATCACCTTAATAAAAAATCTTCATGTGAAGAGCTCCAAATCCATTAAAAAGGGGAGGTAGAGGTCATGGCCCACTTGTAACCTTGAAACATGGAAAAGCCCTTATGTCATAGATCATGCGCAGGACCTTTTGGGCCGGGCCCATTTATACAGAGAAAGTAAAATAAAAACAATTGTTATAATTAGACAGCTAAGAAAGTAGATGATAATTTTAAAATTATAAATTACTATTAAATATTTTAGTTTAAATTAAAATAATTAGAAAAAGTGGTACCGTTATAAGAAAATTATTCAATACTCTCAAAAGTATTCACGTGGTTATAATAAAAATATATATATGAGAATCTCTTATCCAATCAATCAAGATGAGTGAAGTCAACTCTATTTATCTTTTAATTTAGTACTTTTTCTTCGTTCAAGAGCACCACATTGCTATGTATATAAATAATGTACAAAATTCTTTTCAACACACCACCAAAAAAAAAAAAGAAAAGAAAAAAAGGCAAAGTAGTAAAAGCAACCATTATTACAAAATTATTTTAATTTCCAGCAGAAGAAATATTGCCAACAAGGGAACCCAACTTACTGTTCTTTGATTCGAGATGATGTCATCATAACCTAATTTTTTTTATTTTATTTAAAAGGATTAATAAATAAAAAAATAGAGTTGCCTTCTATCTATCCAATAGTTTGAATTGTTTGATGGGTATGTCATTTTAGTTTTACATCATATTCACTGTGTTGCCTTTCATGCAACAACCCATTTTCAAAAGAAAAAGCTTAATCAAATGAAATGTCTGGTCATCCCACGTTAAAAGCTGCTAATCAACTACCCTCAATTCCTTTTCGAAAAAAAAAACTACCCTCAATTTCTTTTCACAGACGTGACTCAAGTTTGATTCTTAGGAGAGTTGAATTTCGCTGCTTTGCAGCTGACTCTTTTAAAAATCTCGCCTGTACTTTGCTTGAAATCTGAATTCATCTGTGGCGTGTGATTGAACTTCATTAGTATCTTGGTAGTAGATCATTTCCTTTGGATTGCGTTAAATCAAGTCAGCAATTGACTATCCTGGGACCTAAATCCACAGATACAATAATAACACCTCAGAAAATCCTTTTTTCGTTTGGCCAAAAAAAAAAAAAACTACCCTCAATCTTGTAATTGATGTATTACATTGTACTGTGAGGTCACAGCTTAGTTACATTCCACCTACTAAAAATAAATATGGGCAAATTACACAAATAGTCTCTATAGTTTGGGACTTGTGTCACTTTAGTTTTTAACTTTTCAATTGTGACACATTTGACCCTGAATTTTAAATCTTGTTCCAAATAAGGACAATTAAACATACCATTACTTAATTTCGAGGGCAAAATCGTCAATTTGATAAAATATAAACTAATTTGACAAAAATAAATGTCAAAAAAATATTTTAAAATTTTAAAAAATTATTTCTACCCACCAAAAAAAAATTATGTAAAATTGATAAAAATTAATAAAAATTACATGATTAATTTTTAAAAAATAATTTTACATGACCATCATCCGAATACATAATAAAAATTAATTTTGTAAAAAAATAAATAAATGTTTAAAAGATTTATCAATTTTATATAATTCTATCTTTAGTAGATAGAAATAATTTTAAAAATTAAAAAATAATTTTTTGACATTTATTTTTGTCAAATTAATTTATAGTTTATCAAATTGACGATTTTGCCCTTGAAAAATTCAATAG
This sequence comes from Camellia japonica, assembly GCA_030407325.1. NCBI lineage: Eukaryota > Viridiplantae > Streptophyta > Magnoliopsida > Ericales > Theaceae > Camellia > Camellia japonica. The sequence continues at coordinate 185,748,413 of JAPPVO010000016.1, read as the reverse complement.
TATCTTCAATTGTCCTTTTTTGGAACAAGATTTAAAATTTAGAGTCAAATGTGTCACAATTGAAAAGTAAGGGACTAAAATGACACAAGTCTCAAATTATAGGGACCGTTAGTGTAATTCACTCAATATATATATATATATATATAACCATAGATCATTGGAAATGGAAATGCTGGAGTCTGTAAGGTATCACATTCATAAATACACTTGTTAATTAATAACTGTGGATTTGTGGGGAAAAAATTTAATAATGTTAGAGCTTTATTGATGAAAAAAGATTGTAAAAGGATACATTATAAATACATATCTTGAGATTTACTTAAAGTATAAATTGTCTCATGTGTTTTGAAAAATTACAAATATCCCATTGTTAAAATTTTTTATTTAACAAAATTAATTAAAAAAATGAAATTCATAATAATTCTCCTATACAATAATAAAAATATCTAAATTATCAATTGAAACATATTTTTAACATTATTAAAAACTGTTAATTGACTTGATAATTTATTGATAAAATGAACGATTTGTTATGAAATTAGAAATTTCAGGGGGTAGAATGCAATTTTCAAAACTACATGGGAGCGATTCATATTTTAATTAAATCTCAGGAAGTATATTTATAATTTACTCAATATAAAATAATAATTGTAACCATACTAAACCCTGAGATTCTAGATTTCACACTCCCCAAGGACAACTTTTAGGGGTTTGGTGCAGTAGTCTTAGAATGACCCTCTAAGTGTTGGACGACTCATATTTAGGACTTGAGTGTGGGGTCGAATCTTGCCAGTTGTACTCTTTGACTAAAATGGTGTGTGCGTTGTGGCGTCGGTGCACACATCCGAGGTTTGCCCCTCGTCCTACTCTAATTAACCGACATTAGATAGTTGATTCTGAAATCGATGAAAGACAGGCTTAAAAAATTTACTCGTTAACCCAAAAAAAAAAGAAGAAGATGCTAATGCTTAAATAACATTGATAAGTGTAATGAGATCATAGAGTTGATAAGTGGCAGAGGGACTTGGGGACCGGGGGGGTCACGTGCCCCCTGGATTTTAGGATTTTTTTTTAAACAATATAAAGAAAATATTTTAAATAAAAAAAATTACAAAAATATTATTAGAGTGAAATGTCAATGACATTTTAAAAATTATGAGAACAATAATAGTTGTTTTGGTTGAAAATGAAGAGATTACTATAAACCATATTATCTGTGAAAATTTTATGAAAATTTTTTAATGTAACGGTGATGTCATTATTATTGACATGTAAGTATAACTAATTTCACTATAAAAATATGAAATTTATTGGATTGTTAGTTACATTTGACATGTGAGGTTCATTCTCTATGTGTTTATTTACTATTAATTGGTGATATCACATACTAATGATGATGTGATATTACCATTATATTGATTTTTTAATCAAATTTTGTATAAAAAAATAATTTATCATTATATAATTTAGGGTAAATTACAAATACACCCCATGAGGTTTGCTTAAAATACAAATTGCCCCCTGTGGTTTAGAAAATTACAAATACCTCTTTGTTAGTATTTTTTATTTAACAGAATTAACTAAAAAAATGAAATTCATAATTCCTCTTCTATACAATAATAAAATTACCTAAATTATTAATTGAAACATATTTATAATATTATTAAAAACTGTCAATTGACTTGATAATTCATTAATAAAAGGAGCAATTTGTTATGAAATTAGAAATTTCAGGGAGTGGAATGTAATTTTCAAAATCACAGTGGGCAATTCGTATTTTAATTAAACCTCAAGAGGTGTATTTGTAATTACCCTATAATTTATTTTAAGACTTATATCCATATTTTTTTATATTGTCGATGATATACTAGTTATAAATAAAATATTAAAAGTAACAAAAAAAATTCATTATTAAAAAAAATTTAAATAAAAGTAACAAATATATTAAAATGATATTTAAATAAAAATATAAGTAATAAAATTATAAATTAAAAATATTAAATTATCTTAAATATTTATCCTAATATTTTTTTTACTGAAAAATATAATCACAAATTGAGCTTTTAATTTTATATTCTTATATTTTATATATAATATATATATATATATATAATAAGAAAAGAAAAGAAAGAAAGAAAATTTAAAAAAAGAAGGAAAATTTTTTTAAATAAAATTCTGAGCCAGTTGAACCTGTGTTTTAAATTTTTTTGATGTTTTATTTTATTTAATTTCATTATTTAAATTCTGCCACAAAATATTTAAATTTTATTGATGTTTTATTTTATTTAATTTCATTATTTAATTATTAATATTTTTTAAAATAAATTTATTTAAAATTTTAATTAAAAAATAACATATATTTTTATTGATATTTTATTTATTTAATTAAAAAAAATAGATTTATTTAATTGCGTAAAAAATCAAATAAAATAAAAGAAAATCAACTTTTGGCGACTAAATGTTTAGTCGCCAAAGACAAAAATTAATTTTTTATTAAAACATTTTCCGACTAAAGGATTTAGTAGCCGAATGTGTACCTACGGCGACAATCACTTTTTAACTTTTTAAATAACTTTTTGATTTTTTAACTTTTTAAACACATGCCAAACTATACCTTACTAAAATTTTTAATATCCTTAACCTTGCTCTTTTATTTTACCACAGGTCGTGTTAATCCTTTTTCCCTCTCTGAACGAGACGACGGTTAAAGGAGGAACTAAAGCAAAGGAATCCCTTTCTTCTTAGCCACGCGGAGTGCGCACTACGCCTTCTTCTCTAATAGATGCTTTTTTTTCTGACTGCTGCTTTCTGAAAAAAGTAATATTACAAATCTAATTTTATCAACTCCGAAATTATTTAAAAATTAAATTTCATCGCATTTCACATCAACTTTATATAAATCTTACACTATTATGAATCTTACACTGTATAAATTAATTTTCACTCTACAATCATTATATAAACCCAACATAAACTTCACATCCTATAAATTAATTTTCACCACACAATTATTCAAAAAAAAAAGTCTTGTGGGTTAAGTCTGGTCCCAGACTTCCCCCTTCTGAAAACGGAGTGATAACTGATGGGAAGGTAAGCAGCTGCCGACGATGGGCCTACTAGTTGGCCCAACAGTCCTGTTTTTGGGCCTTGATCTGCTTCATGTTGAAATATTGCGTCTGTTCTCTGAGCTGATTTCAGTCCAAATACTGGGCCGGCCCAAAAGGGACAAAAAGAGTTAATATGCCTATTTACTCCCGGGTCCAAGATACTCCAATTTAAAGAGATATCACCACTATCCTTATAAACTAAGTTGTATGAATAATGCAATATGCACGAACTAATGTACTAACTAATGTATCAATTGATGATATGACATAATTTAAGATATTTTTGATATTTATAATTTATATAATGAGTTGGGTTATTAATAATGTCATAACTAGTGTTGATACACTAGTTAATATGCTAATTAGTGCATGTAGCACCACTGAAGTTGTATTTGTGCCTAATTTATCACTTAATATTTTTGTCAAGGTGGTACCTAATTTTCAGCCAAAGGTTCAATGAAAAAAAAGTTAAAAATGATATATGAGTTTATTTTTTCTATTCAATGATATATAAGAGAAAGAGAGAATTAACTTAAATATTCTAAGATAATGTCACATCATTAAATTTGAAAAACAAATCTAATTTTTGAAGTTAATTAGCATCACCTTAATAAAAAATCTTCATGTGAAGAGCTCCAAATCCATTAAAAAGGGGAGGTAGAGGTCATGGCCCACTTGTAACCTTGAAACATGGAAAAGCCCTTATGTCATAGATCATGCGCAGGACCTTTTGGGCCGGGCCCATTTATACAGAGAAAGTAAAATAAAAACAATTGTTATAATTAGACAGCTAAGAAAGTAGATGATAATTTTAAAATTATAAATTACTATTAAATATTTTAGTTTAAATTAAAATAATTAGAAAAAGTGGTACCGTTATAAGAAAATTATTCAATACTCTCAAAAGTATTCACGTGGTTATAATAAAAATATATATATGAGAATCTCTTATCCAATCAATCAAGATGAGTGAAGTCAACTCTATTTATCTTTTAATTTAGTACTTTTTCTTCGTTCAAGAGCACCACATTGCTATGTATATAAATAATGTACAAAATTCTTTTCAACACACCACCAAAAAAAAAAAAGAAAAGAAAAAAAGGCAAAGTAGTAAAAGCAACCATTATTACAAAATTATTTTAATTTCCAGCAGAAGAAATATTGCCAACAAGGGAACCCAACTTACTGTTCTTTGATTCGAGATGATGTCATCATAACCTAATTTTTTTTATTTTATTTAAAAGGATTAATAAATAAAAAAAATAGAGTTGCCTTCTATCTATCCAATAGTTTGAATTGTTTGATGGGTATGTCATTTTAGTTTTACATCATATTCACTGTGTTGCCTTTCATGCAACAACCCATTTTCAAAAGAAAAAGCTTAATCAAATGAAATGTCTGGTCATCCCACGTTAAAAGCTGCTAATCAACTACCCTCAATTCCTTTTCGAAAAAAAAAACTACCCTCAATTTCTTTTCACAGACGTGACTCAAGTTTGATTCTTAGGAGAGTTGAATTTCGCTGCTTTGCAGCTGGCTCTTTTAAAAATCTCGCCTGTACTTTGCTTGAAATCTGAATTCATCTGTGGCGTGTGATTGAACTTCATTAGTATCTTGGTAGTAGATCATTTCCTTTGGATTGCGTTAAATCAAGTCAGCAATTGACTATCCTGGGACCTAAATCCACAGATACAATAATAACACCTCAGAAAATCCTTTTTTCGTTTGGCCAAAAAAAAAAAAAACTACCCTCAATCTTGTAATTGATGTATTACATTGTACTGTGAGGTCACAGCTTAGTTACATTCCACCTACTAAAAATAAATATGGGCAAATTACACAAATAGTCTCTATAGTTTGGGACTTGTGTCACTTTAGTTTTTAACTTTTCAATTGTGACACATTTGACCCTGAATTTTAAATCTTGTTCCAAATAAGGACAATTAAACATACCATTACTTAATTTCGAGGGCAAAATCGTCAATTTGATAAAATATAAACTAATTTGACAAAAATAAATGTCAAAAAAATATTTTAAAATTTTAAAAAATTATTTCTACCCACCAAAAAAAAAATTATGTAAAATTGATAAAAATTAATAAAAATTACATGATTAATTTTTAAAAAATAATTTTACATGACCATCATCCGAATACATAATAAAAATTAATTTTGTAAAAAAATAAATAAATGTTTAAAAGATTTATCAATTTTATATAATTCTATCTTTAGTAGATAGAAATAATTTTAAAAATTAAAAAATAATTTTTTGACATTTATTTTTGTCAAATTAATTTATAGTTTATCAAATTGACGATTTTGCCCTTGAAAAATTCAATAGTATCTTCAATTGTCCTTTTTTGGAACAAGATTTAAAATTTAGAGTCAAATGTGTCACAATTGAAAAGTAAGGGACTAAAATGACACAAGTCTCAAATTATAGGGACCGTTAGTGTAATTCACTCAATATACTATATATATATATATATAACCATAGATCATTGGAAATGGAAATGCTGGAGTCTGTAAGGTATCACATTCATAAATACACTTGTTAATTAATAACTGTGGATTTGTGGGGAAAAAATTTAATAATGTTAGAGCTTTATTGATGAAAAAAGATTGTAAAAGGATACATTATAAATACATTCTTGAGATTTACTTAAAGTATAAATTGTCTCATGTGTTTTGAAAAATTACAAATATCCCATTGTTAAAATTTTTTATTTAACAAAATTAATTAAAAAAATGAAATTCATAATAATTCTCCTATACAATAATAAAAATATCTAAATTATCAATTGAAACATATTTTTAACATTATTAAAAACTGTTAATTGACTTGATAATTTATTGATAAAATGAACGATTTGTTATGAAATTAGAAATTTCAGGGGGTAGAATGCAATTTTCAAAACTACATGGGAGCGATTCATATTTTAATTAAATCTCAGGAAGTATATTTATAATTTACTCAATATAAAATAATAATTGTAACCATACTAAACCCTGAGATTCTAGATTTCACACTCCCCAAGGACAACTTTTAGGGGTTTGGTGCAGTAGTCTTAGAATGACCCTCTAAGTGTTGGACGACTCATATTTAGGACTTGAGTGTGGGGTCGAATCTTGCCAGTTGTACTCTTTGACTAAAATGGTGTGTGCGTTGTGGCGTCGGTGCACACATCCGAGGTTTGCCCCTCGTCCTACTCTAATTAACCGACATTAGATAGTTGATTCTGAAATCGATGAAAGACAGGCTTAAAAAATTTACTCGTTAACCCAAAAAAAAAAGAAGAAGATGCTAATGCTTAAATAACATTGATAAGTGTAATGAGATCATAGAGTTGATAAGTGGCAGAGGGACTTGGGGACCGGGGGGGTCACGTGCCCCCTGGATTTTAGGATTTTTTTTTAAACAATATAAAGAAAAATTTTAAATAAAAAAAATTACAAAAATATTATTAGAGTGAAATGTCAATGACATTTTAAAAATTATGAGAACAATAATAGTTGTTTTGGTTGAAAATGAAGAGATTACTATAAACCATATTATCTGTGAAAATTTTATGAAAATTTTTTAATGTAACGGTGATGTCATTATTATTGACATGTAAGTATAACTAATTTCACTATAAAAATATGAAATTTATTGGATTGTTAGTTACATTTGACATGTGAGGTTCATTCTCTATGTGTTTATTTACTATTAATTGGTGATATCACATACTAATGATGATGTGATATTACCATTATATTGATTTTTTAATCAAATTTTGTATAAAAAAATAATTTATCATTATATAATTTAGGGTAAATTACAAATACACCCCATGAGGTTTGCTTAAAATACAAATTGCCCCCTGTGGTTTAGAAAATTACAAATACCTCTTTGTTAGTATTTTTTATTTAACAGAATTAACTAAAAAAATGAAATTCATAATTCCTCTTCTATACAATAATAAAATTACCTAAATTATTAATTGAAACATATTTCTAATATTATTAAAAACTGTCAATTGACTTGATAATTCATTAATAAAAGGAGCAATTTGTTATGAAATTAGAAATTTCAGGGAGTGGAATGTAATTTTCAAAATCACAGTGGGCAATTCGTATTTTAATTAAACCTCAAGAGGTGTATTTGTAATTACCCTATAATTTATTTTAAGACTTATATCCATATTTTTTTATATTGTCGATGATATACTAGTTATAAATAA